>OY856409.1:877650113-878250113 GCA_963693085.1 Alisma plantago-aquatica
CTTGGTCTTTCTAGATGATGCTCAATTTATTCCTTCGTATCTATTCCTATCAGTAGGTTTTCTTCTAAAGCTAGGATCTGACCAGTATCTAGCTCCTGGTTGTTCTGGTGTCTCATTTCTACTGCCTTGTCAGCTAGGGACCGTAGTAGGAATGGGCATAGTTACTTGACTTCCAGAAGTCTCTCCTTCTATAGGTTTTATATTTATAGTTTTGACTTTTTCTGTTAATCTCACAATTTCTTGACATAAACTATCTAGTTCTTCTGCATCGGCTTCTAAATATTTGTTTTCTAATTGATCAATTTTAAAGTCATCTATTTCTTCTATCTGAAGAGGACATAAGCTTATTTAATTTCCACTTGTTTGGAATAGATTTATTTTTTATATACATTTGTTATTTTGTTTTTCATATAGATATTCCATTGTTCTCTGTAATTCTACTATCATTTCTTGAATCTTTTGAAAGTTTTTTGAATTGTTTTCATGAACCTGTATCTGTAATTTCTTATACATATTATTCAATGTTTACTTCAAATTCTAGATCTAAAGCTTTGTATATGTTATTATGGTATATATATATATATATATATATATATATATATATATATATATATATATATATATATATATATATATATATATATATATATATATATAGAGAGAGAGAGAGAGAGAGAGAGAGAGAGAGAGTCAGGCTAGTGTACACTCGAGTGTACTGGAGTCACCGTACACCTCAATCATTTTTGAAGATGGAATACATTTTTGAAAAATCTAAACCGTTGATCTTCTTAATTATCATAAGAACATACCATATAATAAATTTTAGCTCATTTGAACACTTATAGGTCGTGCATCTAAAGGAGTAAAAAATCATATATTTCAAATTAGTTTTGTGTGTCGATTTTATTGTCCTTGGATGAGTGACTTATACTCATCCAAATGAGTTCAAATTTTGTATGTGACCTATTATTATTGTAACCATGAAGATCAATGGATTAGATTTTGGAAAAACATGGTCTAGATAGGCAAACACCATTGGGGTGTACGGTGTGATCTGTACACTAGAGTGTATTCTAGCCTGACTCTCTTTCTCTCTCTCTCTCTCTCTCTATATATATATATATATATATATATATATATATATATATATATAGCTATACTTAGTATATGTACATCTGTTTTGTGCCTTAAGACACAACCTATTTACTAAATATATTGTCCACATTTATGAAATGCACATAGAACAAAATATAATTCTCTTCATATTATAGTCATGTAACACAAATACAAAATTTCATGATCAAACACCAAACTATGATACACTTATGACTAAAACAAGATTAAGCACATACATGTCATTACAAAGTTTAGATGAGCTACTTATAGGTATGTGACCTATATTCAACATATTTCTAGAAGCATGAAAGCTATAAAAACATCTTATATAGAAAATATATGATCACCCATACATAAATAAAGACCATATATTTTATTTTTCATTATTATGCTATTCCAAAAGCAATAAACGAGTTAGTTTTAGGGCAAAATCACTATATTCAGATTTTCAACCTTAAGGCCATTGGAAGACACCTTATTAATATTATGAATCAACTCTAAAACATAGAGGGAACTGATAAATTAATAGATAATTGCATAAGGATAGAAAATTGTAGGAAAATACGGCATCAGATAGGAAGCAGAAATAAAAGTTTCACTAACATATTTCTCATTAACTACTGGATCACGTCAATAACTATGCAATGGAAATGACAGCTTCATGAAGATATACCTGGTCCTATAGCTAGTCCATTGACAATCCTTGTCGATGTAGATGTGCACTTTGTCTTGGACGGTGTTTGTGCAGCTCTTGGTCACACTGGGACTCGTCTGACTGCTCCTCCATAGATAGTAGACTCGAACATCGTTGTATGAAACAACTCCTCTCATTACGGATTGTTGGATGATGTCATCTTCCTTAGCAAGATGAAAAGGCCACCTCGCCTCTATAGAAATCCACACAAAAAAATTAGAACTCATGTCGTCATGTCAGGACGGACATGAAGGAGTTGTCCCTCCCGTTGGTATACTAGTCACCAACCTGCTCTCCTACAATAATGATCCTCAAATATTTTCTCTCTTGCTATCACTCCCTTATTGGGTAGGATTTTCTTGGGCTCTCTTGATTACCACAACAAAAGAGGACACCAATTGTCTGAGAAATTGATTCTCTATTGTATGTATTTTTCTCTGGGAAGCCCCCAATACCCCTCTATTTATAGTTGAGTCCAGGGTTAGGGTTCCCATTCGATGTGGGAGTCATAATCGGATCGACGTACCTTTTGTAGAACCATCCATATTATAATGTAGTGTATACTTCTAGTATATTCAATCAATCCAATCAACAGATCCAAGCAATTAAACATTAATTTGCATGTATGCAAATCCTAAATTATCACCATCAAAATATAAAGATTAAATGCTACTCAATCCTTATCTTGGATTTAGGGTTGTCTTGGGTTTGTTTAAGGAATAAGGGTATGAACCCTAACTCCATTTCATAGTAATCATTAGGTGAAACCTTAATTATTATATCCATCTTATTATGATCACTTAGATTCAGTTGTGTTCATTAACAATGTAGCAGGTTATGAGATTTAAACCCTAATTCTTCATATGCATGATTATCCACTTTTAGAAACACTAATTATCATCATTATGATCATAATAATGTTAAATTACCTTTATTTTTCCACATTATTAGCTTACATCTCAAGGAATCATATCTAACAGGATTAACAATCTATTCATCAAAAACTATTGTTTATATACATTAATCACCACTTCACATATATTTGTACTACTTTCAGAATTGGGATTATATTTAGACATTATTGATATTTTATTCACATTCCTCTCATTTTCTAATCAATTTTCATATATAATTTTTTTCCGTATGTGTTATCAATGAGTAGTTACTTCTTTTATAAGATAAGTATTATTTGATCAACGAATGAACACCATGTCAACAATATATATATATATATATATATATATGTATATGATTTCTTATTTATCTTTTCTTCTCGATAGAAAATTTTGATTTGGGTCTACCTAGGCGCAAGCCCAGATCCGGTTGCCCCTTTCTCCTCTCTTCCGTGGATGTCACTTATGTGTGTGGACTTTGTCTCTGTAGAAAAGTAGGACATCGCACAAGAGTTCAACTCTGGCGCCCCCTACCATCCACCATGTCCACTGATCCTTTAGAAAAGGATCCCTACATGTTTTTGGGGCACCCAACTATCTTGGCATCCACCTTATCCTTAGAGAGCCACTTCGGAACTTATAGTTCCTCTCTATGCCACTGCAACCTTGCCTTCTCGTCATTCATCATGCCCAGTGATCTATGCAAGAAGGAGATAGGTATCAACGGGTCCTAAAATACAGAAGTTGTACTATCCCATGACCACTTGTCAAGGCTGGGTTGAGGAGTCGAGGGCTTCCCAGAGATCCGCCACAACAACTGCAAATTTCTTGACTACTTGCCATGGTAAAAAAACCAGTGTCGCCCTATGTGCATAAGGGATCACGGGGAAGAAGAAGGAAGTCAAGGTCATTGGGTACATTGGGTACTTAATTAGATCTCAAAGGGATTTTATTGTCCCTTTTATAGCCACTGGTGTCGAGGGCATAGGGGTTGGTTTCCAATGGAATTCTGACTTTCGCTTGATATTGTAAAGTCATGATCAATTCACACTGATGGTGAGAGAGAAGGTACGTCAAGTTTGGTTTCCTTTCCCAAATGGCAAATGATGGTTGCAAGAATCGGAAAGGATCTATGAAGAGGAAGAGGTTTGGGGGTTCATGTGTGTGAACATGTCCCCTTCCCAAATCGGCACGCGGTTGAAGACGGTTCGTGAGCTGTCGATCCATGACCCATGGGTTAGGCTTGGTGTGACAATATTTAGGGGCACGGACTATCCAACGCCTAAGTTGGATAGTTAATTAATCTCTATCCCAAAAAAAGTCATCCAATTATTTCTAAAAGGTCCCTCATCCTGCTTGAATTCCCGTAGGCTACTAGGAGCATCTTTTCGTTATAAAATTTGGAAGGCAACCCAAAAAATTCTTTTCCAACCTATATACAAGTTTTGGTATTTGTTTGAATAATATTTGTAGCCAAAATGTGTTCATTTAGAATATCCTTAAATTAATTACCCACACCATATGGAAAGTCTTCTCTTTTCAAATTTTAGAATTCTCTTCTTTTTTTATTATCTTCAAGTATATCAAAAGGCAGACAAAATAACACTATTTGATGCCTTAAATCTTATGTTTTAATTCATGGCTAGATAATTAATATTTTAATTATCAAAAACATCACACATCTTATTTTCTTTTAGAAACTTGCATATTATTCATATTTTTATTATCTAATAAACCATAAAGCCATTATCCTTTGATTAATCACGAAATAACTTATTTCTTAATTTTGTTCCCCAAGAATCTATTTGCAAAGCAAATTATCTTATGTGCCTCACTTGGGTCATGGATTACACCCATTTCACAAAGTGAATAACATTATTATTCTATCACATATAATTTGGAATTTTACTTATCAATTACATCTTATGTTCATATTTTAAATTCACTAAAAATGTGAGGATATAACAACTTTAGAAGTCATCATGATGTTCACTGTCATGTATCCTCCACCTATAGAATTTTGCATAGGTTTGTCTTCATAATCTATACATCTTGTCATCCAAAGATGACTAGCAGGTCATCTTCTTCTGGCCTTAACCTCTTCATGATGAGGGCGAAAACACTTTTCTTTATTTTTTTCATTTCGTGACGGTGGGCAGTGTCGTTTAAGGCTTCTTTGCATGACTTACAATGTTGTAAGTAACACACGACAAGATAATAGAGGCATCGTGAGGATGCAGCTGAATATGACTAGTTTCCCTCTTGCTTACCTTTAGTTTCTACTCGGCCCAACTATCAAGAAGACAACGGGTCTCCCCTATGAAAAAGAGTGCAGCATTCTGTGGCATGTCCATTTTAATGTTAACTGCATTTCTTACAAACTTTGCGCGATGTCCTAGTCATATGTGTGAGTCGATCTTGATTGTCTTCCTGATAACATCACTAACATTAGAAAGAAATTAATTATGATAGAAGAAATTGTCCTGTCACGAAACCTAACCCAACCAGTAGTTTCCTTGGTGTCAGATTAGATGGGTCAAACATTCGTGAGAATGACTGCACATATTGATAATTGTAAAATACAGTCCAAGGTTTATCAGTTATTTCCATCAAGTAATCTTCGATGATTTGTGAGTTGAATAATGTAATAACCATGTTCGAAGTTGATTGCACGAAACTTCTATATCGACCTCTAGACAAGATAGATGTTACCTAATAGCGTGATACCAACCACGTTCACCATGACAAGAAGTTCGCATGGCTCCAATGGAGGTTGCATAACCTCACTTCATCCTTGAGAGGATGGAAGAACATTACTTAATTTGACACAACAATATGCAGTTTCTTTGGCATATTGGACGAGATTATTTTGAGATAGGATAATATTGTTAAGTCATGTCTGAATAAATTTAATCTCAGATTGTCTGGTCGCAAAGACGTGCACATATATAAGTCATTGGTATATTCCTCCTATTGTCAATTGGTTTTGAGATGCAACTCCAATTGGATTATATATTGAGTCGGACCTTCTCTTCTCAGTTTCTCCCTGACATATATCTCCACTTTTTCACACGGTTGCAACTCTATATGAAAGAAGTTGACTATCTTCCTTCTTGACGATTGTGTCCATGTTCATATCTTCTCCATTGGCATAATGTTCCCTTCAGAGTTCGCCTCCCCACGCACCTGCGATTCAGGTGAGTCAGGCGTAACATTGTTGGTGGATTCGTATTGGTATGACAGTTCACGATAAAGGTATGTCATTTGTAGTTGTATCCTTTCCCAGAGCGCCACTTCGGCTAAACTGTAGCACCATCACCCCTCTCATTTCTTGGTCCACCCCAAATCGTCCTTGACGGCTAGCTCAGTTAATAACTCTGCTGCTTGTGAAGTGTAATTTGTGGGATCTCAAATCACACCGGTACTTGTTGGCACACTACATGTAGGGACCATAATGCCTTTGGCATTATGCTGTTGGCTGTTCTCCCTCATGATTACCTTGATAGGAGTGACAATCCCTACTATCATTTATTTATTTTTGTTCCATTCCAAACCAGAATGCCTATAAAATGACTATAGCTTTTAAACCAAATGAAGTATTCGCCATCGGACCACCGGATTAACTAGCCTATCCGGCTAAAGAAAACAGAAAAAAAAACATAGGGGGAAACAAATCAATTAGATGATTGGCGAAACTTTTCTAGTTAGAGAGTATGGGGTTGTCTCCTATCGAAGTGTTGTGAGTAGTGGAGAGTTGCTATAGGATTGTCCAAAAGCCTCACTGTGCACTAGCAGCCGTTACAAATTAAGTTCCTGATGAAGAACGACATTTTTGACACACGAAGGTCTTGCTACTAGTTTCTAAGCTCCGAATTTGGTCCTTGCAAATTTCGCAACAATGAACACATTAATTCCGTTGAGTGGGAGGAAATCATGTACGTCTACATGCTGAGCGAAACCACACTGCTGAATTGTACATTATAGGTACACGCCAGCCTTTATCATAGAAATTTTCCCGACGGCAGACCGTATCCAGATGAGTTTGGAAAGGTGAAATACCAGAGCCCTAGGACTGAAACAAGTCCGAGAAGGCATATCGTATTCGACTAATTTTGTAACTGCCAGTGGCGTCTTTGTCACATCATAAGGTGTCATATCCATATGAGGGAGGATTTGCTGTTCCCGATTTAATAAGGAGTAGGCTGCTCCTTGAGTGATCTTTGTACACGTGTATATGTAGATAGACATTGTTGGTCTCAGTAAAATTAAAACGACATGTGGCATTTATCCCAGCCAGGAGCAGCGTACTCCTTGCGGAAACAGGTCCAGCAAATCCTTAGCATATCCATATGTGTTGATCTTAGTGCAAAATTATGAAATATAAAATATAATATCTCGTCATATGTACAGAAAATCCAAGTTGTATTTATTGAAAAAGTTTGAACAGCATTGCTAGAACACATACTTAGAATAGAATCACCTCCCAAATATATATAGAGGAATAAGGCCAGCAGCTGCCATTCAGTTATTAGTTTAAAAAGCGCGCAAACACAGTTGGTATTGGTTGAACGCTACAGCAAAGTGTCGTTCCACCTCATGGGCATTTCACGCACCATCCCCCACATCGACCATAAGACCAACCTCCGCAGCAATAATTTGTATGACACGGTGGAACCCCATAATACGCTGAAAAGCAAGAGCGAGGATTATATATGTTTACACACTGTAGTACTAATACAAATATCCGTATGATTGCTGGAACTGAGAAATAGATTAAAGCAAGAATCACCTTGTGCTCCTGCCAACAAAGGGCCATGGAAGTAGGAAGCCATCTGAGGTGGCAGCGAAGGCAGTGCCACCAGCACAACGAGCATCGTGAAGAGTACCATGGTACTTGTTTGTTTCAGTAGAGGCGCCATTACTAGCTATTAGCTTGGTTGACTCATCTGGTTGTAGCAAACATACATGCCTTTATAGGGGAGGATACGTGCTCATTACTGAACGGAGTGGATTTTTTTAGTGGTAGGATCCAGTCATTCACGCTGCATGCGGTTGACTTTGCCCATCTACCTACCGATTAACATACACTTAGCTCTGTCGTCACCGTGATTAGATTCCGCAAGAGGGCCATATACCTAGCCATTGCATGTTACATTTTATTTTCAACGTCATGGCTTATGTCAATGACCCCGTCACGTATCCGGACGTGGGACTAGCTGCAAATTGTGCAAACAATGCATGGGAATGACTTCCTGCTGCGACAACGGCAGATCTAAACTTCAGTTACTTGACCGCTGGCTCGACGGTAAGGTCTGATGTTCATCGAAGTTCAAGTCGGCTCTTCGTAATCCACCTGGTACATCTTTAAAGAAAGGACGTAACAGAAAAGACACCACACATTAAATATTCATCGGGTAAGCAGTTGGCCAGTGTGAGATTAACAAATTCAGCCTCACAGCCTCAGTGTACAAGGAATGCTACTAGAGATCATTAATGGAATGGCTTTAAGGAAGGAGATAAAAAATTTAACTTTTTTATACATATGTTAAGGCAAGAAGGCAAAGATCTCGTTTCACGAACAATAGGCATGAGGATGGTGAGTGGGCGGAGGAAGAGAAGGCGGTGATACATGAAGCCATTGATTACTAAACAAAAATGTTCAAGTCAAGCTGATTAGATGGCTTAGACGACTATATTAGTTTCACCGAGAGGCTAATCGACCGAGAAGGCAATGCTAGTTTCCTTAGATAGGCCTATGTAGAAGAAGAAGTTAAAGAGAAAATCCTGACAATGGATAATGATAGTACCACGGGCCCAGACGTCTTCACCTCATTGACTTGATTAGTCACGCTCTTAGGGTTTGTTAGATTCATAGAGGGATCAGATTCGTTCGTTTATTTCTAATTTAGAAAAGTCATAACACCCTCTGGAATGTATGAAGTTAGACCTATTAGCATCGTATTTGTCAGACTTTGGATCATGAGATGACTTAAAGTATACATTGTGATCATGAGATGGTCTAGAGAAACCCATACTAGCAAGAACGCAATTTAGTTTTGTAAATAAGACATGTGGTGATTGCTTCAGACCTTACAAATAGTGCTTGATATGACAAACTATTTTTGACGACCCCCTCGAGTACAAAATCACGAGGGCTATTTCATATACAATTCATCCTCTAGGTCAACATGAAGGAAGACATTTTTATGTCAAGCTGGAATAGAGGCCAATCCATATGAATGGAAAGGGAGTTTACAATCAGCGATGAAAAGGTCTCAAAGAAATCCACAAAATATGTTTGGGTGAATCCTTTGGCAACAAGTCGTGCTTTAAGTGTTTCCATTGATCTGTATTAATAAATTTTAATAGATAAGACTCATCGACAATCAACAACATTTTCATCTGACGCAGGAGGGACAAGATCTCAGGCCCCGTTCTCGCACAATATTGGCATTTCCTTAAGCATCACAAATTTCCAACCAGGATACTAAAGGGCCTCACAATATTTATTAGGAATCTGGTTAAAGTTGAGATGTCGGGCAATGGATTTAGAAATTCGGGAAATCTTGGATAGGTGATAGTATGAGATATAGCATGGCAAAGAGTGAAACAACCAATACCTTTCTGGACCTCAGACGTGAACATTGGTTCTGAGTCTTGTGTCGAGAAATGGAAAGAGGGTATGTGATGGTTTCCTTATCCATTGGGTTAGAAAGATTAAGCTCAATGAACTTAGTTTGAGGGTGAGGTTGAGTCAGAGAGGATATAGATATAGAATCAAAGAACATTACGTACTCTTGAAAAGTAACGTCAGTAAAGGCATACATGCAATGATGGCTGGGAATATAACAGAGATAACCTTTTGAAAAGGTGGAATAGCCAAGCAAACCCATTTTGATACATAAGGGATCAAGTACCACTCTTCGATCAAAATGGTGCACAAAAGTAGTACACCCTAAAACACACCAAGGAAGATTAAAGAAGTTTGTGCGGGAAAAATAACCAAAAAATGAGTCTTGTTCAGAAGAACAAAATATGATTGTCGATTGATAAGGTAGAAGGTTGTGAGAACAATTCTAGACCAGTAAGTTATATGTATTTTTCCTTGACACAAAAGAGAACGAGAGATATCAAGTAAATGACGATTTTTACGTTCTATCACTCCATTTCTTTGTGGTCTTTCAGTGCATGAACATTTATAGACATTCTAGCTCTATAAAAAAAGTACATGAATATTTATAGACATTCTAGCTCTATAAAAAAAAGGAAGAGACATGTGCTGAAACATACTCCACATCTTCATTGGTTTAAAAAAATTTAATAGATTTATCAGATTGTGCTAAAATTATTTTATCAAAACTCCAAAAAATACCAATCATTTCATCAGAAGATTTTAACAAATATAACTTCATCATGCTAGTGTAATCGTCAACAAATATAATGAAATAAAGGATTCCATTGAAATTGGTGGTTTGAAAGGGACCATAGATGTCATGAATGACATTAAATGTAGCTTTAGAACAATGACTAGTTTTTCTAGGAAAGGAACTCCTATGATTCTTCCCAAACTCACATGTGTCACAGGAAAGATTTTTTTAAACTAGATAAATAGAGCTCTTGGTGTTTCAACTTCTCAAGAGAGGGATGGTTGTAATGTTGATGTAGCTAAAGATGTATGCTCACATGAAGAACAAAAGATGGAATGACATCACCAAAGTAATAAATGTCACCTGCTCTAGAACTCAAACTAATTTTCCTAAAAGTATGAGAATCTTGCATCACAAAACCATGACTTCCAAAGGTAACGTTGCAATTATAGGCATCAACTAACTTAACAACAAAAATTAAATTGAAATGAAAATGAGTAATATAATGTACGGGTCAAAGATTGAGACTAACAAAAATATTAAGGCTACAACATTGTTGAAAATTTTAATGGACCCATCTTCTAGAGTGATAGAAGAGGTAGGAATATGAGATTTGGTGGAGGAAAGAAGGTTTCTCATACAAGCATGTAATGTCCCAGAAGCCAATGACATAATATATCAAATTAGTTTTTGAGGGTTATAGAATTTAAGTATCAAGACCAGTTAAAGATGCAACCCAAAAAATACTATATTGATAAAATGGTTATTTACACAAGTATTTCTTGAAAGAAAATTTTTACATATATTTACATGACCAATAGATCCAGAAAAACTACAAATAACAAAACTAAGTATGGTCTTAATATGACATCCATGATCTTTCAAAATAGTCTACGATAAGATACATGCGTACATCTGCATCCACATAATCAACCTATGGAATGAAAGGTTTTCCATAGCCCAAATGGGCACAAGGGATCACAGGGAAGAAGAAGGAAGTCAAGGTCATTGGGTACATTAGGTACTTAATCTGATCTCAAGGGATTCTACTGTCCCTTTTATAGCCACTGGTGCAGAGGGCATAGGGGTTGGTTTGTAATGGAATTGTACTGTCCCTTTTATAGCCACTACTCAAACCTTTAGAGATGATATGCTATGTTGTCAGAGTAAGTCTCCTATTTAACATATTCTCCAAGCAAAACTTTTCTTTGGTGGTGGAAAAGGGAAAAGTTCATGGTTTCTAAAGAGAGGGAGAGGGTTACTTGTCTTTGAGGAATAAAAAGGAGCAAGAGGATGTTTTCTTTCATGAAAGGACAAGAGATTTGGAATATGAACAAAGTTGAGCGGAGTTGGCTTCTATTTATAGGGATGTGGGAGGGTAGCATGATCCTAATTGCACAAAGTGTACGAGTGACATATGGGCATATGTGTTTCATCAAAAGAGAGATGATTTGTAGTTTAGTTACATATGGATGCATATGTGTCATCATTTCGGGGAGTTTAGGGCTGCATGTCTGTAGACCCTGGGTTCCACTTTATGAGGACTTTGAGCTCCCCTGAGTTTGTGAACTCACTGGTACACCCATCGTTGTGTTTTTTTGTTCAAAGACTAGTCTTTGATTCCTCCCTAAGAGCTCAAGAAGCTCTATTGTGTTCTGTATGTCCATCTTGATGTCTCTATGAAGAAGAAAATGCTTGACTAGTATAAAATTTTTCCCATCAATGATTTTCAATGATGTGTTACATGGACATTTATGTCCTTTTATCTCGATTATGATCTCATATCGAAGGCTTGATTTAATTGAACCATTTTACTCATATTTCCTATCACACATCAAGAAAATGATGCTTGATGTAGGGGCTCTTTGGTCTTTTTCTCTGGTTTTTCAATTTGAAATTGCAGTTAATCATTTTATCTTGTGACATTCATGAAAATTAATATATAAGTCAAAAAATTAAAGTAAGAAATGTTTTGGAATTAGAAAAATAAGATCTAATATTTCATATAGTTTTTTTATCTGATTCTAAAAGGTTAAATACGTAACCTTATTAATTAATCAATTATCTAATGATCTAGATGATAGAAATTAATAAATGAATGTTTTTATAAATAAAGAAATTATAATCTATCTAATTATGTAATGTTTATGACCTTAATCAGTAAAGGATAAGAAGGTCATTTTTAGGGTCTTGTTTATAGGAGTTTAAAATCCTAATTCACTTGAATATTTATCAATTATCTTTGGACCTTGGTTCAGATATAGGGTTTGACCATGACTTGTTGATCCATAGTTTGAGGTATGTTGCTTCTCTTTATGAGTCATATTGGATAATAGTTTAGAATTTCTCTCTCTCTCTTGACTTCATTGTGGCATAGTTCTTTATATGTCACTTGATTATACATGTTTGAACTGATTGGGTCCAATTCACTACAATTCAACTTATATATTGTTGAGAATGTAAATTGAATCTCTTTTATTTAATCAAGGTGATTCTTTTCCAATTTGCCAATTTTATTGCATTATTTCACCCTATTGTTCTATTTCATGATGGAAACCCTAACTAGATTTATATGCTTGGACTAAACTTTATTGTGACACTCTTTGCCACACGAAATGAAATTACTCAAAAATTAAACCATGATTAACCATTAACAATGAATTACCAAAAATTACATGAAATTAAAACTGATTTACAACAAGCACCATGAGCTGAGATTTATTCCGCAAGAGTCAACACTTACATTTCATTAATATATTTAAGGTGCTACAACATTGTTTTCCAATCGCCCTATTACATAAGATAGCAATTCCACATGTATATACATATCACCAAGGGTACACAAGCCAAAAACCACATGTCGATCATCATATCATCAAAATACTTCGAGACCACCCCCACGGACCTGAGTGTACAGGGATGACACATAAAACTCTATTAGTAGACACTATCCATATACCATGATTCATCAGGTGTAAAAAGGCAAAATCACCCATTTACTAAAAAAATTGAAGAATTGACATCCATTCCAAACACACTTAAAGGTATGATGGAATGGGCATAAATTTTCCAAATTTATTAAACATTGGTATATAAAAGACCATTGGAAAGCAGCGGAATAAAGAATAACTTACTATATTCAATTTCATATAAAGGTTTACAAAAATACATCAAATTCTCCCTTTAGATTTTACATCAAGATACACAATTAGGATCTAGATAGAGGGAAGTCTAAACTACTACAATCTTGTCTCCAAGGAACATCTCCATCAGCTAGGTCCAAGCCAAAGATATGTTCTCCTTGTCTTATCCATCACCTTGCTCAGCACCTGGGTGGTTGGGAAGGTACCCAGCAAAAGAGAAAGGAAAAATAAGTATGTGTCACAAAACTAGTCTAGGATAACAAGAAAACAAAAATAATAAAAATGGACTATGGTTCATCATAGGATGAAGATAACAAGAGTATGAGGCTATATTCAAAAGAAACTGGCCATTAACAATTACATTTGAAGGATTTGCATGTAAGATAATTATGTCTACCTAACTAAGTAGGGTTGAGGCACCTACCGGACCTCTAACCTTAGGTGAGGGGATAATGTGAAATTCTCAGTCACCTACATTAATATAAGGAGAATAAGACATTCCCCAGGGTGAATAAATACATGCCCTCTATGGGTGGTTGTACGTAAGTACTGCTACTTTAAATTAAATAGAACATCAATCTACATGCTAGAAAAGTAGTCATGGAAAGAAGAATCATATGAATCAATAAGCATGGCAGTGGGGTTTAGACCCCAAACAATAAGAGACTATATCTAATTTGAGGCACAAGAAATTAAGGTTTTAAGAAAAGAGTTAGGTTCAATTAAGCCTCATTAGGGAATATTAGGTTAAGGCAAAGATATCCCAACAAAGGTTTTAGATGCACATACCTCTTCCTTAGAGTCCTAGAAAGTACTTTTCCAAACCATTAAATGGGATCAAGATCCACTTATCCTAATATCATAAACATGTTCATATATAAGAACTATGTTCATTTGTTAAAGACTTAAAACCCTAAAATTACTAACTTTTTCCACAAACCATCGATTTAACTCCTGAAACCATCACTAATGTCTTATTTAGGGTTTTCTGATCAAAATGACATATAATTTTATGCATTTTGAAGATATGGATTTTTAGATGCATTTTTGGTGATTTTTAACAAATTAATCCATTTTTTAGAAAATCACCTTTGACAAACTCGAAATCAACCTTTGAAAATATTTGTATTAGAAAGATCGTATTTTCTAAGTTTAGAACATATTTTATTTTTAATTTAGATAAACAAATAAAAATATATGATTTTACGAATGTTGACCAACCATAGATTGACACGTCATCAAAATAGGCGAGAGAGAGGGGGTCGAGCCCGCTTGCTGGTTTGGCCCAATAAAGGGCGGCCAAGTCACGTGGTTAAAGTCATGTCAAGCAAAGGTCAAAATAAAACAAAAAGGTAGAAATGCCCTCAGATGAACACAAAGAGAGAAGAGAGAAGTGAGTAGGGGCAGAAGCGTAAAAACGCATAGGGTTATCTCCCCCAACACACCAGCGCCATGGTCGGTGAGTGCAAGCAGCAACTTGCTTGGAATTTTGGGCAAATTCGGAATAGTCAACAAAATTTGACGTTTAGATATGCAAAAGAAAGAGCATGAAGAACTGAAGTAGATGGTACCTAAAATTTCACTGGAGATGGAGGGAGCAAGGAGAGAAGAGAGCCACAAACTCTGTGCCTTCAGCCGCCTTGTCGAGGGTCAAAACGACTGCCAATCAAACAATTGGATGAAGGGTTGAGTTGCAAAGACTCCCAGGAAACCAATGGTAGGGATATATACATGTCAGGGGAAGAGATGTGGCGAGGAGGGTGGTGGCCGAAAAGCTTGGGGAGCAAGCAATTGGGCGTTTCCTCGAATCACAATGAAATCTCACAAATAATGGTTTAAAAGATGCAGATTTTGATTTGGAAACTAGTGTAAATTATTTTGTAAAATTTAGTTGAGAAACGAGGGAGATATGCCCAAAATACCGGAGCACTTTGGTCCACGTTTACTATTCATACAGGTAGAAGATGACCAGATCATTTAATTCAACTTTCTAACTTTGGTCTTTTGATGCATTTAATGTATAAAAATTTCTATAATTTTGAGGGAAAAATAAAATTCAAATAAACTCAAATTTGGTAGGTTAACTTATTTTGGGGTGAGGAATGAGAATATAAAATTTGATTTGTCTTTTGAGAAAGTTAGATTAGTCAATTAAGTTAATTACTATTTTTTCTTTCCTCTCTCATTAATGACTATAAATTTCTCCAAAAATAATGAAACTTCACCCATAAGTCATAATAAGTATGTTAGATAAGAATTGTCCTTTATTTACATTTATTGAAATTATTTGTTATTTTAATTAATGGTTTGAATATTTTGCACACTTTCTCTCTCCAAAATTCACCTCCTTATAAAATATTTTCCAAATTGAGTCAAAATTTATTCAAAGATATATTTTAACATATAGAACACGAACTTGGCATTATTTTATTTTTTGAAGACTTTAATTATTTTATTTGATACATTTAAATTTTATCACTTATTTTATCCTTTTAATTTATTAAAGGCATCTAGAAACTTTTTAAAAATATAAAACTTGGTATATAGATAATAATAAACCTGAGGAACATGATTTTGACATTAATTAATTTTTTAACATATATTTAATATTTTTGGTCTTTAAATCATTTTCTCTCTCCTGAAAAAAAATAAAATAGTTAACAATGACCAAATTAGATGCAAATTGACACATAGACTCATTTTAACATGTATATTATGAATTTGAGGGTTGTTTCCACTATTCAAGTTGTTTAATAATTTATTTATTGATTTGGAGAAAAACTCATATTTTCCAATTCCAGTTAATGCAAAGATAATTATTAATTTTCCAAAATTATAAAACTTGTCCTACAAGCCAAACCAAACCCAAGTAAAATGATTCTCAACTTAATTTTAACCAATTAGTGTTCCTTTTATGAATTTTATCCCATTATCCAGTATTACCAATATTTCTCATATTAATTCCATATCACATTAACATGTTTAAAGCAACATTATTCATTCATTTTTCTCTTCCTTTCTCCATAAGGATAAGGAATGATCTAGAACGGATATATTTTATTAATATGTCACACGAGTGGTAAATTTGCATATTAGACCCTTATTAAAATATTTACTGAGGTATTTGTGCATAAAATCCTTTATTTGCATATAAGGTGAACAAATGTTCACTAAACCACATATTCTCCACAAATTAAACTGAAAGGATAAAGAGGATAGAATTGAAAGAAAAGATGGGAAAGAGGGTCAAAATAAAAAAAAATGTCTAAGATTCGATATTTGACACCAGGTGTAGTTATTCTTCATTTTGTGTCCTCAGTTATTCGATCTTTAGTTTGGCATGCACGTCCATCTAAAAGATATTTAACCAAAGGGTGAGACAAAAGTCCCAACGAGAGATATCACTCTCTACCAACTCTATTATTATCATAGATAACTAAGTAGAAAGGAATATTATTATAAGATGAGTAGATTTAGCAAATTCTCTTATATAGGGAAACTATCACTTGTTTAAGAAGTTTAGGCATATACAATGCTCACTAGATTATCTTTATGCTTGAAAAGGAATACGAAGAACATGTACAACTGATACTAACTAATAAGCATAATAGCAAAGCAAGGCCTCATCCAATATTCTCATATTTGATCCAATACATGTATGTGACATGCCTGAATACAAATCTTATTATGCCCTGAGGATTTGAGTCGTACCATCCAAATCTAACTAACCATTGTAAAGTAGAAATTAGTTCCATACAAGGTCAATGGAAGATCCAGAATCCACAACCTTCCCACACCTCATGGTCAGTACATGAGAACACTGCAGAGATATATCTGTCAACTGCCAAAGAGACATACAATCACATCAAAGGGGTTGACTCACCCGTGTCCACCCATATAACATCTACCCACCTTGGTATAGGTAACGAAGCTAGGAGAATAGGCTCATGCATGGACCTTCTAACAAGGAGTGGCTCACGCATGGCCATCCATATCACAACGAGATTGACTCATGCATTGTCGTTCTATCAAGAAGGAGTGCTTCAAACATGGCCATCCAAATATCACAATGAGATCGACTCACGCATGGTCGTCTCCCACAACCTGTAATTAAGGATGCAAGGGAATATTTGACTTGCACCCCACATATTCAAAAATATGCACTCTGAGTTAAACTCATTTCACCATCCAACAATAAATCTAACACTGGAATGGATCTATGGAACATGGCAAGCTACATGATTAGATTCCACTTGATTAACTAGACCAATTAAAGTGACTTTTAGCATCAATCAAGTTACAACATATAAAACCATAGCAAACTCTATAAAATAAGGCATAACACATTTTCCACAAATGCAAACATATAAGTTGTGGGCTTGTTAGGCTATCACCGCATAAAGTCTGTTTCATTGCCATTCACAATACCATCACCACTATTGCACAGCCTGTCAAGGCTATCACCAATGTTACATCACTATGGGATATATATTCCTCATTCAGTACCAGAGGATATCACCTCAACTAGGCACTAAGCCATTTCCAAGTCCAAAGACCCATCACATCACACTTATGATTTATGGTCATCGCATCATGCTTCATTAGGCATATAAGCGTTACTTATGCCACATCACATATACTTTTCATAGAAACCATTAGCTATTACATTCATCTCTCTAACAAAATTAATATTATATAAGTAGAGAGAGAATATGTTTCAACACATTAAACCTCTTTAAGTAAATCAAGCAATGCGTCATAAGTTCCCTAATTTATGGTTAGGCTTCATGCTTATTCCACATTGGGTTCTCAAGCATCATTCTATCTCAAATCTCTGACTTCACTAACTCTCATAGGTTGGAGTATATTTAGATAATATAACCAAGTATGCATATTCACATATTCATACTTCCCATGTTCTCTTATCAGGGTTTATAGCCAATGTTTGATATTATTTAACCATCTTCATAGTATTCATTGATTATAAGACCCCATTAACTCACAAGATTGGAGTCATGTAATTAAGAGAGGGAGAGAGTACAATATCATGCTTTCTACATTCAATAATATGACATGACCTTAGAATTAGGGTCAATATTCTTTATATGTAGCTGATTAGGGTTTTACGTAATGATTACATCACCAAACCCTAATCACACCAATACCTACCTTTCTAAAACTGATTTAAGTTGAACAACATTAGTTAGATATGCATATATTGTTGTGTCATCAGTACTAGGTATCACCATAGCATACAGGTACATATGTATTACGACCCTACATTATGTAAACATGTTGATCACACACCATTTATAATGTTTCATTATTTTTTGACCCATACGTTATTACTTCCTACAAATCATTAACCACATATCATACTAAGGGAAGCCAAACCCTAGGTTACATAACTCAAGGATTTCACTTCAAACTATCCACAAGGCATTTATTAGATCACTAGACTTGTTTATATGATTTATATGCAAATGTTGTCACCTTTTAATCCAACAAGGCTTATAATCACTATCATATATTGTAACGACCCCACCCTCGGTAACCCCCAACTAAGGGAGACCAAGAAGATAGAGCCTCTATCCCAAAATAGGATCAATGGTTTTGCAAATAATCAAAACTAATGAATAAATTCTACCAAAGACTAGGCTTGAAGAAGGATAAAAAAATTACTTTTCACATACCTTTTCAATAATAGGAGTTTGGAACTTTACCCAAAGTAGAGTTCTATCTAACTAAATCCTCCAATCTTAATAAAGCTTTATTCTTCAAATGTCACTTTAATGTTTATTCACTTTCATAGATTTCCTAAAATGTCGACAAACAAAGCGTCGGTCAGTATAAAGAATATATTGGTATGTGGTGGCAACCAAAACATTGCATATATATATTCTAACAACCTAATCACATCAAATAGTTGTTAACAATTCAAGATTACATTTCCAATATAACTTCCCAACTACTTTTACTCATCCTCTAGGATACCCTCTCTTAGGGTTTAGTCCTTACAAGGGACTTTAGGCTACCTTCTCCATCCTAATCTTGGTACCTTATGGATCACCTCTCTGGATGTCATGTGGTCTTCCCTCCAGGGATTGACCACCTTTGACCTTCCCTCCAGGGCTTGGTCGTCTCAAAATTTACATCTAGAGATGGTATGTAGGTTCGGGAAAGCCATATATATATTTACATGGTGATAATCATAGTCACTTTATATATTGCAGAAAATAAAGTCACCCAAGCAGGTATTTTCACACAATCGATGAAACCTCAGAAATTGTCGTGAAACTAAAGTGAGTAATCATAAAATAACCACATACCTGATTTGGAGATCTCAAAGAGTCAAGCAAAGTATCCAATCCAATCAGGTAATCCAATCAACCAATCAAGAAAATCACACAAGCACCAATGTATCCTAAAAAGAACATATTACCTAATCATTACATATTCCTCATAAACTCTTTTATTGACTTGGGAGTCCCCTCTAGGGTTACTAGGTTGCATTATGGTTTCCTTAGGGTCTCTTAGATTTATTTCTCAAACTTTACCTTTTTAGGTCAACAAACCCTAAAACCACTTTTCTATGCTTAAAGCCATAACTACTCAATTATCCATATTAAATCCCCTTTATTCCCAATTAGGCTTAGGATCATCCTATCTCTGTCTTCTACTTAGGTTTATGAAATATAACTCATTAAAAGTCATAATCACCGAACTTAGGGTTTCTAGCCCATTAATGCACTTTATACACATGAAACCCTAAATTGAACCAATTAAGCATAAAAATCATCTTTTTAGATCTAAGTATACCTTTTTATTAACAACATGTCAATATCAACTTAAATTATCCAAGAACTATACTAAATCTCATTAATATCACAATTAGAGTTTTCTATTCATAAATGCATTAAAGGTGACAACTTTATATAACTTTCTGAATTACAATGAGATTCAAGCTTCAATTATATTTTTATTGCAATCTACACATTTTTCTGATCAACTTTCATATATAATTTATCTTCATATGATATTCCTATAATTATTTATGATTTTCAGCAAGAAAACCTTTCTCGGCCAATAAAGGATTCACATGCGTATAATTCGACTCCCTTGAGTCATGCCAGCGGGGCCAGGTGTGAGCCAATAAGCTCACGTTGTGGCAGCACCTGGGCCAGCAAGGCAGTGTGCCTCACGCTCAAAACAAACCACGTAAAAGGACTAAAGAGGACTCACCTTACAATTGATCACTCAAGGGTAGACCCGACTTTTCACCGTAGGTCGTCGTCTACCTTCAATCTCCTCCTCGCATGAACCAGTGGCCAACAGTCTAGTTGACTTTGCTCCCTGCTCCACCTACACATAAGCTAGGACCACCGGTCCCTTCATCTCACTTCCCTAAACTCAACGAGCCCTTCAATTGCTGGCTCACTGCTCTCCACCACCAGGACGACTCGATGCTAACTCCGGTTAGAACACTCTAGGATAGAGGTGAAGGTCGAGACCAAATCTCAAATTGAGAGCACAACTATGTTCATCGGATTCCTCCGGTCTCACGAGAGTGGTTTGTGTGATTGCTAGTATGATGTATCACCCCCTTTATATAGGGAAGGGTTGGCGAGAGGATCGCAACTGGGGAAACTCTGAAAGAGTCACAAAGGGCATCGAATCATATATCCTCCTGGACCAAAAGCTCCTCCCGAACTCATCAGAGTAATATCAAACTTTATTCGGTCTCTCAAACTCACAAAAATAGAGATGTAAGATTGGCACCTCCTGTTCCTCTTCGAGTCCTGACTCGAGTAGGACAATGCATAGATCATGATATTTTATGGTCCAGATCTCCCGCATCATGGATAAATAGAATATTTATTCCTAAATGGAATGTGACATTTAATGTATTCGAAAGATTATACTCTCACTTTAGGAATCCTATAAAATCCATAACTCTCTCCTCTTTTATCCTTTTACTTCCAAATATTGGGAGAAACTTTGTATTAACTTTATCTACATGTGTGCAAAGTTTGAGTCCCAAACTCAAAAGGCTAAAGGACTTCTCTTCATATTCAAGTTAACACTTTTTAAGGCATAGTTTATTCATATTCTCTCTCTTTCACTTTTATTTCTTTATTTGGATTCCTTTTATCAAAAGAAACCATGTGGATATGAGATCCAATCCATCATGAACAAACACTTAACCTTCTAGAGAATTCCACATTATTCTCAGCATTATCTCAATTTCTCTTATTATTAGATTTCTTTCCATATTTATTATCTTTTAATCATATTGGACTTATTACTTCAATAAATCCCACGAAAACATTTATGCAAGAATGATTATTATCAAAGAAATCCATTCCAAGTACTTAAATTATACAATTTTTATAATCATACACTTTATTGGAGAAGTTACATTTCAACCCATACAAATGAAAATTGAGGATATAACATCCTCCCCTCCTAATAAGAATTTTGCCCACAAAATTCAAGCAATCAAGCAAAAAAATCAAGATAGGCTTTTTCCATGTCTGTCTTCAGCTCCCATGTGGCTTCATCCTCTACATGGTGCTTCCAAAGAACATTTACCATCTCCATAATCTAACTCCTGAGCTCTTTCACCTTAGTATCTAGTACCCTCATAGGTGACTCAGGGTATGTCAACCTCCCATTGAGTCCAATAGGTTCAATGCTCAACACATGACTCGGGTCCTTCACATACTGCTTCAGATTGGACACATGGAAAACATCATGCATTATACTATACTGAGGGGGTAATGAAAAATGATATGCAGCTTCACCAACCCATTCAAAAACCTCAAATGGACTCACGTATCAGGGACTCATCTTCCATTTATTTTTAGCTATTGCTCAGAGTGGTCATATTTTTAAAAACACATGCTCTCCCACAGTGAAATGCAAGCCAGTCCGCTTCGCATCAACATATGACTTCTATCGATCTTGGGCTCTCTTCAGCCTCTGCTTCATCAAAGTGACTTTATCTGCATACACCTGGAGCTCGTCTGACCTCAACAAGGTCATCTCACCGATATCATCCCAGTGAAGCGGTGACTGACACAATCTCCCATATAGAGCTTCATACGGAGGCATCCCGATAATGGCTTGGTAGTTGTTGTTGTATGGAAACTCAGCTAAGGGTAAGCATTGCTCCCACGGTCTGCCCCAATTGAGCACACATGCTCTCAACATATCTTCTAATATCTGAAGCGTCCTCTCTGACTGTTTGTTAGTCTGGGGGTGGTAAGATGTACTAAACTTTAACCCTGTACTGAGCTCTTCTTGTACCTGCTTCCACAACTTGGAAGTAAATTTTGGGTCTCAATCGGAAATGATCGAACCTGGTACACCATGCAACCGTACTATGTCCCTAATGTACAGTTTGTCTAGGTCTAACACATTGGCAGTGGTCTTTAAGGCAAGGAAGTGTTCTGACTTGGTAAGGTGATCTACCACGACTCATATCACATCATGACCTCTCTGGGTCTTAGGGAGACCCACCACAAAATCCATGGTGATCTGTTCCCATTTCCACTCTAGAATCTCAATTGACTATAACAGTCTATCATGTCGTTGGTGTTTATCCTTCACCATCTGGCACGCGAGACAACTGGCCACATATGCCACTTTGTCTTTCTTCATTCCTGGCCACCATAAGTACTGTTGTAGATCCTTAAACATCTTAGTAGTGCCTAGGTGTACCGTGTACTTGGAACCATGATCTTCTTACAAGATATGATCCTTCAAAGGAAAATCCTCAGTAACACAGATATGATTCTTGTATCAGATTCCACCATCTACTCCCACAGAGAGCTGGGTCTGTGATTTCTCTAACAAGCATTTCATCTTACCAAGTTGTGAACTGGACAACTGAGCAGCCACTAACTCGATCAACAAGTCTAATTTTATCTGAATGTTTGACAAATAAACTCGGTCCTCTAATGGTTGTGGAGCCCACTCCAAGCTCTTCCAGTTTCCTCCAATGGCTAGACAAGATAGATGCACACCTGAACTATTTTCGACTAAGAGCATGAGAAACAACATTAGCTTTCACGGGGTGATAGGCGATGGTGAAGTCATAATCTTTCATATACTCCATCCACCATCTTTGTCGCAGCTTTAGATCTTTCTGTGTCAGAAGCTACTTCAAACTCTTATGGTCACTGGGGATCTCATATGTATCTCCATACAGATAGTGCCACTAGATCTTTAGGGCATGAATGATAGCAGCCAACTCTAAATCATGTGTTGGGTAGTTCACCTCATTGGGCTTGAGTTGTTGGGAGGCATATGCAACAACATGCCTATTTAGTTCCAACACACATCCAAGCCCCATCTTTGATGCATCGGTGATGATCATAAAACCCTCATTGCTGGATGGTAAAGTCAACACCAGAGTTGTGGTCAACTTCTCCTTCAACTCTTGGAAGCGAGCTTCACATACCTCGGACTGCAAAAACTTCTCATCCTTTTGGGTAAGCTTGGTGAGCGACAAATCAGTCTTTGAGAAATCTTTTATGAAGAACCAATAGTATCTGGCCAATCCCAAGAAACTGCAGAACTCTGAGGGGTTATGCGGAGTTGGCCACTCTAGGACAACTGACACTTTGGTTGGATCCATGGCGATTTTACCTCCAGAGATGATGTGTCCAAGGAACATGACACAGTCTATCCAAACTCACACTTTGAGAGTTTCCCATAGAACTTCTGCTTTCTCAAGATATCAAGGACTCTACTTAGGTGGTCACATTGTTGCTCTAGCTCATCAAAGTAAACCAGGATGTCATTTATGAACACTATGACAAATGAGCCAAGGAAAGGCTGGAACACACTATTCATGAGATTCATAAACACATTAGGTGCATTGGACAACCCGAAAGGCATAACCACAAACTCATAGGGGCCATAACAGGTTCAGAAATCCTTCTTAGGGATGTCCTCACTCTTGACTCGCACCTGGTGGTACCCAGATCTCAAATCAATCTTGGAAAAGACTCGAGCAAATTTGAACTGGTCAAAGAGGTCATCTATATGGGGTAAATGATACTTGTTCTTAATGGTAGCCCAATTAGTCATCTAGTAGTCGATACACATCCTGAGTGACCCATCCTTCTTCTTTACAAAAAGGATTGGTTCTTCCAATGGTGAAGTACTAGGTCTAATGAAACCTTTTATCTAGCATTTCCTATAGTTGTTTCTTCAACTTGAGCAACTTAGCAGGGGCCATCCTGTAGGGTGCCTTAGATATCTGGTTTGTCCTGGGAGCTAGTTCTATCAAAAATTCCACCTCTCTCTTAGGTGGAATCCCAAGTAGATCATCTAGAAAAACATCAACATACTCCCTGACTACCTCTATTTCCCCTAGGGGTCCCACTTTAGGCTCTGGCTCAGTGACTACTACTAGGAAAGCTTGACAACCTTTGTCTATCATCTGTTCGGCCTTCAGAGCCGATACATATAGGTTGGTAGTCGCATCTCTCCATCCTTGAATGGTAAAGAGTGTGTAACCAGGTTTCCTAATAAGGATCTTCTTTTCCCTATAGTCAATCTATGCTCTATAGGTGTAAAGCCAATCCATACCAATGATCACATCAAAATCATTCATATCGAGGAGGATGAAGTCAATAGGAAGCTCGTGACTCGGGTACTTAACTGGCAAGATGGGTTTTTTTTAAATAGACATATATATTCGACCACTCAGGGTTGTGACATCCAAAACATAACCTAAATCCTTGATGTCCAAACAAAGCATAATTTCCAGATTTCTCAAAATGAAAGTATTAGTAGAACCAAAATCTGAAAGAGCTTTTACATCTTGTCCCATGACTTCAAGCATTCCTACATAGTTTTCCATAATGTATCAGACTACTACATGATTAAACTTAGCAGAAAGGAAAACTCTAAGGGTTATTACCCTCTATCAACTGATTAGCATTGGCATGAGCCTCTTCATTGTCAATGGTGAAAACTTAGGCTTACCTCCGCTCTCCAATAGGTGGACCTCCAGTTGGTGCACCGACTCCTGCTGGGGGTGCTGCTGCCACCGGTTGTGCCACCATAGGACCTGGACCTCTTGAATCGGGCAGAGGATAGTTGGTGATGAAGTGTCCCTCCTGCTGGAAATGAAAGCACACCTTCTTCTCTAAGCAACACTTCCCCGGTTGTGTTTGTCCACAGGTATGGCACTTCAAAAAATGGCTCTCACCATGTGGCTTTCCTTTTCCTCCATGCTTTCCCTTGGCGTTGTTACACGATGCAACCCTATTTTAGGGTTTCATCTTGTGCCATTTTTTTCGTATTCACACCTAGAAATGTTATAATGCACATTACTTCCCTCAATATGCACATTATTATCTAATGTACTTATGGAGGCTTTTTTGCATGTTATATAGGTACTTTGACAACTACATGATGGCACAGAAAGAAGATGGCCTAATCTAGGGTTTCCCCAGGCTTGAAGGAGCTCAAAATTGAGGCCAAAACCACTCCCAACATACCCCAAGTGGTCAAAGAATGTATTGAAGCAATAACCTTCATGGATGGCCAAATTCAAGACCCAAATGCATGGCAAGGACCCTATCATGGCCATGCTACCAAGGAATGGCCGTTCTGGGACAGGCCCCAATCACAGACTCTTCACAAAACTTGTAGACATTTTTTTATGGCCAAACCGGCCATTTTGGGTAGAATGGTCATGCTGGGAGGTGGCCAGAATGCCCGTGCTAACTAGAACGGTCGTTCTACCATTGAGCCCAACCAATTTTATCACTTGATGTCCCTATTTTTCCCCCCACTTAATCTTAGACCTATATATAAGCCTTGGAGGTAGTTGGATGTCAAAGGTTGGCTTCCCTAGTCGTCATTACTCCTCTCCACCCGCTCTTGAGCATTCATTGCAATCCCTTTGCATTTATGCTCTCCACCCACCATTTCTACCTCATTTCCACCATAGAAACCTAGTTTTCTACCATAACCTCCTCCATTTTCATGCCCATCATCCATCTTGGAGGAACGAGGTCACCCTACAATAGCTAGGAAGTGAAGAAGGAAGACCTACTTTGTGCTCCATGGAGTCATATCCCCTTCTTCCCCTTTCTTTTATCTTTTCTTTAATTATGTCTAGCTAAGCCCCTAGTGTTGGGCTGTTTGGGGTTAAAATGTGACTTTGATGCCATGTTGGGGGAAAAAACTTGTAATGAACATAATTTCATTCTACGATGATTGCCTTTGCTTCTATCTCATTTCTTATTATCTTGCATGTGGCTTTTGCTCTTAAACATAAATTGCTTGCTTTGTGATGCTTGATGACACTTAGATTCTATGTGGAATTCGAATGTATGGAGAAATCTTAGGAATGGCTCCTAGGTCCAATTAGTGGATCCCTATGTATCCCCCTTTGATCCTACATACGTCTCCCTTCTTCTACAAGTGAGTGTGAGATCTAAGTAGCTAGAGTAAGTGTGATTAGTGAAATTGCCTAGAGCTTCCTAAAGGCTAGATGGCAAGTAACATGAGGTGAAAAACCCTCATCTCTCCTCCCATTCCATCCCTTGGCTCTCAATTGCCCTAATACCACTTACCCTAGAAACCTAGACTTGACAAGTCCTACTAGAATTATACCTAACCCTATTTATCCAACCAGTAGTATAGGGTACATTCTAATAGAACTTGCCTTGTTGTTTGGTTTCGTAATCTACATTCATTTCTGATAATTACTTTCTTGGTTGACACCCCCAACTAATATCAAATTACATTTCCAAACGGCCCACCTACCTAATCCATTGCTTGAAACCCACCTTAGCCTTCTTGCTTATTAATGCTAGTTTAACTTAAGTGTGTTGGTATAGTACACTACAAAAAAATATGAATTAACTACAATTATTATGACTACATATATTGTATTTATAGTTAAAACTACCTTTTTTTACAAATCATAGAAATGTAACTGAAAAGAATATAGGTAATTCTTATGACTACAAAGCTAGCTACATATCCTAATTGACTATAATTTTTTCCCCATCCTCTCTCCCACTCTGTTTTTCCCTTCCCGCCTCACAATAACCAACACATTGAAAAAAAATCAATTTTACACGTGCTACATCCCAGTCTCAATATTCTCATGCTCAATGGTTAGTACTCCCTCCTCCCTCAATCACTAGTGGTCCTCCGTTGCGCCCACACTCCATCTCCCCCGCCATCTTCTCTGGTAGTGCCACCCATCTATAGTTCTCTCTCCCTCTCACTCTCTTCTCTACCCCACAGAAACCACAAACTAATGCCTCTCTCTCCTTCCCAGGCTCTTCTCCCCCGCCTGATCTCCTCCCCTCTACTAGAATCTAAGCTTGTCGATCGGAAAAGAGGAGGTTATGGAAGGACAGATCCCTACGATGAAATAGAAGAGAAGAGAGGGCCACCCCGGCAACTCTATGATAACCAGTCAAGGCAAGCTAGAGTCATGGTCCTCAAGGACTAGGCCACGCTATAGTTCCTATGACAGCGACCAACGACAAATATTGACTGACGATTCTGTGTGGTGAGATCGGAACTACAATTCAGGAACGTCATCCCAGAAACCAAGCTAAGGTTTTCACCCATCCCACCCAATTTCCATAGAAAATGGTGATGATAAGTTTGATAAAGCACTAATGTATATTGATTATTTCCTAGTGCAGTCATATAATATTGTACTTTGCTTTTGAGTCTCTATCCATCGAGAGTAGAGTTTCCTATCCATCTCATCTCAAAACAATCATATTGGTGACTAGTTCTATCTATGCTCTAAAATACTACTGGAAGCATGTAACATTAATTTCCTTGCAGCTTTTAGTGATTACTGATTGGTATTATTGGTTAGTATCTGCAATTACTGATCTGCTTGCTTATTTTAGTGATTAGAAATATTGATTAGTAGTAAAGTATTGATTATTACTTAGTTAATTACTGATTTGTTGATTAGATATGTTTAGAAGCTTATTAGAAATATATTTTTGTATACACATACATGTAATGTTGTATAAAAATATATAAAATTTAGACACCCAACTTTTTAAAAATTGCCCGCCTTCGTCTTAATCAGTTATAGGGTGTTGTCCGCACGCCTTCCGCTTACCGCTTTCTAATACATTGGCTATCATGAACTCCTCCTGGAAACTAAGAAGCAAAAAATAGAATCATATCCAAAACCAAATAGTTGTACACGGGGCAACTATATGAAGCAAAGATTGAGGAAGAGAAGATGTGTTTTTTGTCAGTTGTTTCTGGAAATAAGAAAAAAAGGCACACTCAATTGGTGGTCTGGATAGACAAAGCCAGACATCCGTAATTGGTGTTGCAAGAAAGTTGTTCCACCATGGTATCAGAAAGAATGACGAGGGAAGTTGTCCTCCAATGAGTAGTTACACCATTGTTTCTATTTAGACTTTAGTGGATTTAATTTCCAACCATCGTAAATATTGTTTGAAGCATCTAGAATTCAAAATATAAGTTAATTATATCTTATATCAAATGTCTTGTAAAACTCATTTTAATTATTTGGTTTCTTTCTGGCATGATCTCTGTTAGACCAGCACAAACTTTCAGTTGGCTAGTTTTGCTGCAAGAGGCACCTGACATCCGCATGATCTGCGTCTGACCTTATCCCACAAAAGCTTTAGAGATCACAAATAAAGTAGTGTAATAGTTTAGTTTCAGATATTTAGGAAATTACAATGATCTCCTAAAAAGCATGGCATACACAGGATCAATTTAGTTCACATAATGCTCATCTGTCTGAATGATAAAGCTTGGTTATTAAATGGATGCAAATGAAGAAAGAAACTATTCTTTAGAATGTTATATGGAAGGAGACCCCTTTCAATGCTTCTTAGCTGATGAGTTTTCTACTAAATGCACATATAATTATTGTCTTTCTTGATACATGAGCTTCTGCTAGAACTTCTATTACATGAATTTACGTTGAACAAAAATTATTTATTCCAATATTGTTCTGAACATCCATGACCACATGCAGCAGCCCAAGTGGGATAGCTCATGACGGTGGCCTCTTTTTAAGGATCTTGGAACTTAAATAATTCCTAATGCCTACCTATTGTCATCTATGTCCTTGTAATTTAGCCAATCGATGTCTTCCAAATGATTTTTGATTGCATTGCTCTTGCCATTTCATATTCTCCCTTTTCCCCTACTTTTACAATGGTTAATGCTTTGCAAGCAGTTTGAAATGATTCCTTCTTTTTGGACCAACATATTTCATGATGATAATGTTGAAGATCCCTACACTTTAAGGTCTCACCTTTGAGGATAACTCCTAAATCTAGTGATTATTAAATCTTTTCATTTTTCTAGCGATGAGGGATCTTTATACGAGTGAAGGGATAATGAAATATTTTCCTATGAATGAAGGAATTACATATGAAATCTTACAATCACAATGCAAATACATAAATTCACTCATTTAAGCTAAAATTTCATATATTTTACATGACGAGGGAGTCTGTATGTGAGTTAAAGGAATGACTCAGCATGTGAATGACTAAAGATAATGCCTACATCCTATAGGTATTTCATGTCCTACTACCCTCATATTGAGGTATATATTCCTTATCCTGATATGCATATACAAGATGTTTTCTTCAAACTCAAAGTCCCTTGTGTGCTCACTTCATTTTCTTGCTAGTATTTCGTCATGCAAGTCCCTAGTATAATGGTGACCAGTTACATTTCCCCTTGGAGCCCCACTTACCTCCAAGTTGAGGAAAGAAAACATTGCAGCTGTGTCTTACCTTCATCCTGAGAGCTGCTAGGCGGCTAACCACCTCATGTTCTGGTGCGCAGGTGGTGCCCAGATCTCATCTAACATCTTGAATTTGTCCTGTCTAATTTGATCTTCGTAGACGTTGCTAGAGGTTCTCCTTCATCCTAAATTTAGGTAGTACTATACCTGGTGCTCTTGGACAATGTTACCTTGTAATCAACTGACTTCTTCTGAGTTATAATGTCTGACACGAATGAGAACAATGGTACAAGTTGTAGGTGGATAAGTATTTCTTAGCAGTTGAATGTCTCAAAAAAGTTTGTTTAGCTAGAATCTCAATTATCTTTTGCAAAATTTCTCACATTCATTTGCTATTTCAAATAGATGTGACCTGAAAACTACAACCACCATTAGAAGGCCTTTGAGGAATACACAAATTGCATATGTTTCAGTACAACACTTAAAAATCTATAGAATATGTTGGAAGAACGGGACATGACCAGATCAAGGAACTGGACTTCAAATTGTTCCCTGAGTTGTAAGAACCTTTGACTAAGCTACACAATGATCCTAAGACAACTATCTTTTGTTCTTACTAGAAGCCCTATCAATTTTCTTTACGATGTACTAATGGTGCATTTGCATGCTTATGTTTCATTTTTCATTACGTATTCTTTTCTTGCACTATATACATAGTCTTTTTTGCAGGAATTCAAAGGATATGAAATACGGCTAGCTGCAAAAAATGGTAGAGAACGTATGAAATTACAAAAAATGTTGTCATGTTGCCTCTATCAAGTTAAGACAATGATTTTGAGTCCCTAGTTTCTCCTTTATATGAAGATTTTGCAATCAAATTTTTGAGGAGTAATATGTTTTTGTAGCTTGACTTTGAGCTTCTTGGCAATGACCGATTACATATGAAATTATAGAAAATTTTGTCATGTTGCCTCCATCAAGTTAAGACAATGATTTTGAGTCCCTAGCTTCTCCTTTATATGAAGATTTTGCAATCATATTTTTGAGGACTAATATGTTTGTGTGGCTTGACTTTAAGCTTCTTGGTAATGATCGATTCCAAGTCTGCTAGCTTGTTCTCAATTTTCAGCTTGGTTATTACTATGTGTATGGTTTCTGGGATTTAGTTGTGATGATATATGAATATCTAAATGGCTAGAGAGTCACTATATCTCATCTTATCCTCGTGAATTTTCAAGCAAAGCTATCTCTATTCAAGTTTTCTTATGATTCTGCTACTGAGTGCCTTTCTTCAGTAGATGTGCCCTTACTGAACATGCTGGAGCATTCATAACACTTCTTTTAATCAAATAGCTTGCTAGAATTGGCTATTTGGCTGAGATAATTGTTGGCTTGTTCTCAATGCCACTAGATGAATTACTATCATGTATATTCAAGCAGAGTACCTTCACTAATGTCAAGTTCTTTTCTTCTACATGCGGCTTTCCGCTAATGATTTTTGTAAGTGCTTCTTTATAGTTAATTACTCTTGTTGTTGATCAAAATCCATGCACGTGATCCATTCAAATGCCACAAGTGCCCCATATAATTTTTTTGGTACTTGTATATTCTATTTATTTTCTTGACCATTCACTTTGTTTCTTACTCCCGAATCTAATCAATATTTTGCAACTACTTCTATCACTTGAGTACCATTTTTTGGATTCTACTATTCACTAATATCTAGACACATGATCATAGATGTTGTAGTTCAATGGTAGTCACATACATGGTGGTCAACAAATCTCTTTTTTTACTTATTGGTGCATTGGACCAACTTCTAATATATTATTAGAGACTTAATAGTTGGATAAATTATAAGTTATGATAGAATATTATGTGCTTTTGTTTCATAAATGATTCATCAAGAAAAATACATTAATTCGGACAAAAAGAAAACACTGTCATGTTCTGACTCTTTAAGATGCAAGTGCATCTGTGATGAGAAATTACATTTAAATCATATGATGATTTGAACCTAAGGTTCTCTTCCTTTGAGATGGATGATAACACACTGAATGAGATGATCTAGGATGTGAGGATACACCTTAGAATCTAAAGTTGTTGTTTAGATACCTTAGATCCTTCTGAAGGATAGTTATTGTGGTGGTTACAAAGTGGACATAGAGGTTAACTCGACCCCTATGAGATTGGTTTATGGGATTCATCTCTTGATGACCTCACGATGTTTCATGATCATGTATAGCACCCATTGAGGATTTGAGGCATGCTTTCCTCAGATAGAAAACATGCTCCTTACATTATACTTATGTGGAAAGAGGTATAGGTTCTTGTAACATCCCTGACCTGGGTTATGCTTAACCCTAGATATTTACTTAATAAAGTTGATTATAATCTTTCTCGTATCTTTTGAAAAGTAATTAAGGCTCAAGAGGAACTTATATTTCAATTTTAGTCCTTTTTGAATAATGTTGAAACATTATTTTGCTTGTATTGGACTAAAGTGAAAATTACCCAAGTTGAGGGGTTAAATTGCAAACTGTACATGTCAATATGTTCCTCATGTGTTGAAGCATCATTAGAATTAAGATGATGTAGAGGTATGGCTTGTGGTATCCTAAAAACCAAGAAAGAGCTGATAAAGCAATGTTTGTACATTAAAACCTAGTTTTGGTGTAATGTGCAATTTACCCAAAACCCAGGGTTCAATATGCAAATTAACACTTCAATAAAGTCCCTAATATTTCTTGGCATCATGTTGAGGAAAGAAAATGAGAGGGGTGCCTCATTTCTACCTCTTTGGAGGAGAGAGAATCTTGATATTAAAATAATCATGATTTAAGCATAATTGGAACTTTTACTTCAATTTAATGCAAAAATAAATATATTAATTGAAGTGCCCTTCAACCAAAATTATGTTGGTTGAAAATCAACAAGTGTTGGACGAGCTTATTCCTTGACATGGCACGAAAAGATCTTGGTTGAGTGGAAGCCCACTCAGATTAACATAATAAAAAGTAATATCCACTAAAAGTTGGATATTAGTATAAAATTCATTAAGGTGCTTAATTCCTTTTCCTTTAATTCTTGGATAATGAAGAGGTTTTGCAAGATAATGAAGGTGGCTTCGTGTCCAAGTAATTAAGGGGGAAGTGGTGGAAATAATTTTGGAAATAAAGGAATTAATTCCATTTTCTCTTTCCTTGGAAATTCCTTATACATATCTCTTTTCCTACCCACTTAAGGATCTTTCTTGGAATTTCTTTTCTCATCTTGCCTTGGCTGACCACGAGAGATCTCAGGAGAAGGAGAAGGACGACTTTAACCTGTTGGTAAGCTTTTGATCATCTTGCACCTTGGTTTCATGGTGAAAACCCAAAATCAATGCTTGATTCTTTGTTTTCTTCACTCGATTTCCAATTCTAGCCAACATTTTCATCCAAAAGCTTAAGAACGGACCTTGGACAGTTTCTAGAGCTCATCCACCATTAAAGAACGTGGATCTTGGAGCTTGGAAATCATATTAGAAGGCGGGTTATATAACTTTAACCCTTAAACATTGATATTGCATTCAATTCTCTATAATTTGTTGTTCATTTTGTTCTAGTTTGAGCTCCTTTGATTCATTGGTGCAATTTCTATGAAAAACGGTAGTAGTTATTGGATGTACGAAGGAATATGATTATGAAATCATCTTGGACATTTTTTCCAGGAAAATGCTAGACCAAACGGTTTCTATATATGTGCTCAATCGGTTTCACAAACCGTTTGGGAGAAAACAGTTTCAAACCGTTTGGGAGTAAACAGTTTCACAAACCGTTTGGAAGTAAACGGTTTGAAAACCGTTTGAGAGTGTTGACCACAGTTTACCATTTGGAGATTTGATGATGATGATTATTTTTAATGAACCATTAATTATAATTGATTAGTTTCAAAGGATTCATTAGTTGAAGGACCATCAATCACCAAACCCTAATCGACTAAGTGCTGATTTTGCAATTGATTAAGTTGATATTTTGGGTTGATTGACCCAAACGGTTTCAAAACCGTTTGGGAATCACCCAAATGGTCTCAAGACCATTTGGAGGTCTAGGGTTGAGTATGGTTAAGTATTTGAATACCCAAAGATATCAAATTGCATTACAATCAATAGCTCAAGTGATGATTGATTTAATGATGCAAACCCTAAGTGAATGTCATAGATTTCAATGGTGGTTTGAGGAAAACGGTCTCAAGACCATTTGGAGATCATCCAAATGACCTCAAGACCGTTTGGGGGTCATTCAAGACCGTTTGAGGTCAGGTCAGGTCATATCATGTAATGATGATGGTTCACTGATTTCAATTGAATTGGTTCCACAATGTCAACCATTGATGGATCCTCGATTTCAAAACCCTAAGTGATGGTTTCTTGATTATCAACCCTAGTTCAATTGGGTTCAAAACCCTAATTTAAGGTCTAATTGAAGGGTGATTCAGTGGTTCAATTGAAGAATAAATTAGTGGTCCAATTGATAGTTGGTCCATGGATGGAACCTTGAATTGTTTAAGTAATGAAGACCTTGTTGGTCCATTCAATTTTGAGAGGGTTTGGACCAAACGGTCTTAAGACCGTTTGAGTCCAAATGGTCTCCAGACCGTTGGGGACCAAACAGTCTCAAGACAGTTTGAGACCAAACAGTCTCAAACCGTTTGGAGACCCAAGTTCATTCGGTTTCAAGTTGTGTTGTCTAAACGGTTTCAAGAATCAACTTTGCTAAACGGTTTCAAACTGTTTGAACTTAATTTGTCAAGACCGTTTGAAGTCTAAGTGACCAAGACTGTTTGAAGTCTAAGTGTCCAAGACCTTTTGAGGTTCAAATTGGTTAAGCCATTTGATCACCTAATATGATCAAAGGTCAATTAACTACTTGATTATTAATGATGTACATCAATGGTGATTATGAAGGTTAACCCTAACTATGTGTACTTAAGTGAAGAGTTAACCTAGATCAATCTTGGAGTATTTAACATCCTAGAGAGGATGAGAGGGAGAGATAATGGGAGAGATGATTGCTTACATAATGGGCTCTAATTCTCTCATTATGAATAAATATATAATCAGGGTTTGATCCATAATGATGAGATCATGAAATCCTCATTGAAAAGATTGATGTACCTTGACCCTAATTTAGGGCAAGGCCATGTGAAACCCTGATTTAGGGCAAATCTGAGTGAAACCATAATCTAGGGTGATGATGTAACCCTAAATTAGTGTAATAATGCAAGAAACCCTAATTTGGGTAATGAAGTATGTGAAACCCTACTTGGATGTTAATGGTAAACCTTAATCCCTAAAATGGGGTAAAGATGCATGAAACCCTAATATAGGGTAGTGCTACTAATGCTATGTGAATCCCTATCACTGGGTGATGTGTTGTGAAATCCTAATTTCACATAATACTAGGTGAAACCCTGATATAGAAGGATGTTATGTGAAGCTCTAATGAAGAGCAATACTATGCAAAATCCATATATATGGGAGATGCTATGTGAACCTCAAATTATAATTGTGGAAATCCTATTCCTATTAATGGAATAGTGATTAATGTATCGACAAATGTAACACCTAGAGGGGTTGATAATGGATATCCTTATATTAATAGTTCCTAATTCAAGGATGAGTCCATATCATTGGCAATGGTTGTATATTCTAAATAAGTGATTTATAACCAATACATTACATAATAAATGTGATGAATTGGTACATAAAGTATTAGGATGGTAAATACCCTAATACAAGCTATGTGGATGAACTCAAGTAAGATGGAGCTGTTGAGGGAAGTGATACATCAAGATATGATAGATATCATATCCAACACCCCAATACTGATATACCTTGATGTGTTTTAAGTCCAATATAATTGGATGAGTGACACATGGGATGTGTCATGTCAATTGTTACATTGATATGTATTAAACCTTGTTGAGTGTAGACTAACATGCCTTATGAAAAGGTTATTCCAAACCTATAAACTATGATGTAATCATATTCTGGTAAAGATAAGAGAGAAATTCATACTGTGTGTTGATCATTCAATTAATGATGAATGATGAGAACAAATAAGTATGATTGAATACTTATGTTATCCATATTGATTCCTAGTTATGTGAAACAATGAAATAGGAATTGATCATTAATAATATGATCCTGAGAACTTATATGGTTATCTATGTGAAACCCTAATATAGGGTAGTGCTATGTGAAACCCTAATTCAGGGTAATGCTATGTGAAACCCTAATATAGGGTGATGCTATGTGAAGTTTTAACATAGAGTAATTCTATTTGAATATCAAATACAAATTTATGAGTTATGAATGTAATAAGAAAACCCTTGTATTGCATGGTACTGATATATGATTGTTATCATGAGTACTAATCATGCAGGTATGTTGAGATAATGAGCATAGCCAGGTATGGACTATGATGCTCTGTTTATTGAAAATGTCTTATAGGCCTTATAAGCCTTCATATGACTTGTTGCCTATTAAGAGGTAACAAAAGGTGATATGAGCTTTGTGAACTATGTGGAAGGCTTTGTGTAGCAAAACTCATGATGTCCTTGGTCAGATGACCTGAAGGTACGAAGTTACCTAATAAGTTGTAACAACTGTTCTATGATGAGTTAAGGGTTCAAATACCCATATTCTATGATCATGATGATGAACTTGTTATGAAATGGAAATGTACTTGATGAGATGAGGGATTAAGATCCCAATAATTTGTGAAAAGTGTATGGCTACAGGCCATGACTCCACAAGGCAATGCCAGGCATTAGATATGTGATCTAAGACTGAAGAGAGTATATGTTGTGGTCATAACTCTATAGTGAATAAATGTTATACATGATCTTCATATTCCTTAATGGATAAGTGACATGTTGTTCTATCAAGTTATAGCTGCAATGCTTTTGATAAGAATAATGTTCTAATCTGTTAGACATTGAATTTATTGTTGTCAAACAATTATAATTCCTCTGTCCATATTCATCTTATTAAACTGCAATAATAATGTTTGTAGCGGAGAGTTACATCTCTCACTGGGGAAATTTACAATTGTCTCACCCCCGTGGGAAAAACATTTTTAGGTGGACCGGACGAGGAGGCAGAAATCCTTCAGTAGGAGAAGGACAGCAACAGCAGAAGCAGGGACAGCAGTGAAGTCTCAGGTGGAGACACTGGTTGTTATGCCTTATATAGATGTATATAGAGTCCTATGTGTCGTCTCTGGACTCTCAGGTCCTCAGAGTAGTAGTTAGTGCTTTCGAGATTTTGGCTCAGTGCCTCGAGATTTTCATACTGCATGTGTTTAGTTTAACAGGGCAGTTGATGCTTGTAATTCACAGAAAGAGATGATACAGGACATGTACCTTTAAACCAGAATGTAAATGTGTTACTTTGGTTATATGTGAGAAAGTTTTCCTTTGATGGATCTCTTGATAAAAAGGTTTTAATTTTTAGTGATTTTCGGTAATCCGCTGCTTAGTGAACGCTTCCGCATTAGTTAATTATGTTTTTGTGAGTTGTATGCCACAGTTCTTTTATTAGGTGGCATTACAAATATAGTTTTTCTGCTTTTCATGAAAGGCTTGAGACTGTCTTTTCCATGGGCTACTGCCCATGTTCCTTTTTATTCTTTTTTTGGGTTGGAATTGGATGGTACTTAGGCTCTTAAGGGTTCCTATTGCAGTCCATTTTTTCCATTTTGCATGTGATGAGGAGTGTGGGTTGAAGGATACTAAATCTTGATTAATTGATAACAAACTATGAAAAAATTTAGGAAGGTAAACCATTCGTACATTATTGTGCCTCAATGTCATGGATAAGGTTTCATTGTTTTATTTTGTTCTTGTTATTTGTTGTTGGTAAATTTATATTGTTTGGGTTATCTAACAGAGATGTCTAGGCCTTCCATAGAGGATAGATCAGCTTAGCCTAGTGATGTTTGGTGTTGATGTTCTATTTTAAGTTACTACACCTTCCAGTTCATAATATGATGTCTGTGTTGATTACTTTTTATCTGTAGTGACACATTTACTTTAGTATATTGGAGCTTTCTTGCCAATTGCTAATTAACTATGATAGGATGGGGGCAGGATTGGGTACTCCTTAACCTTATACATATATCATACCCAGTTACAATTTGTCCTGGTTATTGATTTATTGACTTGTAATTATTTGTCCTAGTTATTGATTTACTGATCTGTTATTCTTTTGAGGCTATCATATTATTTTAGTGTTTTGAATCTATATTGTATTAAGATTTTAGAAAATCTGATTATTTTTTGAAGACTCTTTCTCTTCATCTTTCAAGACATGGAATATATTTTGGTTCTGGTTGAGATAGTGGCAAGTATTTTTTTTTCTAAAATCAAAATCTCAATCAAATATAAGGATGGATTATGTACATCTCATATTTCTACACATGCTTTATAAATAGTATTTTCTTGCATAAGGTTGGCTATATCAATGTAGATCACTATGTTGGATTATTCTAATCTCCTCACTTACAGAATAAGAAGAAAACATATCCTAATTAGATGATGCTATTGGCTCCCCAAGGACCATGGATCTTTATGAATTTATTGTGCTAAAGGTTGGTCATTTTGGGCCTAGACCACAACTGCAATGTTCACGTATCAAGATAGTTGCTTTTATTTTCATTGTCTTGATAATAGATTTATAGATATATTGAAATATGCCTTCAGTAAAGAGACAATATAGCTTACAAATTATTCTGATAGGAGAAAACCAAAGGGTTTGGGTCCTCTACTCAATGCATTAGACTTAGCCCCACGATGGATGTAGAGAAGAAACATATGGGTGTGCTTATTAGTGATTATAAATGCACACTAGCATCATTATCCTATAAAGTATATGTTGCTTATCCTTGTACAACTCAAAGAAGAGTGTGAATTTTAAGTATGAATATAGTTAGTAGCCATCCTCTGTTCTTGCCATATCCAATTAAAATACATTTCTAATGTCATTTTTGGTTGTCTCGTAACTTATAAGTAAATACTTTTAGCATGCCTACAAACCAGTTGCCTTTACTTTATATTGAAAGCTCGTTGCCCATGAACTGAGCATTTCATTTTGTAAAATGGTCTACTCATGATTTTATTCAAGTTCCCAAGCAAACGTATAATCTATAGTTGTCTACCATCCTATCTACTTGCTAGTGTGTATTGTTATCGGTGGATGGTTAGCTATAATGGTAAACCATTAATTCTTAAATATAGGTTCTCATCTTGTGTTTACTATCCTTAGAAGCATGCTACCAAATCTAAACATTATTCTATTACACAGACAGGAGAAAAATCTAGAAAAATTAGGCCATATTTATGCATCGTGTATTATCCTACTTCTTATTAGCAAATAAAACATAGTATCTCCTAAACTTGCCTCATCTTTGCTGGTTTTGTTGTCCCTAAAAGACAAAATGGTACTGGTAATTAAGGCTCATACTATGGTTTGGAGTCTTTTCATATTCTGTATACATTATGAGAATACGATGAGGGAACTGGTTTCCATTGGAGGTTATATATAAGTCCTTTGTTTAAGCTGAATATTTAGTTTTCTATTTGAGATGCTGCCTGAGTATGATGGGTCTTTCTTGTGTTCTTTGGAGCTTTAAATGTCTAGTAGTGTGGTTTTCTTTGTTTCCATAAATAATTTACTGCAAATAACATTTTGGCAGCTTGATTGTGGATCAAGGCAGACTAACATAGAAATTAGAGTTAGCTTTTAGTTTCTAGAATGATGGAGATGTTAATGTGGTATCAAGTAAAATTCTCTAATTATATCAATAAATAACACCATATTGAAATTATGGAGAGATCTCAATACTTGAATAAAGAAACCAATTTTAATATGGAAAGAAATATGTTCAAGAATGGAAATGGGTTCTCAAATGTAGGTGTTGTTGTCAATGATATGTTGGGATGTTACATAGATATTAGTTCTTGTTTTATGAACTTGTTTGAGTTAGCATTTAAGTACTATGGATACTTAAATATATTATCTTCTGAATTCGTTAAGTAGCTGATGATTTTGGAAATGTTTGTAGTTTTAGAAAGGTGAGTAACTAATTGCAAATTTTCAACATGGAGAAAGGGGATTTTTTTCTCCCCACCCCTTCCTGCAACCCCATGACTTTAGAAAAAAAAGTTCATACTGACAGATTATGCATCTAATTAGTTTGACAAGAAATTCAATTACATTTTATCCAGTTGCATTCAGTTTATTTAGTTAGTGTGTCATAAGTTGTGAGGTCAGTGTATTCTGTTAGCCCACTTACTGTTGATAAGTAGGCCAGTGTATTCTGTTCGGTATTTTTCTAGTTGGTAAAAACAATGTATCCATCCAAGATGTTGAATGTCATTTAGTTCAGTAGCTTGTAAGTCTGACTTCTGTTTCTTGTTTTCTTTATCTAGAGCTCAAGCCCTTGACTTCTGTTTCAAAATTGTGTGTATGGTTGGTTTATGCTAATTCAATAACATTAAAATGTATGTGAAATCCAGTAGTTGATATCATGGGTAATTCATGTGCATTGGAGTTGTTCATAAAGCCTATGGGGTGTGGTTCATGACACACTCCATGCTTCAACTAGTTTGATTTGATCATGTATGATTAGATGCATAAGTACAGTAGTTTAGTTGATTAGGTGTGATTAAATGCTTGAATTTAGTTGCTTGGACACTCGGTGTACTCACTCGTGCAAAGCAGTGGTTCAATAGTTTAATGTGGCAACTCTGTAGTTGGTACATTGGACCTGATTACACGTATAACTTAAGGATGACCTGATTACATGTTATGATTTGAATGAGTTCATTACATGCATAAGTCCAAGACACTCAATGCCTCAGTACTTCTGCATATATCTTACTTGATGGTTTTGGCACCATTGATTTTTCAAACAATGACCACACTAGTAGTTATCTCTATCCACTTTGACGAAACCATTTTGAAGATGTTTTCTTCCTTTGCCCCCCTAGTAATGACCTATTTCCAAATCTGGAAACAAAAATGGGGAAATTTTAGAAAAAGTGTTGGCTACATGTATCTTAATATAATGTGGTAATTTAATATTTGTTAACAACATGGGTGCATTTTCTATCACCAATGAAACATGTAAATTATGAATATGAAATCATTTGAGATGCTTTCATCGTGGATGGAAGTGGCTGGGTTAATTTATCTTAAGATATTTTGGTGTTTGTTGACAAGGATAAAGAATGAAACATTCCAAGAAGAGCATGGACGAATAATACTTGTTTTTTCTGTTCCACGAGAAATGCATGTGAAGCCAATGGTCAAAAATTCAGTATTTTTTGATCATTTCATTCCTCCATTTTGTAAAAACTAAGAAATAGTGCAATGTATTACCTTAAAATCACTGAGTAGTTCTATATAAATTTTATCTTCTAGTGTCAATTTTTTTGCCACTGACTGTCATTGAGGCATATTGTTATGGGGTTCAAATGAATCCTCATGAGACTATAAACATGTCGCCATATGTTCACACCTTACTATGAGGGATTCATCAAAACATGGCATGCAACAGATTTATTCTAGAGGCAAGTTTCCTCTATGTTTTTGTGTTAAAAACTGAAGTTGGCTCAACTGCTGGAGAAGATTAGATGCTTATGTTTCTACTGTTAAAGATCATGAGCAATAATAATTATTGTTATTGTTACCTTGTATCATGTTGCTTCTACGCTGTTATTATTACTATTATCTATTTGACTATCATACTAAATATTCGTATTTGAATATATGTTCTCAGAGGATTTTCATGCTAAGCAGTAAGCTTATGTCGTCTCTCTCTGTCTTATTATATTTCTATTTAGAAGCACTTATCATGTTCTACTTATTGGTTTATAGACTGGAATGATGATTTGTGATGTGAGATCCAAACAAACCATTATGCATATGTTCTCATTCAGTTCTAAATGAAATGAGGTGGAGTAGATTTCCATGCGTATGTGCATCGATGATTATTTTGATTGGTATACTATTATGTCAGTTATGCCCACACATCCTCATTTATCCATAAGAGAGATATTACAACTTTATTTTATATTTAAAATTTTGTACTTACATTGCACTGTCACTTTATATATATTTCAATTCACCCATCCCCCTCTTTCTTTCCCATCTTTCCTACTTTCAAGAAAGTTATATCTCATTTGGTTTTATGTACAACCAAACCATTACATGTCAATTCATGACTTCAAACTTTTCTGGTTGGTTTCGAGAGAGTGAGAATTAAATCTGGGAATTTGAATGCACCACCACCATCCATCTCAAGAGAAAATCATGCAGTTGGTACTATGCACTGAAAAAGTATAATTCAATCACAATACTATCTCTGTAGATTTTCAATCATGTAAATGTTATGTCCATGTAAGTATGGAATGCCGTGTACTAATAAAAACATTTAAAATCAATGATTTTTATTTACATTAAACCGAATCTACTAGTTATTGTTGAGATGTGTCTTTTTAAATATATACTTTTGGATTCAGACTTGTACTTCCTACTACACCCAACTATACCTACCCCATATTCATGTCTACCTCTTTATGGCATAGACTAGAGGGTATATGGATATTGTTGCGTCATTTTTTGTTATATATGTGCATAAATACGAATTTATCAAGAAAGGCAGGGTTTTAAAACCCAACCCCATCGGTAGAACATGTTGACCCACTTAGTGGTATCCCTAGCAGGTCAGGTGGGCTTGAACTCATTTTGGGCAAAAGCAAGGGTCTGGAATAGAGGACCCACACAACCCAATGGCTTGGGGCCCATATCAAGTATGTAGATCACTATTTGAGGTTGATGTTGCTTTTGGATATGTTATGCTAATCGTCATGCATGTGTCTTTCTCTGTGCTAACGTTTATGTGTGACTTAATTCATGCATTTATCTTTCATATGTGCTATAATCGAATGATGATGATCTATTCCCTCTAAAAACACTGAGGGTTATGATGATCATCATTTTTCTTCTAGATTACATGATTCTTTTGTGCAGAGTTTATATTATACTTGTGCCAACGACTTACATATGAATAATGTTATAGTGATCCAACAACTAGCATTATATTAGTGCATCTATTCTATCTATTGAGTACAAAAATAGTCAAACATTCGACAAATGCTAGGATACTAGTTTTTTAGAGAGATTATGTTTCTTTTGGACTTGTCCATCTTGCAAGATTTGGGGGCATTTGTCTCACAGTTGGCCTTTGACTTCTTGCGAGGGGAAATTTTTTAGCACAACTTCTTTGGTTGTAATTTTCAAAAAATTTCGTTACCAACTTAACCTAAAGTTCTATGAATTTTCTTATTACTAACTCCCCTGACTCCCAACGTATCTTATTATATTGATCTCTACCATATGTATATAAGTGTTAAACTCATAAATTTCTTTGTTACAAATGCAGGAATGCTAGGAGAGACTTCTATCTTATATTATTGTCATTTATGCGACTCATTGACAAAAGTTCCTAGATTCCTCATGATCTCATTTTAGTATTCCATGTGTACAAGCTATTGTGATACTTGTGAACATGTTCACTTGGACATATTGTGATTTTTTTTTTCCAATCAGGACACTGTAACATGTCCAATGATACTCTTATATTAAAGACATGCACAACCTTTTTCTCATAATGATAAGAACATACTAAAAGAAGTACTTGCACAATCAGTAACATAAGAGTTGATACATCTTTGAAAGGCATACTCGACTAAGGCGTCCACAAGATTGTTTCCATATCATTTTTGGAAATGAACGATCAGGTTTAGAATGCCTCTTCTTTCCATCTTCATGTATTTTTTGATAGTTCTATGTTTTTACCGCACCCCGATGGAGAACCATGGTCCATGCTTCTCTTGAATATGTTTCAAACTACGATTTTCTATCTTTGCAGTGGAAACCTATTTGATTCCTTCTAAGACTAACTTGAGCTCAACATCTACAGTATTAACAGCATACGTTGCCTCCTTTACACCTGATGCATGTTCTTTATTCATTACAGTACAAATAGTTCTTCTCACATCATCTATAGTGAAATTTGATTTTTAATCCACACCCACATTCATTTTACCATTAGTGGGGTGTTTTTGACATTTTGATATATATTGTAATCAGCTCATGGATTACTAGATACAATTGTGCAAGGAACAATGTATATCTAGCACTTTGGTATTGATAGAGTTAATCTTATGAGCCATAGTGGAACATCGATGGAACAAATTACCAAGTACCAACTAATGAGAACATTTATTACAAATGGTTAACTAAAACTACATATATTGAAGAACTTCTTAAATATTCATGCATTAGACCATGATGAAATGAGACCAGTCAGAAGCTTGTCTTGTTGTTCATGTTGTGGGCCTTCTTATAGATGTTTGGATATGTTGATATATAATTCAATTGATGACAAATATCTATTTGTACTATTGAGTAATTTATATGATTCATTCTCTACAGATACAACAAATGCAAACTAGATTGAGAAAAAACTCAGTCAAAAGCTTTCGCAGAGGACATACAAACACAAAAGTCACCTATTGTTGTTGTCATACATAATAAATATCCACAAGCATCCTACGAGTACATGAAGGTAAACAATATTTTCTTTATTGATATTTGGGCAAGTTGTCATTAGTTCTATTGTAAAGAGTCATTTTCCAATTCCATCTAAACATCATGTTGTAGGTTCATCCAGACATCAAAATATGGAGCTCTTGTGAGTACCAGAGACCATAACAACTGTGGTGGCATTGAGTGCAGGAAGATGTGCCAATGTTTATGTAACTGCTTGGAATCTTTGATGGTTAGTTATGTTTTGAATAATTCATTTTTTGTCATGGAAAGCTTGAGGTGAATCTCAAAGTGATTTAATAACTTAGTAACCACCTACTGCACTACTAGTCTATTAGTTCTTTTCCATCTGTTGTTGATAGATCAGAGGTGAGCCTTCCTATTTTTTGTTCCCTTTACTTCTGAGGCCTTTCTCGTGGTGGTATGAACCCAACTCATATAACGAGAGATACTATTGAAAAATGTGCCTGTTGCCATGATACTTTGTGATTATATTCTCCATCTCAAGCAAAGGCTAAGGTTGAATTACCCTTTCCTTCCTCCAGCCACTAGTCAATTACAAGTTCTGATTAATCACATGAGTTTTTTTAAATGCAAATTAAATATATTGTCATATAACGTGGTAGTGCATGTGTGAAGAATATTTGTAACTTATATTGAAAAATGTTCTCAAAACTCATACATTTTAGATTCTCATGACATCGACCATAGTACAAAACATTATGTGCTAGGTGCAACAAGGGCAACACAACGTTAACAAATTTCATCAATGTTTTATTTTGAATCAAATGCAGTTTGAAGTACAAGTTTTAATGTCCCAAATGAATATCATGGTCATAACTCGAATAACTAAAGTAACACTCATTTCCTTGGTTTTACATATCAGAGTGACTCAAATCTATGATAGTCTATTGCTTAATTGAGCTTATCCTGGAACACATATCACCTCATAATGCAACATGTGGATGGTAATTAGTCATTACGTGATGGTACACTACATTTCATTAACGTGTTATCATTAATATGGACTTGTAAACTTTTAATTGTTATTATGCTAAGTTTTCATCACCCTAGACCAACAAGCTTCTTCCTGCTACTAATATGCTTTGTGCTTCAAAATTTTGTTTTATGTTATAGGTTGCCATACATTTGATTTGACTTGTATGCATCATTCTTTCAGAAGGTCTTAAATCTAGTATATACAATTTTATTAGATGGAAACCTCTTATTCATCAATTACTGTCATTATGTGGGTTTAAATGGTAAGGAAGGTAGAAAATAGCACATGGCAAGCTGAAATTCATTAGAGCCTATTCCATTTTGCAAATTTCTCATAAAACTGATCGTGACCCATGTCTTGGACAATCACTTGGCTAGTTTCATGACCCAGTAGGTTTCTGCATAGATTTTATTGTAATGTGGAATATATTGTGAAAGTAAGTAAGATCAAGGAAACATATAACATACTTTTATCCTTTTCCTATTCTTGTTCCATTATGCTAAAAGGGTGTTGCTAGGATTTTTGTGGAGAAATAATGAAGAAAATATTTCTGGACTTCTTCAATTAATGCTACTTTTGGAAGAAACATACCATATGAATCTACTGTTATCCAAAAAATTGGGTTTTTTTAGGAAACTAGTTTTAATAATAAATATTGATCAAGTTACAGTAGGCCCTTCCTCCCTCTATACTAGAAATAGCAGTTGGTGTGTGAAAAATGATATTCTCAAGGATGTAACTCATATGTGTTATCTTGCACATGACCTAACTATAAAATTAATATTTTATACCTTTTTAGTAGGAATTATGTATTTTTCTTACATTATGCTTTATTTCGATGTAAAGATGAGGTCTTTCCTATTGACTGATATGCATGAATGTCGTTATGATTATTCATTATGCTTGTTTTTCTATTCTGTTTGGCAATGGTGACCAAGAAAGTACATCTTATAAGTTCCATTTGGACTAAAACATGTGGTTTAGGATTTAGTTCATACCACCTACTAGTGGCTTTAGCTCATAACCAAATACATATTGTACATTTATAAAATGTAGCAAAAGGTTCATACTGACTTCCATACATAGTCATGAAATTTTGTTGTTAAATGAAGTTAAGATACTACAAAATTTTAAATGCACCTATGCATATGTTTAAAAAATGTTAGGTTGAAAGATATTGAGGCTAAATTGTATTAGTTGTAAATAATATGCACATTGTAATTATTCTCATATTTTCATATACTGACTTCATTTAATTTTTGCACATGTTACCAAGGCACTACCTCAAGAAGTGATTGTGAAAATGAGTGCTCCTCCAAAGAGTGAAGTACTCATCATAACCCCAAATGAGATTATTGAAGAAAATGGACTTGTCTTTCATTTTTCAACATATTTGGTATTGTGGAAGCACAATTCAAAGCATTTCTTGAGTCAAATGGGGGTCTATGGAAAGAGTAGCGACTATTCGGTAAGCCTACTGATCTTCATCAGCACAATTATATTTTCTTGTTACGTGGTAAGAAAATTGCTTCATAGCTACTTTATTTTATTAGAAGAAGGTATGGTTTTACTCTGAAAGAATTTTTTATTCTAATCCAAATGATGATTTTAGCATTGTGCGCGGAGGTTGTTGCTTGAATTGCCAATACATATCTATTTTATAGAGTAAGTTAGGGCATCTACTAAATTATTGTAACTTACAATCTATTTCTCTACAGACTACTTTAGTTAACAAGCATTGTTGTGGGAATCATTATAGAAAATCAACTTCCAAACAATATGAGATTGCATCTAGTACTCTGGATATTTTTCGCAAATTTGAGGAGCATTTTGATGGTAGTCAGATAGTGCAAGATGTTAAGCAATATTTCCAAGGAGATGTAGGTAAAAGTCAGATACCATTTGCCTTTTCTAAGTCATGTTATAGTACTCATACTCTACAACTCATTCATGCACATTGACATAGCAGCTCAAATTCAATATACGAATTGTTTCATACATAGATCAATTTTTAAGATACTTCTTTTTGATAAGTTCTCCTTGCTTTTAATGACCTTCTATCGTAATGAATGCTTTGTGCACACTGGTTTACTGGTTTTTATCTTTTTAATTGCTTAAACACATGCAATGCATGTGTGATTTGCTTTTGATGGCTTCTTTATCACTTAAATTATTGATATCTTTCTTAATACTACTACAATTCTTGAGCCTATGCATAGAACCTGTGCAGTGCTTGTGTGATCTACTTACATTCTCAGTTCTTTAGGAAAAGGGTTCATGCATATACATCACACTGGGTCTTATAGAGTCATTCCTCCTTGGTAATGCTATGATGTATGGCCCACACTCTAAATCAACTAACCTTAATAGACATATCCATGTATAGTTATCTAGGCTTTTTGGTCATTTAAATTGAATGTCTAAATCTAGTGAAAAACCTCTGTCAAATCATCACTCAAGATCCATTTTTACATACTCCAAGCAGACCCCACTGCATTCTGCTACTTCCACAAAACTACAGCATGCCAGGAACACTACTTTGCATGGAACCCCTAGTGCCAAATGTGAAGCTAGGACACCAACACCAGATTTGGTATCTTTACTCTTTAAAACATTGGAGTCTCTGTTAAAGTGAAGACTGTCTAGTTGGAACAACTTGAGGTTTGTTTACTAGTTTCTTGATTTTTTTGTGGTTCTGTAGTTCCCTCAGGGTCTAGCCCATGAGAACTTCTTTTTGGCTGACCAGATTAGCAAGCATGTCCTCAATGCATCTATCTTGCTAGGGCATATAAGCCTTGCTCTGAGTTTTGTTGAAAATAGGAATCCTTGTTGGGGTGTCTATGGACCTCCAACTCACAATATTGTCCTCTACATCTTCATCATTTGGAAAAGGAAAAAACAACCTTTCTTTTCCTACCACTACCACCAATTTTATTGGTCGCAACCAATTGGAACCCTTTTGATACTAAAAGTTTCATTTTCATCATTATTGTTAATAGACACTCATGCTTTACAAATCTACATTTGTTGTGCCTCCATCAAAGGTTTTGCTGCAACATTTCCAGATTCATGTATGACCTTAGATGAAGCATTCTCTAAATATTAGCCAAGGACCCTCCATTACTTGCAAAATCTTTCTCAAACATGTAGCTCTTTGAAAATATTTGTTGGTGGGATTGGATTCTTCAGTCACTGATGAAAATTTGAGGCAGGTATGTAGTTCAGATGTATGCTGATGGCTTACTTCTTGCTTTTTATTTAGTTTTTGGTGGATAAATTCATTTAGGAATAATCCAATATCAAATCATGCAGATGATGGTAAACGCAAATAAGATGTTTTCATACTTTTTTTTTGCTACAAAGATCAATTCCTGTGTGTTGTTTCTAGGTATAGCTAATGCATTCTGGAACCCAATATATGCCATTTCATCAAACCTTGGGAGTCATAGATTCCCTACAGATTGGCCAAATCATCCTCATGGTAGAGGTAAACATAGATCATTTTTTACTTCTCCATTCGTCATAATCAATCGTGATCCACTCACTCTGATTTCAAAGTTGGGGCTGTACATGTAGATGAGAGATCTGACTAGAGAGGAGTTTGTACATATATTACTACATCAAATCATAGGGTTTTCTATAGGGAGTTCCAAAATACTAGTGAGATGCTTGAATGGGCCAGTTCTTGGGCAAGAAGTATGGGGGTTTCTCGTCTTGATTAGTTCTTGTTCTTTCTATCTTCCCTTTAAAATCCTTATTGAACTAAATGATTTTTATATTTAAATACATACATATTGTGTTGTTTGTCAGTGAAGAAGAAGCTGCAAGGTTTTGAACTCTAAATACCTTGGGTTTTAATATTCAGGTACATACACTATTATATTCGGTAAAATAAAACTAGATACCTTTTGATTTGGTTATACTCCATTCAGACAGGTTAGAGAGATGAGCTTGAAAGGATGGTTTCTATAATCATCACATACGGACACCAGTCCAGAAGTAGTTACAACAAGAAATTTCCCTATATGATATATCCATTAAGTAAAGACACATTCCTCTTTCATATGAGTTGGGTCAGGAAGCATGTTCTATCCAAGTCCACTCCTTCACTCCTTGCCTACTAATGTTCATCCTAATAGGATTGGAGTGAACTTGTAGTTACAAGACAACTTAAAAAAAGTCCCAAATAAAGAAATAAGAGGGGTAGAAAGGTACCTCATTGTGATCATGTAGAAAAATAGGGGTGTTGGGAGAAAACCCAAAATAAGTAACTGAAACTCCCTGAAACACTGAGTATCAGTTAAAGATGGGAATACTTTTAGTTTACCCAGTTTGTATTGCCTAAGGTGACAATGAAGTGAGGATGCAATTTTAAGAGTATAATCAATCATATAGTTCATATTTTAGTTATTAAGAATATAAGTACATAGCTAATATTTCAGTTATTAAGAATATAAATATAATTGTATGAAGATATTCATACCATATAAACGAGAAAATTCACTTCTTACTAGTTAAGCTAGAATCATATGCATGAGATTCCTAGTCAAATTCTCATTATTGATTCCCTCCCAGAACATGTGAATGCATATTTGAGGCTGCAACATGTGCCTATGTCACCGACTTATTCTTCACTGTCTATTAGCTTCTTATGGATGTAGGATATGAGTTCCACTCAGATTTGTGGCTTGAAATGTGTTCCCCATGGACATCCCCATTCAACCTTCACTATAGTATTGTGGTAGGAACAATTACTCAAACCAATTTGGTTTTAATCTTCCTAGAATGTTGTGTCTTCTACTATTCCCGCTTCCTACAATAAATATTATGTTATATGCCATATATATTACAAATACATGGTCTAAGAGGGGTGTGTTTGCTATGTTCTTGGTTTAGGGAGAAGGGATTGTGTATGTAATGCATGCATTGCTTGTGTAGGGCACTAAATTAAACTTTACATAGGAGATTGAATTGCAACAGAGGAAGAATCTATGCTAACATCACTACAACTTGTAATTTCAACTTTGTGATTTGATATACAAGAAAAATGACCATCAATTTGATGGTATTCTTCCTGAACAACTTGTAAACAAATTTCTTATCAATCTGATTTTTTATATATGCTTTATGACTTCGCGAGATCTGGAAAAACTGAAGAATTGACATTTTTGCGTTTGTCTCTTTAATAAAATAACAACTTTTTCATGAAGTATTTTATACTTGCCATCTATCTTTAGGACCAATTCACCCCCACTTCTTGGATGGTCCCATCGAATGGATTTGTTCAATATTTTTCCCTTGCTATGTTTTATGTTTCTCTTCATATTACTTTGTTGATGTAGATGTAATCTTTTCATCTATATGCGGCTTTAGTTGTTGGTTGCTTGAACTACTGGTTGACCTGGGATGGAATAACATTCTTAGGTATATTCTTTCTCAAAATTTAAATTTAAGAATGTTACTACTGAAATATCCTTAATAATTCTTAAGCTTCTAGGTTGATTCTCTTGGGATTTCTTAGGGCATGCTCCAATGTTAGATCTCACTTGAATGTTTTCAGCTACTCGTCCATAATTTCTTTAGTGTCCCTTTTAGGGATGGAATCCTATTCTGAACTCACTAACCAAGATGAAAAAAGTTATTTACCAACTCTATTTACATCTATAAAGGCAGCATCGGTATTGATTTTAGTCTCACCAGTAGGGGGAAGCCTCACCACTATGTTCGTTTGGTTTCAGGAACTGTTGTCCACCTTTTTAAGTTTTAGATCTTTAAATAAATCAATAGCTTAGCTGATCCAATGAGATGTTAGATGTGAAGAGGGATTTTCTCTCTGAAGACACTTTAAATTATGCACAAGTATTCCTACTAGATCATGCGGCTACCAACACTTTTGCCTATACTTCATTAAATCTCAGATTATATCTCTACTGGAAGTATTTTTGTTATGGACAGATGGAATTATGAGTTGGGAAAGAAAGTACTAACAACTGAGGTAAAGGGTGTTTGTTCTACTCATATATATTACTATTATATTAATACTTTTAATAATGAAACACATCATCATAGTTTCTTCTCTTGGTTTGTATTATGTAGTTTGTTGGTCATGATTTTTTGCAAAAACAATTGTTTGCCTAAAGACTCAAAAATGCACTCCCTAATTGGCTATCTGTTTGCAATATCATTTGTGTTAGTACTTAGCAAAGTTAGGCTATTATAAATAGACATGCAACAATTATGTTTAGAGAGTGATCCTAACAATGGCATCCTTAGCTTTCCTAGCATCTGCTCTAGGGTGAACTAGATATATAATATTCAAATGTTTCATTCAACTTCATATTTGAGAAACTTTGACTATCTATGTCTGTATGACTGGTTCAAGAAGCATTGTGGCTGCTGATGCAACCACCTTATGAACCCAACATCATATGAATCAAGGGGGATCTCTGATCATATCAACATAAAGTGGACAATTTCAGCCAAGTATGATGCAACTATGATAGGTACCACATACACCTTTTTATGTTATATCGTTAATTCACAAATTGATGATACATGTATACTATGAATACAAAATTTTACTGATTATCAACTATGCAAACTATATTTCACAAGTCTATCATCTTATATAGGCTTTATTACTAGTGTCCTCTATTTAATGGTATAGGCATGGTACTGCATTGTTAAAATACATTGTATGTTGACAGGTGTTGTTGCATGTGGTTTCTGGGAGGTAATTCTACTCTATTTGGTGGCAGTGAAGGCTGATTCTCTATATGCCGACTCTTTCTTTCATTTTCTTCTCTTAGTTATGTACGAGCCTAATCTATAATATGATCAGTTAAGACAAGAGGCATTGGATTGATTTATGAGCTTTTTGATGCCATACATCTTGGAGTTATTCCTTTTTCCTTAATGTTCTTTAGATCGTACAAAGTGAGGAGATAATTTTTGTTCATCTTGATTTGTAGAGGCTTTAGGATGTTTTTACGAGATCATGGAGGAGGTGTCAAGGATAGTAGCTAAGGAGCAGGGGATGTTGAGAAACAATGAGAAAGTGTGTTGCCACTCTTTGTAGTCAGTCTTTGATGCCTCTCAGCCTCTTGGAGGTAAAGTTGTGATTAAAATGAACCACAATGATTGACACTCACACCATATTTGACAATTTAATCAACCATAAAAGTGCTAATGTATGTTTTTAGAATATATATTTATGGCTCCCTAATTATTGCTCCTGGTTTGATGGTTTATCATTTTTGTGTGAAGTTGGGCTGGAATTTTTCTGATTCCTCTTTTCTCAAGTACTCATGATATCAGTTTGACAAGGAGGCACGAGATTGCTAATGAGGTGTCTTGCTTCATGATTGTGGATATCATTTGAATCTCACATCTAATATTTTAGGTATTTAACTCTGTGGGTCTTCTTTCATTGCTTATGCTTAGTGGATTGCCATCATTCTCTTTTGAATTTCCTTATTACATGGATTATCATCAACGATTGTTAATGATGTTGCTTTATTATAATTCCAGATGCTTGATCCAAGGATGTTATACTAGGAAATGTATGGCACAACACTGGAGATAGCTTATCTAGATATGTTTCACAGAACTCTTCATTACATGCAGGTGTCTGATCAACCTTGTTGCAGTCATGCAATGCATGCAATGGGGTTTTGGTTTGCTCACTATAGAGGGACATGATGTGATCACTAGTGAAAACACACTACTCTCAGTTGTTATTTGTCACGAGGCTTTCATGCATGGATAACCATACTTCACCAACTCATTGAGCAAAGGGAAAGACAATAAGAACATCGATTGAGGGTGCATACTCTTCTTCCAAGATGCATGTAGACCTCATTGAATCATTAACATATGTATATCATTTTCTTTGTACACATTGCGTAATAGGGGCAAGGTATATGTCCTCCCCATGTACATTCCACATTTCATTACAAATGAAAGTGAGATTATTGGCATAATGAGCATAACTTGGTCTAACTACTACAATTTTGTTACTAAAAGATCAGGTATGTACTAAAAAATTACACAATATATGAATAAATGAACTATGCATATATTTATGTGTAATAGATGGCACTACATATGTAGCTAGATGCATGATCCAACTACATACATACATACATACATATATACATATATATATAGTTGTTGCCTTTCCCTACACATTAACTACATATTAAATGTATTAACTTCATCTTTTTGCTACATACTGAATACATATGCAATTGTAGTCATACATTTAGCTATAATTACACTTACATTTAAATATGTAAGGACAATATCTAGCTATGCTCTGACTACATATGAATTTATAGCGAATAGATTATCTAACTACGTATTTGAAAAATGTAGTTAAAGGCTTTAGCTATACGAGCATATACTATAATTTGTATATGTAAAGAAATTTGTAGTTAAAGCCTTTAACTACAAAATATGGGGTTTTTGCTACAATTTTTTTATGTAGTTAAAGACCATTTTTTTGGTAGTGGTATGCCCAGAGATCCAAGCATATGATGATGGCAGTGAGGCATATGATACTTGATTTGGTAATGATAAAGATAATTCTGTCTATTATGTTTGTCTCACTCATGAGATGATGACACATACATGATAGATGTTTAAAGAATGATGTGACTTGATGACATATGTCTTCAAGTTAAGGACCAAAACAACAAGACCATATGTATGATAAGAGTACATACATTCTTGTTATGTCCCTAGTCTGATATTACTGTTGAAGAAAAATAGACAACAGTAATACTTAAGACTATAGTGTGTGTTGACTGATGATAGAGTCTCATTAGTCATGATATATGATATCAAATCAAGCACATATATATATGTTAGAGAATAGTATATCAGACAGACCCAGCATGAGAGTGATACATGGATACCATGGAATGGTAGTCACAATCATCTCTGACAATGATGGTGGTGATTGTGGTTCTTAGACCTGAAATGATTGCATTCATCACATGTGATTGGGTACACTTCGACATCATCAAATGCAGTCCTAAAACATGGGTTGTTATAACGGTGATGATTGGGTGACTTTGACACATGGGGACTTGATTGTGAGTGATAGATATTGTGAGAACCCGTTACACTAAAAGAGATTACTCAAAACATCAAACACAATCAATCACCAATTAACCACATACCCAAAATATGGGTAAATTAAAATTGATTTCAACATCAGTACCTTCTCAGAAGCTTTTGCATAAGAGCCCAACATCTTTCTTTTATCCATACTATGACAAGAATTTCATACAAATTGTTCTATCGCCTTGGCCACAACATATATGCACAGGAGAATAATATTTGTATATGCCACACAACAAACATTAACATGCTAAAAAAAATTTGATTCGTTTGAAACACCATATACAAACTTTTCCTGACCGGACCTGAGAGAGGGACAACTCTAAGACACACTAGACATCTAATCAACTTTCTCAGAGATTCATTACTATAGCTCCTCTTTACTTCCATGATTCTGTTGTCGTCACTGTCGATTACCTAAAAATATGTGGAAAGCTACAAGGGTGAGACCCATGTCCCAGTAAGAGATATAACATCCAACAACGCTTATTGATTACAACATTTTAAATAGTAGATAACTAAGTAGTTGGAGTATTTAATAATCAATTGAACAAATTGAACAGTTCAAGTATACTAAATAGATTAAGCAAATCATCTTAGCAACAAGTATATCATCAATGCATATATAGATAACAAATAAATCCATTTCTTTGGATAGATATCTACTCAAATAACATCAAATTGCATCTAATAACAATCATTTTCATTAGTCTAACTATCATCATATTCCTTGCTAACAGTACAAAAAATCTAGTAGCATAAGCATCCCTGACATCATGAATATGTCTAGTAACACAACATGGCTATCAATATTGGCATCTGAAATAAAGTGAATAGATCTATATCATAAGTAAAACTAACATCATAGCACAATTAACTACATAGATATGATTAGTAGTTTAAGCATTTATAATTACAAAGGCATGGCTACCAATATTAACATAGCTAGCAACATCATGTTAATCGTCAGTGTCAGTATATTTGACAACATAAGCATGTTTACAACATGAGCATAACTACAACATAAGCATATCTATTATATCTTATTGTACTATACATGATCTCAATGAAAAGAAAGCAAACAAGGGTTATCATCCAATATGAAGCGTTGTTATAACCCTAAACAGATATGCTACATGCATGTCTTACATATTTTATTATGCCGTGGGGAATTTGAATTGTACCATACAAAGTCCAACCGACCCCTGCGAAGGGATATTTGGTTCCATACAAGATCTAGGAGTTCTGGTATCCTAAGATCTCTTCCCTTCGGTCGGTACGAGTAAAAAGGCAGTGACATATCATTTGAACTGCAAAACAGTGACATATAGTCCTGTAACTAGCCCACCTTGGTACATGTCACGGCGCTAGCATCCAGGGTATTCAAAACCCTCTAATCCGGGGTACAACCGCAGTTGTCCTCAATCACATCAGCTGTATGAGGCATGACCATAGCCATCCTCCACAACCAGCATTGTGGATGACAAGGATATATCCTCAACTTGCCACCATCACATACTCAATAGTATGCGCTCTGAGTTTCCCTTAGGAATACTCATTTCATCATCCAGCAAGTTCTGACACTGAAGATGGATCTATGGCACAGGGGAACTACATGATTAGAGTTGCACATGATTAGTTATGCCAATTGGGTGAATTAAGGATGCATCAAACAAGTGGACATACAAAGCCTAATTCACTTCTAGTAAGCATATAAATATCACAACTTTTAAAAGATATAAAATGTGTGGAACATAATTTCTCATCTCATCATCACATGGTACTATTCACTTGCCATTCATGAGACCACACTAGTCATCATACTATCACAAGATATAAATACTTTTCACAATATCACAGGGTATCAACTCTTACCAACACAAGAGGATTACACCTCATTCAGGGCTCAACCATGCCCAAAGGTCATTAAGACCATCATACTATCACAAAATCCTTTTCACAATATCACAGGGTATCAACCTTTATCAACACAAGAGGATTACACCTCATTTAGGGCTCAACCATGCCCAAAGGTCACTAAGACCATCATACTATTCCCTGCCAGATCATCATTATCTTTGCGTGCCTTATAACAAGGCTCAACAACATCACTTAAATATAATACACCGGATCAACATAATATTGCATTAATGATCTAGGACATATTCATAAACAATCATAGAAGGGCTATATTAATGTTAAGAACATTCCTTTTTTACATCAACATGCAAGGAATCTAGATATGATTAACCCTCATCATATTTATAATGCACATGTTTAGCATAAGAAAGTATCAACCATGTGGCTATGATAACCACCAATTAACATATTAATGTTATGATCATATTAACGAGGTTATTCCACCATCATTCCATCATATAAGAATGTTAAACATGAATACTCATCTTTATATATTTGCATTAGAGTTAGGTTCAACATGATAAATTATATCAATGTTACTAATCAGCACTTATACCCAAACCCTAACTCACGACATCCCCATTGGATCATGGATGCATTAGGTGAAGCATCACCATCTCATTCCATACTATTCTCAAGTATGAACCCACACATAAATCAAGATGTAACCATCGAGTTATAGCATATTAGGGTTTCAACAACAGTAACAGAGTACTCCATGATTGTAAGTCATTCAAGGAATATTCATACCCAATTACCATCATTTAGTTATATTCAAGCTAGGTATAACAAGCTATACCTCATTAGGGTCACCCATTAATTCATTATGGTGATTATAAATCATAATCATACGAGGTCAAGGGAAATACTACAAGTTTAAGTCATTGAACCATCAAATTCGCATCATTTGAATCATAACATTACACTACACGCTGCACCCAAAACAATGGAAATATTGAGGCATCAACTTCTAACCATGAAATGTTGAAAAGGTAAAGCCAATGGTCATTTACATAAGTAAACACCTTGAATGAATCACCTATAATGTTATTGACTTGTTATCAATAAAAGTCACTATTTAACCCTAGACATCCTTTGATTAACAACAATAAGGGTTCTGTGGAGAGTAGGGTTAAACCCACAATCGACTGTTCATTTAAGACAAGCCATCCACTGTCAACAAGTAAGCTCCTTCAGTTGATCATATAAAGGAAACCATTTAAATCACATTATTAGTACCAACATATTACATTAGCCATGATTCCACTTTATTGGATGAATAAACATTAGATCTTGACCATTGGGTCAAGTTCATATGTTAAAACCATCAATTACAGTATAGGTCCGACCATTGCATCAAGTGACCCAAGAAATCATTGGTCTAAGGATTAATTGATGCCACAACTATATGATTAACTCACCATAGGTTTTGGAGACCTGATCCACTATAATTAGTGACCATTAAGTCGCCATAGGTTGTTAGATCATCACTATATTCATTAAACACCCTCGAATATCAAACTAATATCACCATTGATGGATAGCATCATTAGGGTACTTAGCTATTAATCACTAAGCTTATAATTAGGCCAACACCTGACCTAAAGGGTGAACGTCAGTTTACACCCTTGGTCACCACCATCAGTTGTCATTAATACAACACCATCATTTGTTGCAATGGTACCACCATTGAATCATGTGTTTATAGAAGAAATCAACTTTAACCCCTAAAATTGTGCATTGGTTGATAGGTGTTTAGCACTATTTGTTGTCAAACCAACCTGATCCAAGTCATATTATACATTAGGAATGATGTACACATGAATACAGGTTCATCTAGAACTGAAATCAGAATAGTGAACATTATAAAAATCGAAATCCAAGTCAAGCATAGCTTTTTAGTGTATGGATCATCATTTTCAAGCAAGAAAATGAGCTACCAAGCTTATGGTAAGCAATAAACGTGGAGCAAGTTATAAAACTTGCCTCTAATTATAATATAAACTCCCGAACAAAAGAAAACATGAGCAGGTAGGGTAGGAAATCCAAGCATAAGTTGTGAACTCGTCCATCTAGCACCTTTCTTCATCAAATGAGAAAACCCTAAGCATAAGTAGCAAGAAAGTAGGGTTTTAGAGCTTTAGAGAAATTTCTACCATGGAAAATAAAGGTTCTGACCTGGAGAATGGTAGAAGGAAGGATAAAAAAGAAACAAATGGAGGAAAGAAGGGAATTCTTACTCTTTTAGGTCAAGATCACTAGAAGGAAGCTTTTTAAACCCTAACAGGAAGTCAATTGCAACCCTAGATTCTTTTTCCAAGAAGATCACGTCTTTCTTCTTCCTTGGACAAGAAATTCATAGAAGCATAGAGGGAGGACGAGGTTTGTAGAAGGAGGGAAGTGGTGGAGAGCAACTGGCTCATTTTGGTGCTTAGGGATAAGTATATGAAACATTAAGATAAAGAAAAAGAAAAGGTTGAAGTTCTAGTATTTTTTCAAGTGTCCATGGCATTAAACTATTAATAATATACAAGCATGCACATAAGCATCTCCCCCACCATCCATAGAGACATTCTTAACCCTCGTTTCTTGAATTTCCAAGAAAAACAAATAATTCATTAGTTGATAGCTACTAATGGTAGCTCATCCATGAAGGGGTAGACCCTAAAATACCCTTGGAGAAAACACCTTCAAACCAAGGATTAAATAGGTTCCACATGGCTCAAAAATTTCAAGAATGATGAGAGAATATCCAAGGAACATAATGCAAGTTACATATTGCAAAGAAAACCTCTCAATTCGGTAAATTGTAGAAAATCCCAAAATGTGCATAATATTGCATAACTTGCTCAAACAGTGTCCAAATTGGATTAAATTTGAAACTTAAGCTTGTCTTATTATTTCAAAGAATATCACAAGGTTACATTAGGGTTATAAGAATTCAATTATGATAATTAAGCTTATTCAACTCATTAAGCAAGTTTTGGGGCCTTACAACTATAAACCCCTAACAGGGATTTCGCCCCCAAAATCTAAGGTAAACAAATATTGGTACTTCCTTTGCACCCCATCCTATTACCTTCACTTGGTTACTTGCATATCATGGTGATGTCACATAATTCATACATATCTCATCTTGGGCCAGCACAAAAACCCCCACCTAAGAAGACATTCTCAATATGGAATGTAGAAACTTGTTGTGTCATCTGTACAACTCTAATAGTAATGTTCAACTTTAAATTGTAGCTATCATCCTAAAATTATATCTATTATATCAACAAATTACTCGAAAGTCATACTTTCTAGATTTTACCAATCATGGCATGTGTCCCATACCATTCCTTGAAGCATAAAAAAAGGCAATGTATCCATCCTTTTTTTTTCTAGATACACTGACACTGGAACAATTGTCAGTTCTTTTTCAGCATCAAAAGAAATGTTGATGCTAGAACTTGTCATTCCATACAAGGAAACATCATTCCTAGTCAACCTTGTTAGCGGTGAACCAACAACACCATTTTCACCTTACTAGGATTTACACAACTGACGCTGATTTACCGTGCGCAAATACGCAAGTGAACGCGTCGAAGTAGTACAGGCCTTTGTGAGGCCCAAGTTGAACTCAGGGATACGTGAAATCGTCGCAGACTCCTACTAACTGCTCGCGATCAGCTAAGCCGATTAAATAGTTGAGAGTTGTTCTTAAAATTAAAAGAAAATAAAAACAAAACAAAATAGGAAATCGATTAAATGTTTGGTTTAATCAATTCAAAAGGAGATTTTTAGGGTTGCGGTTTCACCACGGGTTTTTGTTGTATTTAATTCTATATAGCTACTCAATTTTATCTATCTATCCAGGTAGTGGCCTGGAATCAGAATTGCCCACTTTCGTGGTACAATTCACTACCTATGTCTAGGTCGGTTCCACCGTCGTAGTAACCTATACCCTAAACTAGGTGCATTAAAAACAACCTCTCGGTATCCACCATTAATCTTACACCACCTTGTTCAAGGGATTTTTCAATTAATGTAAATTCCACTTCTTTTCAACCGTTAATTCTTCTTTCGAAGCAATTAAGGGCATTAGGTTATTATTATGGTGATCAAGCATAACAATATATTGGAGAAAATGAAATTATACCACAGATTTAAGAGATAAGATATGAATTACTACTATAAAATTGTCATACAATGAATCCCCAGGCTACTCTCGGTCCTAAAGACAAAGGGGATTAGCCCCGCATGGTCATCTCAGAGTACAATGTAGTAGAGAAAAGGGGAAACATGAGAACAAATGAGATTGAGTGGTGAAACCCCTGAACGGAGAAAGTCCAATCAATCCTTGGCGTGGAATTTGTGTTCTGCCGCCTTTCGGTGGTGGAATTCGTCTTCTTCAGTGTCCGGATCGGCTGGGGTGTGCTCTCGTACTCCGTTCTTCTCTCCTTGCTCTCCGGGATGCGTGCAGCAACTAATGACGTGATGTCCCAGTCAAGGGCGCCGTCATTAGGTATATCTCCCAAATTAGGTCGCCAATTAACCACGACCGTCCGATTAAGATCATTCTGAATCAAACTGATATCTGACGGTATCGATACCATCGACGCGGGTCGATGGTATCGACCTAGCGTGGTAGCGGCAATCCTTCTTTTCTTTTGTCTGAGCGCCTGATGTCATATCGATACCATCGACGCGGGTCGATGGTATCGACGGACCTGTAGCAATGGTTTTATCGTTTTGTGTCGCTGTAGCTCCACCAGTTGATAGTATCGACATTTTGGTCGATAGTATCGACGCACTTCTCACTAGTAACCCGATGGTGTCTCGATACCATCGACATTCCTGTCGATAGTATCGACTTTCTTCTGGTCCTTGCGGCTGGCAGCCTGTGGTCCGGTCGATGGTATCGACCACCGTCGATGGTATCGACGACAGCAGATACTTGTTTTTCCTGAAATTAACACACGAAACCACATAAATTCAAAAAATATATATTCTTTCGATAATTAATGCTAAAAATGCTTAAATAAAGGGAATTTGACATAAAGAAGTAGCATAGACCAAAATGAATGAATTATGCAACATTAACCATGAAAATGACTAATAAATGCATAAAACACATATCAAACAAGTCTATAAATGCGACTCAAAATCATTGCATCAAACCCCCATAAGCTTGAACATTGCTCGCCCTCGAGCAACTAATCCTTAGAATAGAATTGCCAGAGTCAACTAAAGAACAAAGCATCACAATAGACATCCCATATGACTCCCACCGGACATTCGCATACCGGCCCTTTCTAACCACAGAATGATAATTACTCTAAAGGAGACAATAATCATCCATAAAAGATATTAACCTCAAACTGATGAACACTATCACATAAGGCAGTTAACATAATAAAATTCGTCGGTCCAGACTTAGTGCATCTTGTGATCTTCTATACTACGTTGCTCGCCCTAACTACCATCTACATGGAAGCAGTTCTCCTGATATTCATTAGTGAGGAGAAATTCATGGTGGCCTACCAATCCGAGCAACGGTTAGATGAAATAGGTGGCTCATGGAAGAATTGGAAGTATTATACGATTTCAACATGCATAAAACAAAAATTCCCTAAATGATGCAAATGCACATGAAAAATGCCCTAATGCCTAAGATTAGGTGGAATGATGTATGCACTAACAATCCCATCTCAACATGAGATGGATATCTAATTAAGCTACATCATGTACTCACTCATCTTGAAATTCAAGTGAAATTATGTTCCTTTCTCCTTCTTCTTCTTGTTTCTGAAAATAACTTCTTCTTTTTTAAGAGATATCAAATTTTTTCAGAATTTTTTCTCTTTTTTTTTTCAGACCCTTATATCCATAATTGGCAATGAATACTTATTGGGCTTATTTTTTCTACATAACTCCAACATGTGAATTATTTGGAAGGTATGGAACAATGTGATTCACCATTAAAGAATAAATAAGGTACATGACATACTTTATGTATAAAAGTTATGAATGCACTTACATGACATGCACCTGAGGGTAATGTGCATGTATACCTATTCTAACCTTTTTGTTTTTCATTTTCCATGCAAAACATAAGAAAAATTGCAATGCAAGTCCTATCTACATGCCATGCAATCAAAAAGAGTTAAAACCGTACTTTACTTCCAAATCTTGGTAGATTGTGAAAACAATGAGGTGGACAGATCACAAGACTAATTGACGGAACCTTAGAAAAATATTATGTGTCCCTCCTTACTGACCTGTGTAGTAGTTAAAAGGTTTTTTCTCTCTTACTTCAAATTAAAGTCTCATTATCATTTGGTCAGTTTAGGCTCAAACAACCATTTCCATCCACTTTCATGAATCATTAGGAATATACAGTTGTGATTTTCTGTTTTAAAGTTGACAAAACCAATCATTTTCTAAGTTAAGTGATCAAGGTTAAACAACACTCAAGCTTGTGAACACTCAAAAAAAATTTTGTTTCCCTCAATTCCCCATGCACATGCAACTGAGATGACTTAACATTAAAGACATCCATGATTACACTAGATAGATTGTGGATCCTAAAACAAACTAAAATTGCAAGAAACAAATGACAAGAAACAAAAGAAATAAAACTAAAAATAGAGAAAATAAAGATAGAACTATTCCAACTACCCCCCCCCTAAGCTTGAATTTGACTATGGCCTCATAGTCAAAAACAAACTCAATGGTTGGAACAGTGATACCGATTTATTCATGCAGTGGAGGCGGGTACTGCGGAGCCGTAGTGTCCCAAGAAGGATACTCCCCCTGGAAGCTTGGATCAAATTGGGCCCTAGGTGGAGGTTGTGGATAGCCTCCAAAGTAATCTTGGCTCCAATAGTGTTCGTAGAAAGGTTGTTGTTGCATCTCCATCTGTTGCAACTGATCATGGATTTGCTGTTGGTTGTTAAGGAGAAGACGCACATTCTCGAACATTGCCCTTTTATTACCTAGTAATCGGTTCGTAGTATCCTGAATACCGGTATACATTGCCATGTGTTGCTGCTGCGTTTGATGGATGTCTTGCAGCATAGTGTACATGCCCTGCATAGAATAGACATCCTCGCTTGGCTGCGAGGACGGTGGTGGTGGCGGCGTAGGCTGTGATGAAGAAGATGCACCCGGATGCATCTGAGGATGCTTTTGTGGTGCCACTCGTGCTCGAAGAGGTGTAAATGCCTCCTCTTCCTCCTCAGCCTCGTCGTCATTTCCGTTGTCGCCTCCGTCATTGCCGCTTTCTTCATCGGAGTCGGTGTTGGCTATGATTGGCCATCGGAAGTGTTGTGCCCCTTTGATGTTGAAGACTGGATCAGGCAACGAGCACTCCTGATAGGCGTGGTTGACGTGGCAATGCGCATACGCCAAACCATCTCGAAGAAGTATGAGATTGGACCGGTGCAGATGTTGCAAGTTCACCTTGCTCCTAGTAGATAGAGGAGTGAGGGACTAGAAATTCAAACTGAGGTATAAAGCCATCTTGGTGATGAGCCTGCCGAAGTGAATCGGCGCTTTCCTCATACTCCTTTCACCGCCAATACTCCCTGTAGAAAGAAGGCACCGCAATTGCATTTTTGACGCTTCAAGAGCTTATACAAAAAGAATAAATCAGTCTCCTGAAACTTACTGAGGGCCAAATCACCCCGAGCAAACAATGTTGAATTGAGCATCCGGTGCAGAACCCGGACGAAAGGGTGCTCGAAGTCAGCTACCGCAACATTATGGTAGCTAACCGACTTCCCCGGCGGCACCGTAACCAGCTCGGTGAAGATGGCGTCATAGTCGGTGCGGTTGTCCGGTCGCTGGTAGTCAGACCACGAGTGATTCCAGTTGAAGATCACGTTGAACTGCCGAAGTGTTATGGTGTAGTCATTGTTGTATAACCGGAACGACACCCTACCTTTGATCCACTCGCGGTCGGTGGCTAATACATCATTAGGCACGACACATATGTCCAAAGACGCCATGAACTCTACCACCAACTCCTTATATGTGGGCCACTCACCGAAGAATGTCTGGCCGTCAGAATGATACTCCCGCTCATCAGGCCGTATCTCTGTGTGTCGGGCTTGTCCTTTCAACACGTAGGCAAGGTTCGCTTTGAACCCGAGGTTGCGGATTGTATCCCGATCTATATATCAGGTCGGCTCTATCTTCCTCTTCAGAATCTCCTCGTAGATCTTCTTCACTTCCGCGGATGGATGAATCAGCCGCGGGCGTGCAACAGACACATTCGGAGGTGGCACAAACTCCGAGATATCCATCAGATTCGTGTGTGAAGACGACGCACCAGCTGTGTACACCATGATTGCGAGAGAAGGAGAAATCAAAAGGGAGCTCGGTGAAGATCGAAGAAGCAAATCTCTGCTCGATGAAGAACTAGCTCGATGTTTCTTGTCGTCGGGCTTGGACAGCTCTGAAACACGCTCGGCACAAGTGGAGGAAGATTGCACTGAAGGTGTGATGTCATCTGACACAACTACTCCTCATATATAGTTGTGGCCGGCGCTACTGTCTGCCCGTCGATACCATCGACACGAGTCGATGGTATCGACTCGAGTAGCACGATTCGTACCTCCGCGAGTATCGACGGTTGTCGATGGCTGGATCTGGGGGCCCAGATTGCTGACGCGTCGATACTATCGATGCGGGTCGATAGTATCGACCCGTCCCCCGGATCGAACTCCGTGTTGCTGCGATCACCGTTGATCTTTCCTCGCGGATCGTTGATGTGGCGTGTCGATACTATCGACGCGAGTCGATAGTATCGACTCTCTGATTAGGGCAAACCCTCGCGAGGCCCGTCCACCGCCATCTTTACATGAATGTGTCGATACCTTCGACACGCCCGTCGATGGTATAGACTTCACTAAGTCGATTTCTTCTGAAAATCTCCAGAGATATTGATGGTATCAACAGGAATCTCGATACCATCGACCTTGACTTTGTGATCTGCCTGTAGATAGGTCGATACCATCAACGAGGCCGTCGATGGTATCGACGCAGTGCGATTCTTGCAGTCGCCAACCTGTACCATGGTCGATACCATCGACACAAGGGTCGATGGTATCGACTCTGCCTCAGCCCTGCACATATAGCAAACGAGCAAGGTATCTTTTTTACACTAAAAACTAAGTAAAAACAAATTAAACTACGAATGTAAATGAACTAATCTAAGGTACCAATGGTTGGGTTGCCTCCCAACAAGCGCCCTTATTAACGTCTTAGGCTAGATGACTTGAATCACATCATGCATCCAAAAGTGAAATGAGTTTGACCTCATTCACCTTCGTTGTGTAATCTTCGCCAAAATATAGCTTCAACCTTTGTCCATTCACCAAAAATGTAGTCTCACCATCGCACACCAAGATTGCGCCATGTGGTTTGACTTCTTCCACCGTGAATGGCCCACTCCATTGGGATTTCAGCTTCCTGGGATGCAACTTCAGCCTTGAATTGAACAACAACACATGATCTCCCTTCTTGAAGGTGCGCATCTGAATCTGGCGATTGTGTATCAACTTAGTGCGCTCCTTGTATATCTGAGAGTTCTCAAATGCAGTCATGCACAACTCATCCAATTCATTTAATTCAAGCAATCTCTTCTTCCCCGCCTCATCATAACTCAAGTTGAGCTTTCTCAGCGCCCAGTGTGCTTTATGCTCTAACTCTACCGGTAAGTGACAAGCCCGACCATACGCCAACCTAAAAGGCGTGGTGCCTATAGGTGTGTTGTATGACGTCAGATATGCCCACAATGCATCCGGCAGTAAGGCACTCCAGTTCTTCCTCGTGGAAGCCACCGTACGCTCCAAAATCTTCTAAATTTCGCGATTGGAGACTTCCACCTATCCTTGAGTTTACGGGTGATACGGGGTACCTATGTTATGTTTTACCCCATATTTCTTCAACAATGATGAGAACTTTTGATTCTTAAAGTGTGTACCCCCATCGTTGATGATCATTCGGGGAACTCCAAACCTGCAGAAGATATTTTCTTTTACGAATCTACACACTACAGAAGAATCATTAGTCCTTGTGGGTATTACTTCTACCCACTTCGACACATAATCAACCGCTAACAGAATATATAAATTCGAATTTGAGGACACAAAGGGTCCCATGAAATCTATACCCCATAAGTCAAATACCTCAACCTCTTGGAAAACATTTAGGGGCATCTCCTGTCTCTTTGAAATGTTACCCGCCCTTTGGCAGGAATCACATTGTCTCACAACTCATAGGCGTCTCAGAACAAGGTAGGCCAATATAGGCCACTTCCCAACACTTTGGCCGCCGTACGAGAGCTAGTGTGGTGTCCGCTCGTAGGTAGAGTGTGGCAGTGGCAAAGAATACTCTCATATTCCTCCTCAGGTACACACCTGCGTAGAACACCATCCCTGCATTTCTTCAAAAGAATGGGTTCATCCCAAAAATAATAACGTGAGAATGGAAAAATTTCTTCTTCTCTTGATATGTCCAATCTTCTGGGATGATCCTGCAAGCAAGATAATTCACAATATATGAAAACCAAGGGTCTTTAGAATTCACTTTCAACAATTGTTCATCCGGAAATGTCTCGGTTATGGTTATGTGTAAATCTTTTTCATCCACCCTCTCTAACCTAGACAAATGATCCACTACAACATTCTCAATCCCCGCCTTGTCTGTAATTTCGATATCAAATTCTTGTAGGAGCAAGATCCACCTAATCAATCTAGGTTTGGAATCTTTTTTCTCCATCAAATATTTAATAGCGGCGTGATCAGTCCAAACAACTACTTTCGATCCAACCAAATATTGCCGAAATTTTTCAAAAGTGAAAACAACGGCAAGCAATTCTTTTTCAGTAGTTGTGTAATTTAATTGAGCATCATTCAAAGTCTTGGAAGCATAAAAAATTACGACGGGCTTATTGTCCACCCGCTGTCCCAACATAGCTCCCACAGCAAAATCTGATGCATCACACATGAGTTCGAACGGCTTAGTCCAATCTGGTGTTTGAACAACCGGTGCGGAAATCAATTTCTCCTTCAGCACGTTGAACGTGTGTAAACATTTGTCATTGAAATCAAAAACGACATCTTTCTCGAGAAGCTCGGAAAGAGGTTTGGCGATTTTATAAAAATATTTTATGAACCGACGATAAAATCCAGCGTGTCCTAAGAAACTTCTTACCCCTTTTACCGAATTTGGTGGGGGCAATTTATAAATTACTTCAATTTTCACTGGATCTACCTCCGAACCTTTGCTAGACACCTTATGTCCTAGCACTATCCCTTCACTCACCATCATATGACATTTCTCCCAGTTGAGGACCAAATGTGTGTCCTCACATCTCTGTAATACCTTATCCAAATTATAAAGGCATTCATCAAATGAAGCACCATAAATGGAAAAATCATCCATAAAGACTTCAAGACAACGTTCTACCATATCAGAAAAAATGGTGAGCATACAACGCTGAAAAGTCACTGGTGCATTGCATAATCCAAAGGGCATGCGGCGATACGCGAAAGTTCCATAGGGACAAGTGAAAGTAGATTTCTCTTGGTCCTTAGGATCGATTGAAATCTGATTGTATCCCGAACACCCATCTAGAAAACAGAAATGAGATCGGCCGGCTAAGCGCTCTAGAATTTGATCAATAAATGGTAGAGGAAAGTGATCCTTCAGCGTACCGGCATTAAGATGGCAGTAATCAATACAAACTCGCCACCCGATTACCAAACGGGTGGTGACAGGTTCATTTAAAATGTTTTGAGTGACAGTAATACCCCCTTTTTAGGGACTACCTGCTTGGGACTTACCCATGTCGAATCTGAAATTGCATATATGATACCTGTGGAGAGAAGCTTAATCACCTCTTTCTTCACCACCTCCATCATGCTCAGATTCAGTCGACGTTGCGGTTGGATCACCGGCTTGGCTCCCTCCTCGAGCCGAATCTTATGCTGACACAAGGTAGGGGAAATCCCCTTAATATCTGTGACAGACCACCCAAATTCTCCCCGGTGGTTCTTCAGCACTTTCAACAATTGGTCTTCCTCTTCCGCACTCAGATATGTAGAAATGATCACAAGTAACTTTTCTTCCTCCGCTAGAAAGGCGTACTTAAGATGCGCTGGCAGTGGCTTTAACTCCAACTCCGGCGGGCTGATTAATGATGATTGAAGCGGAGGGGGGAGTTCACCTAAATCTTCATAATACCTCGCATAGAAACATGGAAGCATCTGAAGCATCTTGGCGCACTCCTTGAGTGATTTGCTTCTCATCCAATCATGAGTGATGTTGACTAAACAAGCCTCCAATGGTAATTCTGGATATGCATCAAAAACTGAATTTTCTATAGCATCATCCTCCATAGAGGGAGGAATGTCCTCATTCTCATCATTCGGGAATCCTACAGCCTTGCAAAGGGATACTACTTTGGTTTGCTCCATGATGTCTACAGCCAAAGTCCCTTTGTCCACCTTGGTCATTACATGAGCCATATCCAGAAATGGCTTCCCTAGACAAAGTGAGATAGTATTGTCAAAATGTTTCACCATGTGGCATTGCTCCTTGGATTTTGGTGAAGTAGCGCTGGGAGGCATGACCATCTCAAATCGGTCATCGGCTATACCCAAGGTCAACCGACCTCTCCCCATCTCGAGTATCATGTCGGCTGTAGCTTGGACTGGTCTTCCGAGTAGTAGCTCATTGCCTTGTTCATCTTGCATCTCCATGACGAAAAAATCTGCAGGAAATACAAATCTATCCACTTTCACAAGCACATCTTCACAAATCCCATACGGTTTCACCACAGAGTTATTCGCCAATTGAATTGTCATGTTGCTTGGCCTTGACTCCTTTAATCCCAACTTTTTGAATGTAGAAAGGGGCATTAAATTGATGCTTGCTCCCGAGTCACATAATGCTTCACCAAATTTGACTTTTTCGATATAGCATGAAATGTTGAAACAACCCGGATCTTGCCTCTTTGGTGGCAATGTGCCCATGACGAAGGCACTCACCTGCTCCTTAAGCACAACTACTTCCGTGTCCGGAATTTTTCTCTTCTTAGTGATGACGTCCTTCAGAAATTTCCCATAAGAAGGGATTTTCTCAATAGCTTCCAATAGAGGGATGTTGACTGAAAGCTTCCAGAAACTGTCTAAGAACTTTTTGAATTGATCATCTACTTTCCTTGCCTTAGAACTGTTCGAATAACGGACTGGTACCGCATGTGCCCTTTGATGCGGTGGCACATAGGGTGTCTTTTGCTAAGGTCCCTCCTCCTCTGCAATAGAGTCTTCAGTAGCCTCCACAACTGTGTCATCGACTGGTTCTGTGACCGGTGCGGGCAGCTCCTTAGTGGCTTGAACTTCAATTTCAGCTTGGGGTTTGCTTGCTTCATCGGCCCTGGGATTTAACAATTTCTTGCCACTTCTTAGAAAGATGGCCTTAGCTTGTTGGTTCCCTCCTGGAACATTAGTATTTCCCGGGAAACCTGGATGTGCCGGCTTCTTCAAACTGGCTATCTCCGTAGCCATCTGTGCCATAGATGTCTCTATTGTCCTCATTTGAGCCCCATGGCTCTGCAGTGTCTGTCTGAATTGGTTCATGAACTCCCCTTGTTGCTTTATTTGCTGGCCGAAAGTAGCCATGAGTTCTTGGTTTTGCTTTATAACTTGATTGAGCAGCTCTGTGCTCTTATCCTCCACTGCTGGATGGGGTTTAGCATCCGGATCCTGCAAGAAGTTATTGGGATTCTTCCAGGAAAACTTCTTATCTTTCCTCCATGAATAGTCGTTGTTCCTTTAACCTTGCTGATGCCTCATGAATTTTACTTGAGCCCCTTCCTCAGACTCAGTATCCTCCTTTTCAAGCAATTTCTTTGCAAGAAGATCCATCTTCTCATTCAGCTCCTTTATTGCTTTAGATTCACTTACTGCTCGAACCTGCTCCACGGTGCCTCTATCGCCCCATGATTGTTTCTTTGCCATGTTCTTTAAGATCTCCCAGCATCTAGTGTTCGTGTTATTCAAGAAGAATCCGGAACTAGCTGAACTGAGGTTGCTTCTATCATGCTCGGAGAGAGCAAAATAGAAGATTTTGACTTGTGTCTCCTTATCCAGCCCATGATGCGGGCATCGCCTGAGCATGATCTGAAACCTTTCCCAGGTCTTAGAATAGGTTTCTCCTGCTTGTTGGGTGAAGTTATGGATCTTTCTTATCATGTCATTGGTCTTCTCGGGCGGAAAGAACCTCTCGAAGAAAACCTCCACCATGTGGTCCCAAGACTCCACATATTCATCGTCTAAGTTATGTAGCCATTCGCGCGCAATTCCCGCTAGTGAACTCCGGAAGAGCTTCAAGTAGAGCACGTCTTGTGGAAATCTGTCGATTTTTACCATGTCACAATTCTCCACAAATTGACTTATGTGCGTGACGGGGTCTTCATTTTTTAGCTCATGGAAGGCATTAGACTTCACCAAGTTGATCAAAGCTGGATCAATCTTGTAGGTCGGAATATTCAGTGCTTGCTTCTTTATAGGCCCCTTGGAAGAGGACGAGGAAGAAGCTTTGATCTTCTCCCATATTGTTTGTGGCTCGTCCATCTCTTCTTGTTCGTGTTCAGAAATTATATCCTCCAGCTCGTCTTGATTATAATCGCCCTTGTCTTCTGGTCCCGGCAGCGGAACCTCTGGTGCGCGACCCACGTAGTCAGTATTACGAGTATGCACCATGCACAATACCTGAAAATAGAAAGATTAAATTTAGTATAGTGCTTGACGATTGCAAATATTTAGAAAATAGATTATGAATTTTTTGAATGATAAAAAAAAATAAAAAAAGGTGGCCTAGAGTGGATGCTCACAGCACTCGAAGTGCCAACAAATTGCTGTATCCCCGGCAACGGCACCAAAAACTTGACGCTGATTTACCGTGCGCAAAAACGCAAGTGAACGCGTCGAGGTAGTACAGGCCTTTGTGAGGCCCAAGTCGAACTCAGGGATACGTGAAATCGTCGGGGACTCCTACCAACTGCTCGCGATCAGCTAAGCCAATTAAATAGTTGAGAGTTGTTGTTAAAATTAAAAGTAAATAAAAACAAAACAAAATAGGCAATTGATTAAATGTTTGGTTTAATCAATTCAAAAGGAGATCTTTAGGGTTGTGGTTTCACCACGTGTTTTCATTATATTTAATTCCATATAGCTACTCAATTTTATCTCTCTATCTGGGTAGTGGCCTGGAATCAGAATTGCCCACTGTCGTGGTACAATTCACTACCTATGTCTAGGTCGGTTCCACCGTCGTAGTAACCTATACCCTAAACTAGGTGCATTAAAAACGACCTCTCGGTATCCACCATTAATCTTACACCACCTTGTTCAAGGGATTTGTCAATTAATGTAAATTCCACTTCTTTTCAACCGTTAATTCTTCTTTCAAAGCAATTAAGGGCATTAGGTTATTATTATGGTGATCAAGCATAACAATATATTGGAGAAAACGAAATTATACCACGGATTTAAGAGATAAGATATGAATTACTATTATAAAATTGCCATACAATGAATCCCCGGGCTACTCCCGGTCCTAAAGACAAAGGGGATTAGCCCCGCATGGTCATCTCAGAGTACAATGTAGTAGAGAAAAGGGGAAACATGAGAAAAATGAGATTGAGTGGTGAAACCCCTGAACGGAGAAAGTCCAATCAATCCTTGGCATGGAATTCACGTTCTGCCGCCTTTCGGTGGTGGAATTCATCTTCTTCAGCATCCGGATCGGCTGGGGTGTGCTCTCATGCTCCGTTCTTCTCTCCTTGCTCTCCGGGATGCGTGCAGCAACTAATGACGTGATGTCCCAGTCAAGGGCGCTGTCATTAGGTATATCTCCCAAATTAGGTCGCCAATTAACCACGGTCGTCCGATTAAAATCATTCTGAATCAAACTGATATCTGACGGTGTCGATACCATCGACGTGGGTCGATGGTATCGACCTAGCGTGGTAGCGGCAATCCTTCTTTTCTTTCGTCTGAGCGCCTGATGTCATATCGATACCATCGATGTGGGTCGATGGTATCGACAAACCTGTAGCAACGGTTTTGTCATTTTGTGTCGATGTAGCTCCACCAGTCGATAGTATCGACATTTTGGTCGATAGTATCGACGCACTTCTCACCAGCAACCTGATGGTGTCTCGATACCATCGACATCCCTGTCGATATTATCGACTTTCTTCTGGTTCTTGCGGCTGGCAGCCTGTGGTCCGGTCGATGGTATCGACCACCTCAATGGTATCGATGGCAGCAGATACTTGTTTTTCCTGAAATTAACACACGGAACCACATAAATTCACACAAAATATATTCTTTCGATAATTAATGCTAAAAATGCTTAAATAAAGGGAATTTGACACAAAGAAGTAGCATAGACCAAAATGAATGAATTATGCAACATTAATCATGAAAATGACTAATAAATGCATAAAACACATATCAAACAAGTCTATAAATGTGACTCAAAATCATCGCATCAACAACCTACTTAGAAGACATCATGATCCCATAAAGACATTTAATCAACCCCATCTCACTCTTATTCAACTTGTCTCATAACTATTTTTACTTCGGCAACCCTAAGGTTTTTGAAGAAATATTTATCATATTTTTTACCAAATTTGAAATACTTTGACATGTCATCATTCAAAGCTTGATATAACTTGTCTGACATGACTGAAACACTCTGTTCCTCCTATTCATAACTTATATTTGTACATTGGGCATAACTCTAAACTCATCATGGTCATGTGAATTATGTCATCCAATCTAACTCTTATGCATTGATATTTGATCATAGGTTTATCTTAAAGGAATACACTATCACATATCTATTGACCAACAAACCATCTACCCTTGATAGTGGTCTTTCCCAGCTATCATTGAACCATACACAACATTATATAATCACTTTGTTTCCTTCCAAACAACATTTAGAGGGTCATTATGAACTCTCTCTCTCTCTAAGGGAGAGGAACACTTAGAATGTTCATTTAATAAACATCTTCAACCTTCACATACTTCCCATACTATTTGATACATATTGGATACTAGGATTCATTACCTTGGTATCCACCTCATGTGCTATAAGGAACTCATGTCCTTATCTCATCTACTTTTACCAACATAATAAATTTCAAAACATATAAGAGGAGTCTCCCAAATTATTGGAAGTCTCAAAAGAAAACTCATCACAAACTTTATGATATTGGAACCATAGTCCAAGCAACCTTATTCTATAATAAGCTATCCACCCTCATGTTTACAATGAATCCACATGTACCAAGTGGCAATCATCCACTTGAAATATGTGCCCTAGAAAGGAAATACACAAAGGGAAACACACTTCCCATACCATAGTAGTATTTTTCAAGAGTCACTAGCAGAAAGGTAGCCAATTCTATTTTTCATTATGTAGGTTACAGCTTCTTATGTATCATTTTACCTTTTTCATTTCGGTTTCCTTGCCATTAGAATAGGAATCATCATGATCAACATATCTCATTACTCCTTCCTTGATGACTATTTATCACACTTGGGTATGTTCTCTTATTTTATAATGTTTTTCAGCCACTTATCAATAGGTAAATCATCATATTCCACATTTTCTTCAATTAAACATGGATCATCTGTCTTAATTTCTTTCAAACGCCATGCTTATTTTACATTAACACTTTCTTACACACATTGGTTGGTCTGAGATTAACTCAGGTTCTACCTTATTCCTTTGTCATTGTTCTCATTTATCTTCTCATTTTATACTTATCAGTGGAGTTCTCTCCATCTTATGTGGATTTCATACCTTGAATCACTTTATAAGAACAAACTTATCTATCTTTTAGTTTATTATCTTCTTGAATCACATCTTTAAGAACTCCTCTTTTACTTATTTGTATTCATATTTAGATTTCTTGGTGTTGTGTCTTTCTGTTTAGCTACCAAACATTCAAGTTTTTATATATTATGATGCAATTCTCATCTTCTTTAAGGTAGTATTGAGATATTCACACCATGATTTCTTATTCATTATGCTCTTTAGATTGTCTCAAAATAGCTACTTGATCAGAGTAATCAGAAAGATAACAATCTAAGAGTTCCATACTTACCTTTCTTCAATAATAGAATACCTAGCCAGGGCATCCAAGTACACCAACAGGAGGGTCATCTCCTTCCTGCCAGTTCTTCTAGAACAGAAGGAGTTCTAGGTGGTCCGTGGGGACTATTTGCAGAGGTGGGAGATGTCTTCCGCTCAGGAGGACACATCAATCGCAGTCTGTGGTGGAGGCCAGAGTCCATGGCGAAGACCAGGAGCTGCACAGACATCGTCCAAGACATGGCATTGAAGACAGCACATGACTGTGAGGTATTATAACTGGTCAAGCCCCAAGACTAGGTATATCTCGCTAAAACCATCCTTCCCATTACATATTCATTGATGTGATCTCCTGTTATGGGTTAATGGCCAGTAAAAATTTTGTTTTCGCTGCCTACTTTGAGGCCATAAAACCCAATAGTGGTATTAGAGCCACATTAACATATTGTGTTTTGGGGTAAATCGATATGATTGGATTTTGGTTTTATCATCATTATTTATTACATACGATGTGAATATTTAAAATGACTAATGTGCATATCCAACTAAATACCACATGCGACCAGAAACTAATATACATATATGATATGGTATATATGCAATTGATATGTGTCGCCCTAAAACGGTTTTGATGGCAAATGTGTAGCATGGTTATGGCCTATAAACCCTATGTGTGTTTGGTTGGTTATGGTTTTTTCCATCTCGGTTTGCATACTGAGCCTCTACCTTCTATTCCACATGTAACTCCAGATAACTTAAGATCCTTTCTCTTCTACCTTTGTTCCGCTCAAATATAACTCAAGGTTTCCCAAAGATTATGTAAAAGTAGGATAGTTTATTTTCTGTTACATAGAAGAAGAAGATGCTCAGTACCAGACGAGTTGATTATTTGGAGGACCGAGGAGGATTGCAAATGATTCAGATCGATTGGCTAATGGCCCAACCACTTGTTGGAGGTGTCCAGACATCAGAGGCCAGACCGACCAACCAACCGACCATGAGGCGAGTTGATCGTGTCATCAGAAGAGATGATCAACCCGAAATGGTTCAAGCACAAAGATCTTCAGCAACAATAGGTTGCATATGATGTAGACCTTAGATGACCTTAATTCCTTCTGGATTCAAGGAATTACAATAGGATGGTCATAATCATCGCTTTGATCGATATTGCATGTTTTCATTTTGTGGTTATAGCATGTATATGATACGTACTATAAGATTGTGGTGATTGGATATGTATATGTACCTATATAAAATTCTTCAAATACAATATTAAAGTCTTAGATTCCTTCCATAAGTGACACACATGAAAATCTTGATCGACCAAGCATAGATTTGCACAAAGCATAGTACGCCATCTATCTCATGGAAGTGTGATGGTAGATATGTAGATTTGCACAAAGCATGGTGCATATCTATCGTGTCGACTTTTGGGTCAGACTTAACTGGTGATTCTTAGAGAGTCTAAGCTCTAGAGGCATGCATATGATCATGGTAAAGAGTTTCACAAGTCATCTATCCAAGATTTGCATATGATGCAATTGTCATGATGCATTGCCTACCTAAATAGCCAAGTTGTGGGCGATCAGCCAAAGTTGCTTCATAATTTAATGAAATATGGATCTTGCTACTAGAAGGTTGTACGCCGCAATATTCTGAATTGATACATGAGGGTTATCAATTTGAAAAAAATAGTGGGAGCGATAATTAATTAAAAACCTAATTAATATTGTCAACTTTATCAAATCAAACAAATCAAAAATTGTTTTGAAAAGTTGCAGAATTCTTTTGTAGAGTCCAAATGACAAACACAAATACATTATCATTGCGATCAGTTCATAAATGGGATAAACTTCAAATCTAGTTTGAAACCTTTGAGAAGTTTTCTCAATGGTGAGTGTAAACTCTAAAGTCCTTGAAAGACCAGAGCCAGTGGAACCACTCCAAATGCGCCTAAGGCAAAAATTAGATGCTTAATTGAAGTATGCCAATGATGCCTAAGACATCAAGAACCTTATGCTGAGCTATATGAACTATGAGTTGCATAAATAGCTTGAAGCATGAACATTCTTGAGATGGTTATACATCACAATAATCATGTAAAGTGTGAAAGGTATAATGTCTTCAAATAGATGTTTGAGTATAATCAGACATATGGAGATCAATTATAATCTCATATGCTCAATATAATTGTGCATATAGATTAACTATGATTTCTGATAGGTCAAGAGTTGACCAAACATATGATTCTACAAATCATTGTGTGAATCATATAGTTAGTTTATCAAATGTTAAGAAACTTGACCAAACCACTGTCTGAAGTGATTGGCATGTTGATGCCAAAGCATGAATGAAGAAAGGACAAAACCTATGATAATGATCAGTAGAGTGAAGTCCATAGACTAAAGCAAGGTAAAGAAGTGTTCGGAAGCCAAGCTTAGGTCCAAGTCTTCATCACTCGAGATATGGAGATGGGTAAGTAGGAAAGGGAAATAATCACTTTATAGAGGATCTCGGGAAAATGATAGAGATAGAGATCTCTACTTCAGGACCTAAGAGAAAGTAAGATAGAAATTTTATGGAGCAAGAGTTGCAACCATTACAGTTACATGATGACATTCATCGACATGTAATAGAATCAGTGAATTGCAATTATATACCTGCCATCAATGAAAAACATCATACATCTTGTATGGGCAAGAGTGTTATGGACTGATGTTTCATTTTAAAGATATGATCTTTGATGGAAATGCCTATGTCTCACTAACTATACTTGATAGTTAAAGATACAAATGTGTGTGACACATGTAATGAATGACATGATAACTCAAACTTGAATGCCTATAGCGATGTCATCTAGAGCGCATAAATGGGATTGAATTTATGGAATCCATATGATGGATATCTAGACTCTTTTGGTTGTTGAACCAATAGAGACATGCTAATCTCATTCATTGTGCAATGTACAAAGGTTCTTCACTACATGTAGTGGGAGGACAATTATTCTATTAAGGATTATACATATCGTTGTATATAGACCTTTAAGAATAAATGCTAAAGGTAATCACTATTACTTCAATGTATTTACTGATGCCCACAATAGATATGATAGTTTGTATTTAGTGAAATAAAAACATGAATATCTTGAAGTGTTTAAGAAGATTAGAATGAAGTACATAATTATCTTGGTATAAGTATTAAATTTTGATATGATCGATTTGGAGATACTTTGAACCAAGAGTTTGAGAACCTTTTGGAAGATCATGATAATGTATCATGATGAACTCCACCTAAAACACAATGATAGTGCATCATGAGAAGTGTATCAGAAAGAAGGAATCACACCTTGTTGAGTCAGAGTGTGATTACTAGATAAAACTTCAAATTTCCTTTTGGGCACATGCTTTACACTGGGAATAAAGAGAATCACAAAATGTTGTGGAATCTCAAAGTTCCTTAAGTAACACATAGAACTCATGGTTTTGGTAGAAAACAGCTAGAGATTGAATGATATATGATATCTTATGGACAAGAAGGCGGTGAGTTGATCATATGATGAGCAAACAGTCTACCTAGAAGCTAATGAGAACCACAAACTGAGATATGGCTTGACGCCATGAAATCCAAGATGGACTCCATGTACATCAACAAAGTATGACCTTGGTTTATCCACCTGAAGGGGTAAAACCCATAGGGTACTTTTAGGTCTTCCAAAAGAAGACTGACATGGAGAGTAAGTTGGTTGAAAAGAGTTTCTAACAAGTTCAAGGTGTTGAACATGGTGAAATCTTTTCAGTAGTTACCATGGATAAATCTATCTAGATAATGCTTGCCATTGTAGCTTAATATGACTATGAGATTTGGCATATTGATGTTAAAACCACATTACTTAAATGGAATATTTTGTAGGATGTGTATGTAACACAAACTAAAGGTTTAATAAATCCTATAATGCAAATAAAGTATATAAAGCTGCATAGATCAAATCTTTTGATTGAAGCAAGAACCTTGAAACTAGATCTTCAATTTGACAAGATAGTCAAAGATTTTGACTTGAGTCAAAATAAAGATGTAATGCGTGATTACAAGAATTTAGTAGGAGCATATATATATATATATATATATATATATATATATATATATATATATATATATATATATATATATATATATATGCATATATATATACATATATATATACATATATATATATACATATATATACATATATATACATATATATATATATATATATATATATATATATATATATATATATTCCACATATTGATGGGGAGTATCATCCTTATACTACAAAATTTGGCAACGAAGTCCATTCTAAAAGATTGTTTCGAGAAGCATCCTATGTGATAAGAATCAAGATCTATAGAGATAGATCAAGAGGGATTCTTTACCTAAGAAAGAGAACATACATCGGTAAAATGCTGAAAGGGTTCAACATGATGAGAGAAAACTTATCCATGTTCCATGGAGTTAGTCTCTCAAGAGCCAAGTGTCCTAATTCTTATGAAGAATAAGGAACACATGGAAAGATGCCATATGAATTCGCAATTGGATCTATCAAGTATGAACTCATCTCATTATCTTGTATGTATTTGACATGACAAGAAAATATGAACTAATTATCTTGTATGTATTGGACATGAAAAGAATATACAAAATCATCATCTTGTATGTATTCGACATGACAAGAAGATATGAAATCATCATCTTGTATGAAAATATGATATAAATATCCAATTATCTCATATGTATTGGACATGATGAATGGATATTTGTCGAACTCTAGTAACAATTACTAGAATACCATGAAGGACATCTTTGTGTACTTGTGAAGTACTAAAAGGATTAGTTCTTTAGTTATGGTAATAAGAAAGAGTTGGGTGTAAAGAGGTCCACCAATGCAAGCTTCCAAAATGACAAAATTGTGTTTGACCTAGGAATAAGAATTGTTAGTCGGAAACGTTCCAACATAAGACAATTGATTAATTCTACAATAAGAATCCAAGTACCTTAGTGTTACAAACACTGTAAAGGATATTGTATGCATCTAGAAGTTCATATGGATGAACTTCTGGGAGGTTCCTACCATTGGTGACTCAATACTAATATTGTGATAACAATGGAGCTATTGGTTAGGCAATGGAATTTCAGATAGCATACTATGGCACTTCCATCTCATATGAGTTGTCGTATAGTGAGGGAATGTGAAACATGCAATATACCGACTTGAAGCAAATGTTGCTTACCCACTATAAAAGCACTTGTGCAGCAGAAACATTATGGAAATGTTAAGATCACATGGAGTATGATTTGTGGGTGATTGGCTCTAAGTGCAAGTGGGAGTCTGTTGGTATAGTATGCCCAGAAAGTCAATCATATGATGATTGAAATGAGGCATATGATACTTGATTTGATAAAGATAAAGGTAATTGCATCTAATATGTTTTTCTCACTCATGAGATGATGACACATACATGATAGATGTCTAAAGAATGATGTGACTCGATGACATGTCTTCAGGTTAAGGACCTGAACAATGAGACCATATGTAGGATAAGAGTTCATACATTCTTGTTATGTCCCTAGTCAGATATTACTGTGGAAGAAAAATAGACAATAGTAATGCTCAGGACTAGAGTGTGTGTTGACTGATGATAGAGTCTCATTAGTCATGATATATGATATCAAGTCAAGCACACAAATATATGTTAGAGAATAGTATATAAGACAGACCAACCATGAGAGTGATACATGGATACCATGGCATGGTAGTCACAACCGTCTCTCATAGTGATGGTGGTGATTGTAGTTCTTAGACCTAAAATCACTGCACTCATCACATATGATTGGGTACACTTTGACATCATCAAACATAGTCCAGAAACATGGGTTATAATAATGATGGTGATTGGGTGACTTTGACACATGGGGACTTGACTGTGAGTGATAAATATGGGATTTGTCCCTCCTACAAGGAGTATGATATCCAGGACCCCTTGATAAGTGAAACTGAGAATTGTATGGACATACTCATGTGATTCAATATATGATATGTGAATTCACATGCATCTCCGAAAGTCTACTCTAGGTCAAGGAACATGGATTGAATGTTGAAGAGGATGGCGATCCATGCCTCGAGTTCAATCTGAATGTCAGTGATAAAGGAACTATATGATCACTGTAACACTAATCACATATTGTAGGTTGAAATTGTTCTCCAACTTTCTGAGTTACTTTGGCAGCAATGATGAGTTACTAGAGTCCGCTCATTGCTTGTGATGTCATAAGTTGTTACGAACATTCACAGCCAATGTAAATTGGAACCTGCAGGGTCACACTCATAGGATACCCCTAGAAGAGGAGATTTTCCATGAATGATGTTTAATTTGAGACTAAAGGTGTTTAGGTACTCAATTAAACTTACAATTGACTGACTGGACTTAGAACTATCAAGTTCAGTGTGGAACTAGCTGGTTAGAGTGTCAAGTCGATTGGAGACTGCATTGGCAATATTAGGACTGCCAACTAACCGGTTCACCCTTGTGATCCGATCGGCTGGTGTGAGTCGATTGACCAGTTCACTTGGTGAACCGAGTGGCTCACAGTCTTGCCAACTGAGGAAATAAGGATGTTCCCTATTGGAAGAAAACTTTCATGTTTTTACTTGTTCAATTTGATTGGAATAAGTATTAATCTTTGCATTAATTGGAAACAATTGAGGAAAGTCAATTGTGGGCAAGTCTGGGAAGTGAAACGACCGGTTCATTGGGTGAATCGATCGGCTCCCTGCCCAAATGAGCAGTTCAGTTATGAACCAGTCGGCTCACCTTTCCAAATGATCAGTTTAGTTGTGAATCGATCGGTTCGCCTGCCACAGTATAAACTATTCATGGAATATCCAGATCCTTCTACTCCCGAACAGACTGGGAACCCTGACCCTACCCTGTACTATAAATAGAGGGGTACTGGGGCCTTCTCCTAACACACAACTCAGAACATTAGTTGCTCTACAAAGTTGTTGTCCTCTATGGTTCTAGTTACCGTGAGAGCTCGAGCAAGTGCTACCTGACTAGGGAGGTACAGTGAGGGAAAGACAACTGTAGAAAAGTAGTCTGAGTTCGGGAGAGAAGGTTGGTGCTAGTACACCAATAGAAGGGTCGTCTCCTTCCTGCCAATTCTTCTAGAATGGATCCAGGTGATCCGTTTGGACTATCTTCATAGGCGGGAGATGTATGTCGCTCAAGAGGACACGTCAATCACAGTCCATGGTGGAGGCCAAAGTCCATCGTGAAGACCAAGAGTTGCACAGACATCGTCAAAGACATGGCATTGAAGACCACACATGGCTGTGAGGTATTGTCATTGGGCAAGTGCTCAGACCAGGTATATCTCACTAAAACCATCCTTCCCATTACATAGTTGTTGATGTGATCTCCTGTTATGGGTTAATTGCCAGTAAAATTTTTGTTTCCGCTTCCTACTTTGAGGTCATAAAACCCAACAAATTTCCTTTGTTTCTTCTAGCTAATTGCTTAGTCTTTCTAGTTAGGGTTAACTTAGATTCTTGCTTACTTTAGTGTTTAGCTTAGGTCTTAGTTGCTAATTGCCTTTCTAGAATAGTGTAGATCATCTTGCTCTTGTTTAGTTGATTTCTTAATCCAGTTGCTTAGACCTAACTTGCGTAGGATGATCTAGTTTTTGGTAATCTAGTTTTCATATTGTCTTTACTTGCTTGGTGGCTTAGTGTAATTAAACTAAAACCCCTTTTAAATCATTCAACCCTAATCTCCACTTTAGGAACGTATCAAGCACTAACTTATCTCTAGTGCCCCCTCTATCCCGGAGGATTGATCCCTATATTTGCCTCTTATATTTACTATAATAGTAACTCGTATGCTTGTGGGTGACCTGTTTAGTATTGTGACAGAGTCTTTTTAGGGTTTTTATAAATATCAAAAGATCCCAAGTGTGTTCGGGTTCTGTGGGGTGCATCTAATCAAACTTAATCATTTAGTGTGTGCACCTCTAGCTCAGATGCACCATTACACCCTGGTCCTTTCTTGTGATCATTCTTTGGTCCAGTAGTTCCTTCAGCATAGCCCAGGTACCCCTTAGATGGGTTGATCACATGCATCACTGTCTTTTCCATGCTCAGGGTGGTGTTGTAGGCCTCGAAGAAGGTCGTCATCTTACTCTCCATCACATGAGGCTTGATGGAAGGGTGTAGACACTCCACAAAGTGTTCCACCTGCCTCTCCTCTGTGATCATGTACCTAAAATGCTCTAGTAGGTGAAACTTGTGAGTGTAGTCTGCAATGGAGAGGTTGCCTTGCACGAGGAAGGTAAACTCCTTATCTTTCTCCTTCTTGGTTGAGGTGGCATGAACCTAGTGGAGAAGATGGTTTTGAAGTCTGTCCAGGCCATCAGATCATCATTTAGGTCTTGGCCTATGATGTGGTTCTCCCACCATATCTTAGTTGCTCCTTTCAGAAAATGGGTAGCCGACAAGACCTTCTTGTTCAGTTGAACCTCCTACATGCGGAACCCATTCTCGACCACAAGCAGCCAAGCATCAGCCCGATCGACGACTTCTGTCTTGTCCTCTCCCCAGAACTTCTCTATGTTCATCTTCACAAAGTCTAGGATGGTGGCTCCGAGTTGAGGATGAACTGGTAGAGGCTCTCCATCTTCTCCTTTGGCAATGTCCTTGAGGGCCAAAGCACAGATGGCCTCGGTCAACTTCTTTTGCTTCTCCATCTAGAGAGAATCAGGGGTATGGACCACCACATCAGGCCTAGGGTTTGCGGCGGTGTCGATCTTAGTTTCACTTTCTCTTACTGGTCCCTCTTTCCAGTCGTCATCCTCGTCCAAGTGGTCAAAAGGAACAGACTTAGGATCAGAGCCTTCCCATGAGGCTTTGCCAGGTCTCTTCCTTGAGGACTCATCATCATGGTCTCTCCTCCTCTTCTCGAAAGATCCCCTCCTCTTGCGGGTAGTCCTACCCCCAGAAGGGTTCTCAGTAGACTTGTACAAAATAGCTACAATCTTGATATAGGCAATGCTAATTCAGACAAGTTAAAATTGTTTAACCACAAATTTATAACCTGGAAAGATATATATATACTATTTAAACTTACATCAGTGTCATCTTAATTACATGTGTTTTTCTATTTGGTGGAGGATTATGTAATCCTTAACACCCTAAATTCCCAACATAGGAGGGGGTGGGGAGAAAGAAAACCCTAAGCACTTATTGTTTCTCTAGATAAAAGGGATAAAGAAGGGGCAAAATCAGATGAGAAGACCAAGAGGTATCTTATTTCAAGTCAAATCCTTCGATTTTGTCTAGGCATTCACATAGAATCTGGGAGTCCTCATAGACCGACTAGTGGGGAAGATGAAAATCATGCTAGCCCCGTATTGTGATTCTTTTCTAGACACCTCCATCATTGGAAAATCATTTCATAACTCCCTTGGGTTCTAAAGAGTTTGTAAAATTTAATAATTATTAGAGATTAAATGGAAAACCATGCTCTGATAGCAATTGTAATGACCCCACCCCTCGGTAACCTCCAGTTAAGGGAGACTAAGAAGATATAGCCTCTATCCCAAAACAAGATCAATGGTTTTGCAATTAATAAAAAACAATTAATAAATTCTACCCAAGACTAAGCTAAAAGCAGGATAAAAAAATTACATTTCACATACCTTTTCAAAAATAGGATTTTGGAACTTTACCCAAAGAAGAGATCTATCTAACTAAATCCTCCAATCTTTATAAAACTTTATTCTTCAAATGTCACTATAATGTCTATCCACTTTCAAAGATTTCCTAAAACACCGACAAATAAAATATCGATCAGTATAAAGAATATACGGGTATGTGGTGGAAACCAAACCTTTGTACATATATTCTAACAACCTAATCACAGCAAATAATTGTTAATAATTCAAGATTACATTTTGAATATAATTTCCCAACCACTTTTACTCATCCTCTGGGATACCCTCTCTTAGGGTTTAGTCCGTACAAGGGACTTTAGGCTACCTTCTCCATCCTGAGCTTGGTACCTTATGGGTCACCTCTCTAGATGCCCTATGGTCTTCCCTCTGGGGATTGACCACCTTTGGCCTTCTCTCCATGGTGTGGTCCTCTTAAACCTTACATCTAGAGATGGTATGTAGGTATGGTCAAGTCATATATATATATATATATATATATATATATATATATATATATATATATATATATATATATATATGGTGATAATCATAGTCACTTTATAGATTGCAGAAAATAAAGTCATCCAAGCAGTTATTTACACACAATTGATGAAACCTCAAAACTTTCCATGAAACTAAAGCGAGTAATCATAAAATAACCACATACCTAATTTGGAGATCTCAAAGAGTCAAGCAAAGTATCAAATCCAATGATGTAATCCAATCAACCAATCAAGCAAATCACACAAGCACCAGTGTATCCTGAAAAGCACATATTACCTAATCATTACATATTCATCATAAACTCTTTTATTGACTTGGGAGTCCCCTCTAGGATTTCTAGGTTGCATTAGGGTTTCCTTAGGGTTTCTTAGATTTATTTCTAAAACTTTACCTTTTTTGGTCAACAAACCCTAAAATAGCTTTTCTATGCACAAAACCCTAACTACTCAATTATCCACATTAAAGCTCCTTTATTCCCAATTAGGCTTAGGATCATCCTATCTTTGTCTTATACTTAGTTTTATGAAGTATAACTTATTAAAAGGCATAATCACCTAACTTAGATTTTCTAGCCCATTAATGCACTTTATACACATGAAACCCTAAATTGAACCAATTAATCATAAAGATCATCTTTTTAGATCTAAATTTTCCTTTTTATTAACAAAAAGTTAGTATCAACTTAAATCATCCAAGAAATTTACTAAATCTCATTAATATCACAATTAGGGTTTTCTATTCATAAATGCATTAAAGGTGACAACTTTATATACCTTTTTGAATTGTAAATAGATTCAAGCTTCAATTATATTTTTATTGCAATCTAAATATTTTTTTGATCAAATTTCATATATAATTTTTCCTCATACAATATTCTCATAATTACTTGTGATTTTTAGCAATAAAACCTTTCTTGGCCAATCAGGGATTGACACACGTATAACCTGACTCCCTTGAGTGGTACCAGTGGGTCCAAGTGTGAGCCAATCAGCTAGCTCTGCATCAACACTCAAGCCAGTGAGGCAGCACACCTCACGCTCAAAACAAACCACGTGAAAGGACTAAAACTGTTACACCCCGATCTCACAATTTCCACTAATCATGAGATTAGGGCATAAATTGAGGATTTAGCGTAATACAAAGATCACCCTTAACTTTTTCTTCTCTTTCAAAACTCATTGTTTTCTCGCATTGAACCACATAAACCAACTTTACAAGGGAATCTAAACATTGATTTCTCTAATCTGATTTTAATAGTAAAAATGCATGTATGAGCATTCATTATGTTCCTCATACTTTTAAGCACATAAGACTTGCTGATGCGCACATATTTCTAAAAGAGGAATATAGTTATACATCATCATTTAAAACTCTCTCGTATTTCTTTACAAGGACCTAGAGTGACAAGGACTGATTGAACTTAACTATACTCAGACTTAACTCTTGTGGCAGATCTACTCTGATGCAATGATATCTTCTTCAAGTCCATGTGATTTCCCTAAAAATTGTGAGTAGAGGGGTGAGCCTAATCACTCAGTGAATGAGTACTTCAAAGACACAGTCTAAAGCACTGATAATTTTGAGAAATTGACATCAATTATAACAGCAGTAAGCTTTAAAGAGTCTAATAATTGACAATCATAAATATGGCAGGATACTCTAAATATCTATAAGAGTGAATCAATATATGAAATGCTTGATTGATCATAAAGAGAACTAATAATACAGAAACATACAAAGAATAATTGAATAACTATACACACTTGTTTGACCTCTCATTCATTTTATTATGCCCTGATCATATGCAGTGTACTCTACATATGAATACTCATAGTGCACTACAATCACACCATACAAGACTTAGCAGACACCCTGGGATAGCTAAGTCTGACTACTCTCCTGGTATGCAACAGGGAAACTGGCTCTCTGGCCTAAAATGGACTCCTCCTCTAACCTGAGCACATAGGCGGAGAGTCAAGACACCTCTTGGCTTTCTGTACTCTAGTGCCACCAGGACTTCTGGTTGATGTTGGACACACATTTTTGTACTCTAGTGCTACCAGGACTTCTGGTTGATGTTGGACACTGCAAACTATAATTTAAGGATACTTTCACTAGGGCTTCGTCCTCCATGCCACTGGATAGCACGTTACGACCCCCGTATACTGGATGATGCCAGGGTTAGGTCGTTTCACCCTTAAGGCGCAGACCTCACATAGGGGTTCTACGGTGTCAGGGCCCTTAAATCTATAATTTTATTATTTGCTAGAAAGCTCTTTCTACATTTACCTTTCTCTCACTTGTACTTGACTCTGATATCTCTATGGTGTCACGTCTACTTATTTGAATTTATAATACAACATGTATATCATTTTAAACTTAGCAGAGCAATATATTCAAAAACACTGTAGTATACTGAGTAATCAACATACTATACATGCAGGAAGACTAAATTCTTAAATAAATAGATTACATGTCCACTTGGCACATGCACACTAGAATCGTGCAATTTATCATCTTATTACACTGATAAGAGTTAATTACTTGACATATGAGTATTCGTCAGTAACACCTGCAACTTATCTGTAATTTCTCAAGGAACGTGCATATCAACCCAATTCTTGAGTTGTGCATCTCATAACTCAATTAAGAGTTAATTACTTATCATGACAAGAATTATTAATAATAATTGAGAACATTGATATCACAATACTTGATTCATTGAACACCCTACCCTTAGGGTTTCATTTAATCACAACACATGCTTCAAAGAAAGGTGTAATACATCTATCATGTACTTTTCAAATCTTTAAATCACATGATATCTGGGATCTCAATCCCTTATCACATTACTGGGAATTCTCATCCCTTCACAGCAGTATCATGATTACTAGATCTGGGTATTCAAACCCTTAGATCATCACATAGCATTGTTACCTCTGTAATAGGTAACCATTACCTCTAGGTCCTTAGACCAAGGTATTCATTTCACTAGTTGTGCATGTATTCTCATGGCTCACAAGGCCATCACACATGTTGTCACGTCTCACTAGGTAACAACTTATTCACACGGCTCCCATAAAGATTTCATGCAACATAAACATTCACTGAATAAAGACTACTATAAAAAAATCATATAAAATAAATATATGTATGAAACCTTAGAACTGAGCTGAATTTGGGTTTCCATGCTATTCACTGGGATATCATGCATCAATAATAACATTGAATAAATAAAGTCTATCATGTCAAGAAAATCCCTTCAAATGGAGTTCACGGTATCTATTCGCAAATATCCAACTTTCCTCACATCTAGGGTTTCACCCTCTTTACTGAGATATCAAACAAACACTATCCACTTTGAATGAAATCCAAGATAGAATCTGACATATATGTACTATGAATTTAGATAAACAATCATTCATAACAAAGGGGATCTAGATAAGCAAATTTCTCTATTTACTTATACATCAAATTTCAGTCATAGACAAATTCCCAATATTTCAGTTTATTCTTATGGGCTCTGCGAATACTTAGGGAATTTTCATTAGGATGTATTGTATACATTTCTAATATGATTTTATCATCTGAAATTCATCCAAATAGAGGAAGAATCCATTTCTTATCATTTTGCAACAACTTAGAACAAATAGACAATTCAGGGTTTGTAGTCGCATACTAAGCAATTAAAGATTATGGATGAATTAACCAATTTTTGTGCAATATACTGTTTAAAAGAAGCTCCCACTCACCCTCAGGTGTGAAAACACCTTAAAAATGTATCCCATATCTGAAAATCTTGAATCCATATCAAATCCCTAACAATTCACCCAATTATTCTTCCTTCTAACTCGAAAACCCTAAAAATGAGGGATTATGAAGAAAGAGTGAGAAAAGGGGAAGTTTTGATACCATTTTGGATCAAAAAAGAGGAGGGACGTAATTTTTACATGTGAGAGAAGATTCACCATGAAACTATATCCAAAGAAGCTAAACTTACATGATTTCATCATTCCTCAGACTGCAAAACCCTAGGTTAGCATCTCCATCAATTTCTCCTCTCAAACCCTAACTCACTCTCTCTCTCTAGGATTTCATTTCTCTGTATTGAATCACGAATTATGAGAGATCCTTGTGTGCTAGGTTGACCATATAGAGAAATTGATCCGCTTCGGTTAATTGCACATTGACCCCTCACTAAACTTTTTCTTATTTCAGTAGATTTTTCTGGCATAAAAAGGTTTCTGTGAATTCGTGTATTTTAGAGATCAAACCTTCTCCAAAAATTATTAGAATTTATAATATTGTTTATAATTTCTTTACAAAGCTTCAGTTAAAATTTGAGATCATTCCAAGATTCCATTAAATAAATAAAAATAGAATAATGAACTACTATCCAGAATTCTGTAGAAATATTAGTTACTGTAATTTGTCTACTGGTAAGGTGTAAACGCATCCAAAAATTATGAAAATTTCACATGATATTTATGATTGAATTTCAAATCTCCAGTTAAAATTTTAGATCATTTTGAGTTACCAATAAATAATTATAAATAAAACACTACACTTCTAAAAAGCACTCTGTCAGCATTTAGGTCAGAGTATAGTTTGACCGAGAACCACATTCAAAGAATACTCAAATATTCTGAAATTTTTCTCCAATATGTATGATTGAGTTATCCATATCATATCCAAAATTAAATTAACTAAAAAATTTGTAGAAAATATGAAAAATCATTTACCACACTGTTATCCTAATCAAATTCCATACTCATATACCATCAAAACCCTAATTTCAGCCAACTAGGGTTTCTATTTCTCAAACCCTAATTTCTCGAACAATAGAACACTTAACGTTCTTATTAGGTTTAAAACATCATAATTGAATTATCATCATTAATTAGATTTAAGAAATGATCAATCCAATTAAGCATATAATCATCCAGGTAAACCCTAGTTTACCAATTAAGCTCAGATGCAGTCATAACAATTCTCCCCCCCTTAAAAATTTTTCATCCCCGAAACATAAATATGCAAGTAAAGTACATTCAAGGTTTATTTTAAGCTTCTAAAATCTTACATGTCATTATATTCTTGTATTTCATACTTGAATGCAGTTTTCAACATTAAGTCCTTTATTCCTTTACTAAATCACAACATGTTTGAAATAGTTCTCAATGATAACAAACAAATTCTCTCTATCACAATCAATAATAGGATTGAGAGAGAAACAACTATTTCAATATTTTCATACTCTTGAGGTGTTACCTCAACATCGATAATCTGATCCAACTATCTCAATTTATACTGCTAAATATGTACTATTGTTATGTATTACCTCTAAATCACAAAAGAGAGTTCACTGTGTTCTTTTGAATTTTACTATTTTGCTACTCAAATAGCAAAATAGTCTTGAGTTAAAAGACTAGATTCAACAACAATGAAATAATACTACTCACGGAATCCCCATTGGATCATGGATGCATAAGGTGAAGCATTACCATCACATTCCATACTATTCTCATGTATGAGCCCACACATAATTCAAAGTGTAACCATCGGGTTATAGCATACTAGGGTTTCAACAACAGTAACAGAGTACTCCATGATTATATTAGTCATTCAAGGACTATTCATACCCAATTACCATCACTTAGTTATATTAAAGCTAGGTATAACAAGCTATACCTCATTAGGGTTACATATCAATACAATATGGTTATCATCCCTTAATATACCTTCAACAAATTATACTTCTAAAAACAAATTCACACATTACCAAAAGTCATTGTTTTCTCTTATCTCTCTTCTCATTCATTACTACTTACTTTTTGCTACTTATCCTTCTCATTTCAATCATGTAGATTAAACATCCCTAAAATTGATACATACAAGGTATCAATAGATTATTCATCATTCTTGCCATCATCGCAAGTATTTATTTCATATTACACTTCACTCATATTGTATTTCTCCTTTTGTTCAAAACACACCTCTTATCTTTCAAATCTATTTCTTATCTTTTGCTCTAAATCATTTCCATATTGTTTATCTACCTTTCAGATTAGCTACTTTTAAACCCTGGATTACTCTCAGTGCTAGCTTACCTCTCATAGTGCAAATTTCATGATCTTATTTTATAGAGATGCTAGTACTCAAGATCAAATCACTAGTGACAACCCTTGAACCACTACAACTCTAAACATTCTAGGGTTTGGTCCTTATCAGTAGCATGACGTTGTTGTGATGTGACTTTTCTCCCTTAACTTGAAATTCAAACTTTAGATCTCACAAATTTTACTGAAGTCTTCCTTATCTTATCAATTGAATTTCCTTTCTCTTACTTGGCCATTCAGATATATTATATTCTCAATTTACCCTTCTAGGGTTTCATCATCATATTGTATGTCATTATTACATTAACTAGATGTCTCTACAATGGTGGTTATGCATCATATATGATTCATTTTCTTATCACTTCATTCCCACATTGCTCTAATTAAGGAAGATATGAAAGAGAAGATGATTCTGAGACTTAGAATTCTTTTCTTCAAACATTCCCTTAATACATTTGTCATATGTAGGTTTAATTAGTTATCAACAAGGATACTTAACTACCTAGAACTTGATTGAACCTCCTAACCTCTTTCTTTTATAATCTATATTACTCCACCATGTTTCAAACCTTTTCATTACTTTCCATAATCCCCTTACCATATACTACTATTCCATATGTCATTTTTAACTTCTAGTTTTCTCTTATGATCATGTTGCTTCTTTTAGGTGTATGGTCATGTATACCATGTTACCCATATTTCTTTTTATCCTTCTGCTAATGTGAAGTTGAAATTCCAAATCCATAATCTCTCTACTAGTTTCAACTCATGTTTAATACATTACATATCCTCCATTTTAAATCAAATGGCTAATGCATGGGTCAAACTTAGTATCTCTTTTAATCAAGTTTTTACCTCTTGAATATAGTCTACCTTTGTATGACTTATTCATTGGTTAAGCTACACTTTTGTTCTTCTTTTAGAAACTAGTTTGTTTTTCTATAGAGACTTAGAATCCAAAGGAAATAAGGATGAATGTATTAGCTTCACAATAAAGGTATACATTCCATGCTCTCAATTATATCATAACCCTCATTCCTTAATCAAGCTCATCATTTCCAACATTTATCTTTGTTTCAACTAAGTTTGTTATTCTAGTCTTATGATTTACATGCACATCTAATTATCTTCACTTTAACTCTTCTGAAGACTCTTCACTTCTATGTACTTATCGTATACTTAACTCTTTTCTTCTATTTTCCCTTTACTTTGGAGTACATAAAAACATTGTACTCGATTATATAATCCATTTCTCATGATTGATTCTTACTATCTTGGCCCTAACATACTTTTCTCATATCCTTTCCATATTTCATATTTAGAGTTCATATAATACTAATAATTAAACTTAATCTAAACATTATGTCGTGTTCCTTTATTCCCAATTAAAGGTTTCTCATATGAGGCCCCAAAGTTGGGTCTCAGATATCAGTTCCAACTGATTCTTAGCTATTCTAATCTTTCTCATATGTTTCAACATCTTAGTGTATGTACATTCTCATATGATGTGGGTCTAATTTATCCAGAGTCTACTCTTATCATATTGTTAATAGGAGTCATTAGATCCCAGTAATGCATCCTGCCAGCCTGACCAGGCCGAACCTACAGTCCTTAAGCCAAGAGCTACTTAAGATTAACCAACTCCTATTAATCTCAAACATATGGAAAGAATATCCACTTAGGAAAGTTCATTCAAAGATCATTTTTAGTCTACTTGATACAAAAAATGTAATCAATAAATGCTACAACTGCATAGTGTACAACAAATCTTAAAGACCCATATATATTTCAAAATACTGAATATCTGAATTCAAACATATAAGAGCATTTCTATTCATCTCCAATAAAACAACAATATGAAATCAAAGTTCTATCTCATTTTATATTTATGATCTTAATTCATCTTACTTATCTTTTTTCTAACCCTAATATTTCTAGGGTTCCTCTCTAGCCCATCCTTCCACTGTATGCCTAGCCAGGGTATACATGAAAGAATAGACAGAGTAGCTTTATACTGGTTGATCCAAGTACTCAGATATTGGGTCAGGATATCCAAATACTCAAATCCCCAGAGCTAACATCATAACATCTCCTATCTGCCACACTTATTACACTAACTTACTAACTTAATGGTCCCTGACAACTCAGCCTAAGCTCTGATACCAAGTTGTTACATCCCGATCTCACAATTTCCACTAATCATGAGATTAGGGCATAAATTGAGGATTTAACATAATACAAAGATCGCCCTTAACTTTTTCTTCTCTTTCAAAACTCTTTGTTTTCTCGCATTGAACCACATAAACCAACTTTATAAGGGAATCTAAACATTGATTTCTCTAATTTGATTTCAATAGTAAAAATGCATGTATGAACATTCATTATGTTCCTCATACTTTTAAGCACATAAGACTTGTTGATTCGCACATATTGCTAAAAGAGGAATAATGTTATACATCATCATTTACAACTCTCTCTTATTTCTTTACAAGGACCTAGAGTGACAAGGACCGACTGAACTTAACTATATTCAGACTTAACTCTTATGGCAGATCTATTATGATGCAATGATATCTTCTTCAAGTCCATGTCATTTCCCTAAAAATTGTGAGTAGAGGGGTGAGCCTACTCGCTTAGTTAATGAGTACTTAAAAGAAATAGTCTAAAGCACTGATATAATTACAGATATACTTTTGAGCTATTGATATCAATTATAACAGTAGTAAGCCTTAAAGAGTCTAATAATTGACAATCATAAATATGGCAGGATACTCTAAATATCTATAAGCGTGAATCAATATATGAAATGCTTGATTGATCATAAAGAGAACTAATAATTCAGAAACATACAAAGAATAATTGAATAACTGTTCACACTTGTTTGACCTCTCATTCATTTTATTATTCCCTAATCATATGGAGTGTACTCTACATATGAAGACTCATAGTGCACTACGATCACACCGTACAAGACTTAGCTAACACCTCGAGATAGCTAAGTCTGACTACTCTCCTAGTCTGCAACAGGGAAATTAGCTCTCTGGCCTAAACTGGACTCCTCCTCTAACCTGAGCACACAGGTAGAGAGTCAAGCCACCTCTCTGCTTTTCTGTACTCTACTGCCACCAGGACTTCTGGTTGATGTTGGACACACTTTTCTGTACTCTAGTGCCACCAGGACTTCTGGTTGATGTTGAACACTGCAAACTATAATTTAAGGAGACTTCTACTAGGGCTTCGTCCCCCGTTCCACTTGATAGCACGTTCCAACCCCCGTATACTACCAGGGTTAGGTCGTTTCACCCCTAAGGCGCAAACCTAACATAGGGGTTCTACGGTGTCAGGGCCCTTAAATCTATAATTTTATTATTTCCTAGAAATCTCTTTTTACATTTTACCTTTCTCTCACTTATACTTGACTCTGATATCTCTATGGTGTCGCGTCTACTTATTTGAAGTTATAATACAACAAGTATATCATTTTAAACTTGGCAGAGCAGTATATTCAAAAACACTATAATATACTGAGTAATCAACATACTATACATGCAGGAAGAATAAAATTTTTAAATAAACAGATTACATGTCCACTTGGCACATGCATACTAGAATCGTTCAATTTATCATCTTATTACACTGATAAGAGTTAATTACTTGACATATGAGTAATCGTCAGTAGAACCTGCAACTTATCTGTAATTTCTCAAGGAACGTGCATATCAACCCAATTCTTGAGTTGTGCATCTCATAACTCAATTAAGAGTTAATTACTTATCATGACAAGAATTATTAATAATATTTGAGAATATTGATATCACAATACTTGATTCATTGAACACCCTACCCTTAGGGTTTCATTTAATCACAACAAATGCTTCAAAGAAAGGTGTAATACATCTATCACGTACTTTTCAAATCTTTAAAACATATGATATTTGGGATCTCAATCCCTTATCACATTACTGGGAATTCTCATCCATTCACATCATTATCATGATTACTGGATCTGGGTATTCAAACCCTTAGATCATCACATAGCATTGTTACCTCTGTAACAGGTAACCATTACCTCTAGGTCCTAAGACCAAGGTATTCATTTCACTGGTTGTACAAGTATTCTCATGTCTCACGAGGTCATCACACATCTTGTCACCTCTCACTAGGCAACAACTTATTCACATTGCTCCCATAAAGATTTCATGCTACATAAACATTCACTGAATAAAGACTACTATCAAAAAATCATATAAAATCGATATACGTATGAAACCTTGGAACAGAGCTGAATTTGGGTTTCCATGCCATTCACTGGGATATCATGCATCAATAATAACATTGAATAAATAAAGTCAATCATGTCAAGAATTCTCTTCAAATGGATTGCACGATATCTATTCGCAAATATCCAACTTTCCTCGCATCTAGGGTTTCACCCTCTTTACTGAGATATCAAACAAACACTATTTACTTTGAACGAAATCCAAGATAGCATCTGACATATATGTACTGTGAATTCAGATAAACAATCATTCATAACCAAGGGATCTAGATAAGAAAATTTCTCTATTTTCTTATACAGCAAATTTCAGTCATAAACAAATTCCCCATATTTCAGTTTATTCTTATGACCTCTGTGAATACTTAGGGAATTCTCATTAGGATATATTGTAGACATTTCTAATATGATTTTATCATCTGAAATTCATCCAAATAGAGGATGAATCCATTTCATATCATTTTGTAACAACTTAGAACAAATAGATAATTCAGGGTTTGTAGTCGTACTAAGCAATTAATGATTATGGATGAATTAACCAATTTTCATGCAATATACTATTTAAAGGAAGTTCCCACTCACCCTAAGGTGTTAAAACACGTTAAAAACGTATCCCATATCTGAAAATCTCAAATCCATATCAAATCCCTAACAATTCACCCAATTCTTCTTCCTTCCAACTCGGAAACCCTAAAAATGAGGGATTATGAAGAAAGAGTGAGAAAAGGGGAAGTTTTGATACCATTTTGGATCAAATAATAGGAGGGATGGAATTTTGACATGTGAGAGAAGATTCACCATGAAACTATATCTAAAGAAGCAAAACTTACATGATTTCATCATTCCTCAGACCGCAAAACCCTAGGTCAGCATCTCCACCAAATTCTCCTCTCAAACCCTAACTCTCTCTCTCTCTAGCATTTCATTTCTCTGGATTGAATCATGAATTATGAGAGCTCATTGTGTGTTAGGTTGACCATATCGAACAATTGAGCTGCTTGGGTTAATTGCACATTGACCCCTCACTAAACTTTTTCTTATTTCAGCAAATTTTTCTATCATAAAAAGGTTTCTGTGAATTCATTTATTTTAGAAATCAAACCTTCTCCACAAATTATTAGAATTTAGCATGTTGTGTATAATTGAGTTACAAAGCTTCAGTTAAAATCTGAGATCATTCCAACCTTCCATTAAATAAATAAAAATTGAATAGTGAAATGATATCTAGAGTTCTGCAGAAATATCAGTTACTGTAATTCGTCTACTGATAAGGTCTAAAAGCATCCAAAATTATGAAAATTTTACATGTTGTTTATGATTGAGTTTTAGATCTCCAGTTAAAATTTACGATCAGTTTGATTTACCAATAAATAATTAAAAATAAAACACTATACTATTAAAAAGCACTATGTCAGCATTTTGGTCAAAGTATAGTTCGATCGAGAACCACATTCAAAGAACACTCAAATATTCTGAAATTTTTCTCCAATATGCATGATTGAGTTATCCATATCATATCTCAAATTCAATTAAATAAAAATTTGTATCAAATATGAAAAATCATTTACCACACTACTATCATGATCAAATTCCATACTCATGTACCATCAAAACCCTAATTTCAGCCAACTAGGGTTTATATTTCTCAAACCCTAATTTCTCAAACAATAGAACACTTAACATTCTTATTATGTTTAAAACATCATAATTGAATTATCGTCATTAATTAGATTTAAGAAATGATGAATCCAATTAAGCATATAATCATCTAGGTAAACCCTAGTTTACCAATTAAGCTCAGATGCGGTCATAACAAAAAAGGACTCACCTTACAACTGATCGCTTGAGGGTAGACCCAAATTTTCACCACAAGTCATCGTCTACCTTCAGTCTTACTCGCATGAACCAATGTTCAACCAGCTGGTTTACTTCGCTCCCTGCTCCACCTACATGCAAGCTAGAACCACTGGTCCTTTCATCTTGTTTCCCTGAACTCAACGAGCCCTTCAATTGCTCACTCGCTGCTCTCCACTATTGGGATGACTCGATGCTATCTCCAGTGAGAACTGCACCACGACAGAGGTGAAGGTCGAGAACAAATCTCGAATTAAGCCCATAGTTGTGTTTGTCGACTTTGTCTGGTCTCACAAGAGTGGTTTGTGTGATTGCTGGTACGATGTATCGCCCCCTTTATATAGGGTAGGGTTGGCGAGAGGATCCCAATTGGGTAAACTCTGAGAGAGTCCCAAAATGCATCAAATCCTATATTCTCCTGGACTAAAAACTCCTCCCGAACTCATCAGAGTAATCTCCAACCTTGCTCGGTCTCTCAAACTCATGAAAATAGATATGTAAGATCGGTACCTCCTGTTCCTCTCTGAGTCCTAAATCGAGTAGGATGATACCCACTAGTCACCAGATCACGAAATTTGTGACTCGAATCACAAGATCTACGGTCCAGATCGCATGTGTCATGGATAAATCAAATATTTATTCCTAAATTGAATGTGACATTTATTGTATTCGAATGATTATCCTCTCACATTAGGAATCTTATAAAATCAATAACTCTCTCCTCATTTATCCTTTTACTTCTAAAATTTAGGGGAAATTTTGTATTTACTTTATCTATATGTGTGCAAAGTTTGAGTCCCAAACTCGAAAGGATAAAGGACTTTTCTTCATATTAAAGTTAACACTTATTAAGGCATAGTTTATTCATATTTTCTCTCTCTTGCACTTTTATTTCTTTATTTGGATTCCTTTTATGAAAAGAAACCATGTGGATCTGAGATCCAATCCATCATGAACAAACACTTAACCTTAGATAATTCCACATTATTCTCAGCATTATCTCAATTTCTCTTATTATTAGATTTCTTTCCAAATTATACTCTTTTAATCATATTGAACTTATTACTTAAATTAGGCCCACGAAAACATTTATGCAAGAAGGATTATTATCAAAGAAATACATTCAAAGTACTTAAATCATAAAATTTTCATAGTCATACACTTTATTGGAGAAATTACATTTCAACCCATACATATGATAATTGAGGATATAACATATACATTCACATAGTTGTGTCATTAACCTCACTTCACAAGTTAAGATTATATGAAAAGGAAATATAGTAGACACTTTTCATGGATTATAAACTTTCATTAAGATGAGAACATGGGTCATACTCTTCCATGATTAAGGTTATCATATGGATATTCAACCATTGAACCCTACATCCATTACTTCCTACATTGTTGGAGAGTATAGGGCCAAGCTCTTTAGAGGATGGATCACTCATAGTAACATCATCCTATGGTGCACTAGGTTTAGGAGAAGCAATTAATATTGATCATACATTATCCGAAACAACACTCTTCTATATTATGCATTGCTCATATCTGTACATCATTGGGTATCTGAGCATACCCTTCAACCCTCATCATGTGATATCAATTTCATCTCATCCACATGTGTCGGCTTGACCACAACATGATGTGCCGATTTAACACATCTAGGTGTGTCAGGTGACCTCATCCAAGGGTATCAGTTTAGACCATCTTGTGGTGTATCGGTTATCCACACGTGAGGTATATCAGTTTAGCACTCATGGTATTGGTCATTGATGCTTGCCATAGGGTGTCGAATTATCATCACCATAACATGTCAAATACCTCTATGTTGGGCATAAGGGTTAACCTTACTAGGACGTGTCAGTTTAACCCTACTTGAAAGGGTGTTAGTTTAGCCACATATGAGGTGTATCGTGCAACCTTACCTGAAAGGGTGACGGGCAACCCTAAGTATGTTGGGAAACCCTAGGTGTGGTGGGTTGTTAGGGTTAGGGTTTGCCATATCGGCATATCACCCAACCAAGGTCATCATGGTTTGGCACTCAAAGCATACTAGCCCATGAGGTATCCTCATAGTTATGATGGGCTAACATCCTCAAAGCATATAGGTTTAGTCAACATATCGATTTAGGCATCTCTAGGGCATGATGGGTTAGCACCCATCAAAGCATATTGGTTAGCATCCCCAAGTCATGATGACTTGTCACATGATGTGTTAGTTTGGACACCACAAGTCATGACGACCACTCACAACTTCATGTAGGTGTCGACTTGGCATCTTAAACCTTAGGAAGATCGGTCACTAGTCCATCAATTGTCATGGCAAGAAGGTGTAAGACATGGATAGCAACTAAATGAAATTCCTTCATCAAAATAGCTCTCAAGATTATCATAAACTACTAACATATATGAGATTCATGATCTAGAGATAAGAAACAACATAAACACATGAAAGAGTGAAAATAACAAAGAAAGCTAAGAGTTATATAACCCGCCTCAAGAAGGTCTTCTTCAAAGGTTCAAGCTCCATGATAAAAGCTCCAAAGCACACATTCTCAAGGTGGAGGATAGTCCATCAAGGGTCCCAACTCAACCTCAACATCACCTCAAGCAAGAAGAAGGTTCCAAGGTTATGATAGCTCAAGAAGAAAGGAAAGAAGGAGAGTACCACATTCTAATAATCCTTCATCCAAGGTATGATCCATGGCTAAGAAAGGAAGAAGAATATGAAGAAGAGATCTCAAAGAAATTGACATCAAAGTAACATAACTCACCAAGATGGAAGTTGAACAAGGAATCAGCATGAGTAAGGAACTCAACCTCCCTAGCTCCATGGGGACTTCCTCTAGCTCCATAAGCTCCCAAGCTCGTCCACCAAGAGGAGAGGAACAAGAATAGACTAAAGGGTTTACTTGTGTGAAGGAGGAGGGGGGTATATACTTGAGGGAAGAAAGAGAGATCAAAGAAGAGATGTCATCACCTTAGGAGCTTAGGTGACACTTGTCCATGAAAAAGGGCCACATGAAACAACATGCAAGACATGGTGAAAGGTCTAGGCTAGATCTTGCCCTCTTGATCTCCTACTAAGGTCATGATATCACTAAACTAATACCATATCCCCACATACTCACAAACTGATAGGTCACAACCCTACACACTCAAAAACTGATAGGTCACAACCCTACACACTCACAAACTGATAGGTCAAAACCCTACACACTCACAAATTTTAGGAATCCTTTTCAAGGTTCTCTAACCTGAGATAACACATCTAAGAGCAAAACACATCTCACTCATGTGTTCTATATATCACCAAAGATGTTACCACACGACTAAGGCCCAAACAAGGAGCCCACCACTTCCTTTATCCTCTAGATGATATCAAACAAGAGAAGTAACACTCTAGAGATGGTAAATTGCATGTTAACCCTTCACTTTAGGTAAATTACAATTTATACCAAAACTAGCACATAAAACACAAGCATCATCCACAAAGGCTGAACTGGAAACTTTAGCTCTCCACAAGGCACCCCTTAGCATCATTCTCTCTCTTATGATGCTAAATAACTAAGAGCACACTCATCATGTGACATTTTTGCAAATAACCCCTCATCTTGGGTAAATTACACTTTGGTCCAAAATAGGCAAACATTGCTCAAACATTATCCAAACAGAACCAAACTTGAAACATAAGTGTGTCACATGATAAAAAAAACACCTCAAAGGATTATATTAAAGTTTTAAGAAACTTACTTAAGTAAAACAAATAGGGTTAGCCCAAAACCTAGGTCAGGGTCCTTGCATGCTTAGATTAGTTTTCTTTTATGCACACCCTGTATGGTGAAGAACAATGCTAAAGCGTAACATCCTCTATCAAATAGACAATAGGATTACACAAAACAATGTGAAAATAACCATTAGCATTGGATTACCGAAAAACACTAAAAATTAAAACCATTTTCCATAAAGATTCACTGCCAAAAAGCTCTTTATGAGAAGGCCCAAAGCCTATCATATATATACAACATGGTTCATTCATGTCCTTCTGACACAAGTTTGCCATTACCAAAATATGTACATGAGTAAACTATAAGCAGAAACAACATATTAGTCAAAATCTCAGACTGGTCATGAAACTATAGTGACACTATCCCCTCAAGGACCTGAGAGTACAGGGACGACACATAGGGCTTTTATCTACAACATGACACAACTGACACGATCTTTTCTACCTCGTACACGTCCACCTAAAAAGTTGTAGAACCCACGGGATGAGACAAAAGTCCCAAGGGGTGATATAACTCTCCAACAACACTATTATTATTACAGAAATATTGTTATTAGAATAGAAAGTAAAGTTGCACTATACTAAACAAATCTGACCATATATTATGAGCATGGCAAAATATTATTATAACTGAGCGATTTAGATAACCATGACTGAATAGTAGATCAAGTAATCACTTTAGAAGGAATATGAACAACATGTATGACAACTACCAATTATTTCATACAAATATAATTGCAGCCTCATTCCATATTCTTATATTCCATTCTAAAGAGAAATATGCTACACAAATAAATGAATCTTTCAACAATCATTCTCATGATTATGCACACTCTTAGGCACACAATGCTTCAATCTTATGATGCACACACTCACATTTAAGACCAATCTTATAATAATCACACATATTAGATCTTGTTTTATGCCCTGACTTATGTCCTTAGGATTTGAGTCATACCACCCAAATCCAACTTCCCCCTACGAAGGGATACCAACTTGCCATACATGGTCCAAGGAGAGTCGAACTCTAAGACCTCACCCACTGCTCCCAGTCAGTATGAGAGACAATGTAGAGACATATTAGTCAATTGTTGATAGTGACATATACTCAAATATTTAATCAACTAGCTCGCCTTGGTACAAGTCGCAGCATTAGATAATATCTCACTCATGGATATTTGGATAGGTAGAATTGTCTCACTCATGTCCATTCTAATATATAAAAAATTGGCTCACTCATGGCCATTCTTGTAAAAGGATTGGCTCACTCATGGCCATTGTTATAAAAGATGGCTCAGGCATGGACATTGCTTAAGGAAAGGATTGGCTCACTCATAGACATCCATATCACATAATTATTTTACAAATGCAGGAAAGATATTAACTATACATCCTCACATATTCAACAATATGCATTCCGAGTTGAACTCGTTTCACCATTAAGCAAGTTCTGACACTAAATAGATATATGGCTAGGGAAACCTACAATTTTAGGTGTATCACAACATCTTTCAACATCAATCAAGTTACAAATATACCACATAGGTAAATTCTACAAAGAACAATGTAATAAATCCTTCAAGAAATCACATAACAATTGTAACACATACTTGTTATTTTATCACAATTAACTTGGGATCTCAATCCTTTAAACACAATACTGAGAATCTCATCTCATCATCATTATCACATGCTACAGGGTTTCAATTATTGAACCATGTCACCTCTCGCTGGTCAACAACCATCTCTAGGTTATGAGACCCATATACTTCATTATGATCTTCATGTGTTGACCTACACTCATCAAAGTGTATTGGCATACACACTAACCCTTGTGTCGGCCTAGACACATTAACTAGTGTTGTCTTAGTTACTTGTATTAGCCATAACACTCCTTACTTGTGTCGGCCTAAGCTTCTCACCTTGTGTCGGGTTAGACACATGTATTGGCCATGCCACTCTTCACTTGTTTCAGCCATGACACATCAAGATGATATCGGTCTTGAGGTGCTTAGAGTAATATCATCCATAAGCATGACATGGTGTATTTCCTTCACCATATCTTGATGTATCGACCACACCATGATTTGGTGTATTAGACGCACCATCATTTGGTGTGTCGAACGTAGCATACTCTAGGGTATCAACCTCACTTACTTTGAGTGTCAACTAAGGTGTGTTGCCCATCACACTTGTGTCGGGCTAGAGGTGTTTCGAGTTGTTAGGGTTAGGGCATATCGGGTTACCCCTATTGACTTTATACCTTCACTCACCTTTTAAGATATCGGCCTCCCCCCATCTTTAACCTTAGTTGAAAGGTTAGACAACTGTAAGAATGAGGTAATGGGTTAGGACCTCATGTGTATCAGTTTTCCCTTTTCATAAGTTAATAGTGGGTTAGAGTTTTCTTAAACCATTATCGGTTTGTTCATGGGAGATTCCATAATCTTCAAGCGTCATCCCTATAACATCCCTGACCTGAGCTATATTCTAACCCTAGATGTTTTGCCTAATAAGGTTGAGTATATGCTTAATCTTGTCTTGGGAAAAGTAATTAGGGCTCATGAGAAACTTATGTTTCGATTTTGGTCTTGTTTGAACAATGTTGAAGCAATGTTTGCTTATTTTGGACTAAAGTGCAAATTACCCAAGTTGAGGGGTTAAATTGCAACTTTTGCATGATAATATGTTCCTATGATGTTTAGACATCATAAGAATGAATATGATGTAGTGGTATGGTTTTTACAAGCTTGGGCACCAAGATTAAGCTTGTAAAGCAATCCTTGTGCATTAAAAACTAGTTTTGGTGTAACTTGTAATTTACCCAAAACCTAGGGTTCAATATGCAAATTACCACTCCAATAAGGTCCATAATGTTTCTTGGCATCATTTGGAGCAAAGAAAATTAGAGGGGCGCCTCATTTGAATTAAGTTGGAGGAGAGAGAATCTTGATATTAAAATAATCAAGATTTAATCCTAAGTGAAACCCTAATTCAATTTAGGGCAAAAATGAATGTATTAATTAAAGGGCCTTCAACCAAAATTAAAATGGTTGGATTCATATGTGTTTGGATGAGCTTAAAGCCTTGCAAAGGCACGAGCATATCCTAAGGAGGTGAAATTCCACTCACCATTGTTATAAGATAAAGAATTTCCACTCAAATATGGATATTCTTATTATAAGGGTTAAGGTGCTTAATTTATTTTCCCTTAATTCTTGGATAATGGAAGGGAGATAGGTGGGATAGATATGCCTTTGCATGTAAGAAACCAAGGGGGGAGTTGTGGCAACAATTTTGTAATTAAAATACTTTTATAAAGAATTTTCTCTCTCATCAATTTTCATATAAAAGTACCTTTTCCAAGCCAAAACAAAGGCTTTTTCGGATTTCTTTCTTTCCCCTTGCTTGTAAAACGACCAAGGAGCTGTGTAGGAGCAGGAGGACGACCCCCAATCTGTTGGTAAGGTTCTTGACCTCCTTTCACCTTGAATCCATGGTGAAAATCGAAAATCAATGCATGAATTCTTCATATCTCACTCCCCTCTTCAATTCTAACCAATTCTTTTCACTCAAAGCTTGAGGACGACCCTTGGAATTGTGAAAGGAGTTGCATCCAATATTGTTGCCGTGAGATTGGAGATTTGGATCTCAATTGGAGGTGGGTTTTATAACTTGAACCCTTAATTTTATTATTGCAATCAATTCCTTATCAATTGGTGATCATTTCTACATTTCCGAAATTAAGTTTGGTTGACTGATGCAATCTCCATGGAAATCATAGTAGATTTAGTTAGTTTGGAGCTTGATGATGATGACATCATCATAAGCACACACCTCCCCAAATATCTAGGGCAAACAGTTTCAATGTTGAGTCCAAACGGTTTCACCAAACCGTTTGGTGGTGTGAGTTCCAAACCATTTGGAATGGTTGACCTTTTGAAATGGTTGACCGTTTCAAGATATATGTTGTGGTTCTTGGATCTTGATCCAATGGTTTCAAATGGTTGATCTTGAAGGTTTCAATTGTAAATGATTCTTTAATTGCAAACCCTAATCGGCTAAGTGCTGATTTTGAAATTGATTGAGATGATGTTTTGGGTTGATTGAACCAAACGATTTCAAAACCGTTTGGGGATAACCCAAACGGTCTCAAGACCGTTTGGGGGTCACCCAAAACCGTTTGGAGGTCTAGGGTTAAGTATGGCTAAGTGTTTGAAGGTCCAAAGGTACCAAATTGAATTGCAACTAAGTGTTGATTTGATAATCAACCTAATGGTCCAAAACCCTAATTGGATGTCATGGATCTTGATGATGGAATGGGAAAACGGTCTCAAGACCATTTGGAGATCAACCAAATGGTCTCAAGACCGTTTGGTGGTCATCCAAGACCGTTTGAGGTCAGGTCACATCATGTGATGATGATAGTTCATTGATTTCAATTGATTTGATTCCACAATATCAACCATTGATGGATCCTCGATTTCAAACCCTAAGTGATGGTTTCTTGATTATAAAACCTAGTTCAATTGGGTTCAAAACCATAAATTGAAGGTCTAATTGAATGGTTATTCATTGGTCCAATTGATGAATACCTTAGTGGTTCAATTTATAATTGGTCCATGGATTGAAACATTGAGTCGATTGAGTGTTGAAGTACCTTTTTTGGTCCATGCGGTTTTGAGAAGGTTTGGACCAAACGGTCTCAAGACCGTTTGGGTCCAAATGGTCTCAAGACCATTTGGGACCAAACTATCTCAAACCGTTTGGAGACCCAAAGTGCAAACGGTTTCAATACCTACTTTGTCCAATTGGTTTCAAGTACAACTTATTCAAATGGTTTTCAACCAATTGATGTATGAGATCCAAGATCATTGAGGTTCTAAGTAATTAATATTGTAAAGATCAACATGGTTAATCTATTTGAGTATCTCATGTAATTGAAGGTCCAATATGGAGAACCCATTTGGATACTTAATGCAATTGAAGATTTCAATGGTTAATTCAATTGATCACTTTGTGGAATTGAAATTTTAATTGGTCAATTCTTTTGAATTCCTTATATAATTGATGGTTTAATTGATTAGACCATTTAGACATCTAATATGATCAAAGGTCAATCAGATTTGTGATTATTGAAGATGTAGACCCGTGATGCTTATGAAGGTTAACCCTAGCTATGTGTACTTAAATGAAGAGTTGACCTAGATTAATCTTGGAGTACTTAACATCCTAAAGAGGATGAGAGAGAGAGTGAGAAATATGAATGCTTATATAATTAAGCCCTAATTATCTCATTGAGAATAAATATGTAATCAGGGTTTGATCCATAATATGAGATCATGAAATCTTCATTGAAAAGATTGATGTACCTTGATCCTAAATTAGAGAAAGGCTTTGTTAAACCCTAATCTAGGGATAATATCAGTGAAACCATAACCCAAGGTGATGATGTAACCCTAACTTAGTGTAACAAGGAAGGAAACCCTAATATAATGGGAATTGTATATCCTAACCCTAATTTGGGTATGAGGAAAGAGAAACCCCACTTGGATGTGAATGGTAAACCCTAATCCCTAAAATGGGATAAAGGTATATGAAACCCTAATCCCTAAAATGGGATAAAGGTATATGAAACCCTAATATAGGGTAGTGCCATTAATACTAATGTGAAGCCATAACACTGGGTGATGTATTGTGAAATCTTAATTTCACATAATACTAGGTGAAACCCTGATATAGAAGGATGTTATGTGAAACTCTAATGAAGAGTGATTCTAGGTGAAATCTATATATGTTTATGAGATGCTAAGTGAACCTCAAATTATAATTATGGAAATCCTATTCCTATTGATGGAATAGTGATTAATGTATTGACAAATGAAATACCTAGAGGGGTTGATTATGGATATCCTTATATTAATAGTCCCTGACTAAAGGGTGAGTCCATATCATTAGCAATGGTTGTATTTTCTAAATAGATGAATCATGACCATTACATTGCATGATGAATGTGATGATCTAGTGCATAAGTATTAGGATGAGAATTACCTTAATACAAGCTAAGTGAATAAACTCAAGTAAGATGAAGGTGTTGAGGGAAGTGATACATCCAGACATGATAGATATCACATCCAACACCCCAATGCTGAAATACCTTGATGTGGTTTTAAATCCAATACAATTGGAAAAGTGACATATGAAATGTGTCATGTCAATTGTTACATTGAGATGTAATGCACTTTGTTAAGTGTAGGCTAACATGCCTTATGAAAAGGTTAATCCAAATCAATAGACTATGATATAATCATATTCTGATAAAGTTGAGAGAGAAACTCGTACTTTGTGTTGATAATACATTCAATGATGAATGATGAGGATATATAAGTATGTTTGAATACTTATGATATATATTTTTGGTTTCTAGCTTTGAGAAACAATGGAATAAGGTTGATCATTAATAATATGATCTTAAGAACCCAAGTGGTTATTTATGGAAAACCCTAATGAAGGGTGCTGATATTAAAGAGGAACCGTGAATCCTAAAGAGGGAATAGTGGTATTACTTAGTGTTGTATGGTGCTGATGTGAAAGAGAAATCATGAACCCTAAAAAGGGATGATACTACTTAGTGTTGTATGATACTGATATGAAAGCATTATAATTGTTATCAAGAATACTAATCATGCAGGAATGATGAGATGAGAAGCATAGCCAGGTATGGGCTATGATGCTTGTTTATTGAGAATGTCTTATAGGCTTTATAAGCCTTCATATGCTTTGTGTAGTAAGAATCATTGAGCTTTGTGTACTATGTAAAATACATTGTATAGCAAGAATTATGATGTCTTTGGTCAGATGATCTGTAGGTAAAAGTTACCTAACAAGTGGTAATAAGTATCCTATGGTGAGTTATGAGTTCAAATACCCAGATTCTATAATCATGATGATGAACTTGTTAAGAAGAGGAAATGTACTTGGTGAGTTGAGGGATTAAGATCCCAACACTTTGTGAAAAGAGTATGGCTATAGGACATGACTCCACAATGACAATGCCAGGTATTAGATATATGATCTAAGCCTGAAGATAGTTAATGTTGTGGTAATAATGTTGAAGTGAATAAATGTTATACATGTTCTTTATATTCCTTAATGGATAAGTGACATGTTGCTCTTTCAAGTTATAGCTGCAATGTTTAGACAAGAATATTATTCTATTCTGTTAGACATTGAATTAACTGTTGTCAAACAAATATGATTCCTTTGTGCATATTTATCTTCTTAAGCTGCAATAATAATGTTACTGGTGGGGAGTTATATCTCTCACTGGGACAATTTACAATTGTCTCACCCCCATGGGAATCACATTTTTAGGTGGACGCGGACGAGAGGCAGGAATCCTTCAGTAGGTGAAGGACAGCAGCAGTAGCAGTAGGGATAGCAGTGAAGTCTCAGGTGGAGACACTGGCTGTTATGCCTTGTATAGATGTAGATAGAGTCCTCTGTGTCATTTCTGTACTCTCAGGTCCTCGGAGTAGTTATTAGTGCTTTTGAGATTTTGGCTCAGTGCCTCGAGATTTTATACTGCCTGTGTTTAGCTTGACATGATAGTTAATGCTTGTAACTCTCAGAAAGAGATGATACATAATATGTACCTTCGAACAAGAATGTAAATGTGTTACTTTGGTTTTATGTGAGAAAGTTTTCCTTTGATGGATCTCTTGATAAAAAGGTTTTAATTTTTAGTGATTTTTGGTAATCCACTGCTTAGTGAACGCTTCCGCATTAGTTAATTATGTTTTCATGAGTTGTATGACACAATTAAGTGGTATCAGAGCTCTAGGTTTGCTGAGTCTACAGAGACATAGGAGTAAGGTTGTAGAGTTTGTTCTAAGTGTCTTCCAGTTTATCTGATAGTATCTTCTGCTCACATAGGAGAAGAAGAACTTGAAGATGCCTGGGCAACATGAAGAGCATGCTACTGAGGGCAGCACTGCTGCACCAGGAGGAGGTGCAAGAGACCATAATAGGGAAGGGCATGTACCTGAACAACCCCAGATTGACCCAGTTGTGATAGAAAATCCAGCTGTAACGACACCCGCCATCGTTAAGATAATAAGCATCATTAACAATAATAAAACATGTGGAAGCAATCATCAGTAGCAGTGGATTACCAAAAATTAGTAAAAATTAAAACCATTTGCAAAGAGATCCATTCACAGGAAAACTCTTTAACCAAGAACCAAAGTGTTTCAATTTCATTCTGGTTCAAAAGTACACAACCTGTATAATTCCTTTTCAAGAATTACAACATTAACTGCCCTGCTAACAAATATACACAGGCAGTATAAAAACTTTGAGGCACTATGCCAAAACTCCGATTGAATCATTTAAAACTCCGAGTACCTGAGAGTACAGAGACGACACATAGGACTACTATCTATATGACTTGACAGACAATATCTCCACCTGAGATCTCATTGTTGTCCTTGTTGTTGCTGTTGCTTCTTCTCATCTCTGTTCTAGGGATTTCCTGCCATGTCTTCCATGCATACCTAAAAATGTTTTCCCATGGGGGTGAGACAATTGAAAAATTGCCCCAACGAGAGATATAACTCTCTACCAAAACATTGTTATTGCAGTTTATTAAATTAAAACTGAGCAGGGGTTACTTTTACCATATCAGGCAGAATTATTCATCATAGAACAAAATAAGATAATCTCCTATTCTCAAGGAGAGCATTGCATCTACCCATGGTAGATAAGTAATTCATCTGTCTACTTTGCAGAGAATATAAAGAGACATAAATAACATTTATCCGCTAAGGAATCCACAAAGAAATGCAACATCAGCCAATGAATCTCCGTATTCAATCCTTAAGCAAACATGCTATACGGCTGATTACATTTTACAAACATATTAAAGCTCTGAGGAGATGAGGTATACCGCTCATGCTCCAACCGGCCATTGCGAAGTTGAAACTGGTACCATACATAGGTCTAGGGAAGAGCCGGCTTCCAAGACCTCCCACGTCTCGGTCAGTGCGAGACAAAACGCAGGACATCTCGTGTCTCTGCTAACGTAGCTTTCCAGGGTATACTGGAAACTTCGCTACAGAGTTACAGCGTCAACTGCACTCTCGTCGGCAATAGAGAGATTTCATGTTTATCCCCGTCGACCCGACAAAAACATTGGGAGATGGGTACAACATCTGGCCCAATCATCGGGAGATTAGTGATACATCTATCTCGACATATTCATGAAGGATTTGAGAGGTTTCTTGTTTACCTCCTCACAATCACTTCAAGAGGATGTAAGGATATCTTCGCCCATTGACCCCCGTATATTCAAAAATATACGAAATCCAGGATATGTCGCGGAGCAACCTGTTTCACCATCACCTATTCCTGACAATGATGGATCTATGGTCAGAGCACTACATGAATAGATTTCACTTGATTAATTAAGTACATTATCATATTCTTTTAGCATCAGTCAAGTTCTCAAACATATTTTATTCAGACAAATGCTATAAAGAGCCATGTACCACTTCCATCATATACTTATTCACATGGCTCAAAAGCCATTCACATTTTGTCACCTCTAACTAGGCAACAACTTTATTCACATGGCTCGCAAGGCCATTCACATTTTGTCACCTCTCACTAGGCAACAACTTTATTCACAAGGCTTACAAGCCCATACTAATTTTGTTACTTCTTTCTAAGTAACAAAAACATAATGGCACATATGGCCAATCAACTCTTATCAATTAGACATCATAGCTCATACCTGGCTATGATCATCACCCATGAGACCTGCATGATTGTCACACATGATAATAGACTTATCAAGTTCACAACACATCATGCAATATAGGGTAACACCACTATTCCCTTACCAGGGTTAGGGTTTACCACCAATTAGGGCTTTTCATCCTTTTACCCAAAGCTAGGGTTAGGATTTTCCTTTCTTATCAATTAGGGTTTCATATTTGTATTATCACTCCAACCCTAATTCATTGCTACCCTCCTCTAGAAGCATTCATTGATATCATAAGTATTCATTCATACTTATTACTTTCATCATGTATCATTAAATGATTATCATCACAAGGTATGAGTTTATCTCTCATCCTTAAGTTGGGAATTAACAAAATGACCATGTTAGGTCACTTTCAAATCAACTCTAAGTCAAGCATAGTGTACCACGGTCGTGTAACCAAGAACGGCCGTACGAGGGGAAGCCACCACGGCCGTGCTACTTTGCACGGTCGTGCAAAGTAAAATCACCATGACCGTGTTACATCGCCACGGTTGCCATCATCTCAAATAGGGATTTCACATGTATTCAACCTTAATTTGGGTTTTACATATAATCACCCTCAACTAGGGTTTCACATGGAATCACCCTCAACTAGGGTTTCACATGGAATCACCCTCAACTAGGGTTTCACATGGAATCACCCTCAACTAGGGTTAAGTTCAATAACCCTGTCAATTAGGGTTTATGTTCATGTTTAGGGTTTCATGATCTCTTTGCTTAAGGATCATAACCCTTAATCACCACATGAATCATATTCATGTATGAATTCATGATATCAACTTCTCAACTTGATTAGGTCATATCAACCCTTCAGTCGAGTACATACAACTATGATTATCATAGTATATCAAGTCATTGATCCTATAAGCAATTAGGGATTCATCCCTTAATTGGCATTAATCACTTAGGTACTATTAGGGTTTCAATATTTGTACCTTCTTTGATTATCATTACTAATCATCATTAGATCAATAGAACATTCATCATCTTAATTCTCAAGTGATTCAATCACATTGAACCTCCATTACATAAGGAATCCAATTGAATTAGGGTTTCCAATGTTGATTCCTTCAATCATTGAATTCATGGAACCAATCATCAATTGCACCTATACTCATACTTCAATTGAGTTTAATAGGTCAACCTTAAAATGATTTGACCCTCAATTAACCCTCCATTTGTCATCATTTAGGGTTTGATTCAATTGAATTAGGGTTTAGAATCAATGATTCAACAACACTAATCAATGCAAGATTGGTTACATTGAAACTATTGAACCATCATCCAAATTGGGTATGACCTGACCCCAAACGGTCTTGAGGTCGTTTGGATGACCTCCAAATGGTCTTTAGACCGTTTGCCCATCATATCATCATAATCCAAGTCAATCAATTAGAGTTTGGGTCATTGGATTGATCACCAAATCAGCATTGCATTGTATATCAGCTTGGTACCTTTACACCTTCAAATACCTAACCATACTCAACCCTAGACCTCCAAACGGTCTTGGGTGACCACCAAACGGTCTTGAGACCGTTTGGATGAGTTCCAAATGGTCTTGAGACCGTTTGGCCCATCCAACCTTTGGATTCTAGTGAAAAATCATCATGGATTGGTCTATCGAGTTGATCAACAAATCAGCACTACATTGCAATATGATTAGTACCTTTGGACCTTCAATTGGTCAACTATACTTGACCCCACACCTCCAAACGGTCTTGGGGTGATCCCCAAATGGTCTTGAAACCGTTTGGGCTAATCAACCCAAAATCTCAACTTAACTCATTGGAATTTCAGCACTGTTTTCAATTAGGGTTTTGCCTAATTGATTAGCCTTCAACTCATGATTCTTTTGGATTTAACTCCTCAAATTTGGAGGGTCATTAACCAACATCATTAGGAACAGGAATCTCAAACGTTCAACGCTTGGTCAACTCCACCAAACGGTCTTGAAACCGTTTTCCCAAAACGGTCAAGTTAATCAGGTTGAAAATCAGCACTTAATCCAATTAGGTTTCCCTAATTGATTAGGCTTCAACTCACGATTACTTTGGAGTTAACCCCTAAAATTTGGAGGGTTATTAACCAACATCATTAGTAACAGGAATCCCAAACGGTCAACGCTTGTTCAACCATCGCAAACGGTTTTGAAACCGTTTTCCCAAACAGGTCCAGTTAATCAGGTTGAAAATCAGCATTTAATTCAATTTGATTTGCCTAATTGATTGGCCTTCAACTCACGATTCCTTTGGAGTTAACCCCTCAAATTTGGAGGATCATTAGTATACATAATTAGGAACAAGATTCCCAAAAGGTAAACGCTTGTTCAACCATATCAAACGGTCTTGAAACCGTTTTCTCCCAAACGGTTTCAAACCGTTTTCCCTTAAACGGTTTGCTGAAACCGCATAGCCAATCAAATTAAAACGATTTGGAATAGCTATCAAAACCATTTGGATTGGTAATTTTCTTTGGATAAGCATCTAGGATGATGTCATCATCCCCTTCCTTCGAACAACCAAGAACAGAAACCGTTCTTGATGGAAATTGCAGCAAAGAAACAAGAGTGTATCAAATTGAAGAAATCAATCAACAAAGCATAGAGAATTGATGCAATAGCAATGTTTAAGGGTTTGAGTTATAAAACCCACCTCCAATTGAGATCCAAAGCTCCAAGCTCACGCCATTAATGGTGGATGAAGCTCTAGCAACTCCCCCTAGGCTTGTCCTCAAGCTTTTGATTGCAAAAGTTGGCTAGGGTTGAAGAGGAGATCGAAATAAGAAGGAATCCATAATTTATTTTTGCTTTCCACCATGAAATCAAGGAGAACGAAGGTCAAGGTCTTACCCACAGGTTGGGGACGTGCTCCCTGCTCCTACCTAGCTCCTTGGTCGGTTTTGCAAGCAAGGGGAAGAAGAAAATCCGAAAAAGGCCTTGGTTTGGGCTTGGAAATGGCACTTTTATAAAGAAATTGATGAGAGAGAATATGCCTTATAAAAATCCAATTAATCCAAAAATTATGGCTGCCTCTTCCCCCTCAACTCCATGGATACGAGGCATATCCCTTTTCCTTTAATTCTCCTTCATTATCCTCAATTTAAAGAAAAGAAAATTAAGCACCTTAATGCTTATTATATTAATATCCCATCTGTGAGTGGATATTACTTTTCTTTATAATAAGGTGAGTGGAGTTTCACTTACTTTTCAAGAATTAAAACATTAACTGCCCTGCTAACAAATATACACAGGAAGTATAAAAACTTTGAGGCACTATGCCAAAACTCCGATTGAATCATTTAAAACTCCGAGGACCTGAGAGTATAGAGACGACACATAGGACTACTATCTATATGACTTGATAGACAATATCTCCACCTGAGATCTCATTGTTGTCCTTGTTGTTGCTATTGCTTCTGCTCATCTCTGTTCTAGGGATTTCCTGCCATGTCTTCCATGCATACCTAAAAATGTTTTCCCACGGGGGTGAGACAATTGAAAAATTGCGCCAGCGAGAGATATAACTCTCTACCAAAACATTGTTATTGCAGTTTATTAAATTAAAACTGAGCAGGGGTTACTTTTACCATATCAAGCAGAATTATTCATCATAGAACAAAATAAGATAATCTCCTATTCTCAAGGAGAGCATTGCATCTACCCATGGTAGATAAGTAATTCATTTGTCTACTTTATAGAAAATATAAAGAGACATAAATAACATTTATCCGCTAAGGATTGCACAAAGAAATGCAACATCAGCCAATGAATCTCCGTATTCAATCCTTAAGCAAACATGCTATACGGCTTATTACATTTTAAAAACATATTTAAGCTCTGAGGAGATGAGGTATACCACTCATGCTCCAACCGGCCATTGCGAAGTTGAAACTGGTACCATACATAGGTCTAGGGAAGAGCCGGCTTCCAAGACCTCCCACGTCTCAGTCAGTGCGAGACAAAATGCAGGACATCTCGTGTCTCTGCTAACGTAGTTTTCCAGGGTATACTGGAAACTTCGCTACAGAGTTACAGCGTCAACTGCACTCTCGTCGGCAATCGAGAGATTTCATGTTTATCCCCGTCGACCCGACAAAAACATTGGGAGATGGGTACAACATCTGGCCCAATCATCGGGAGATTAGTGATACATCAATCCCGACCTATTCATGAAGTATTTGAGAGGTTTCTTATTTACCTCCTCACAATCACTTCAAGCGGACGTAAGGATATCTTCGCCCATTGACCCCCGTATATTCAAAAATATACGAAATCCAGGATATGTGTAACATCCCTGACCTGGGTTATGAATTAACCCTAGAGGTTTTTCCTAATAAGGTTGATTAGATTCTTAATCTTATCTTTGGAAAAGTAAATAGGGCTCATGAGAAACTTTTGTTTCAATTTTGGTAATGTTTAAACAATGTTGAAGCAATGATTGCTTATTTTGGACTAAAGTGCAAATTACCCAAGTTGAGGGGTTAAATTGCAAATGTTTCATGATAAGATGTTCCTTTTATTTTGAGACATCATAAGAATGAATATGATGTAGTGGTATGGTTTTCACAAGCTTGGGCACTAAGATTAAGCTTGTAAAGCAATCCTTGTGCATTAAAACCTAGTTTTGGTGAAAAGTGCAATTTACCCAAAATCTAGGGTTCAATATGCAAATTACCACTTCAATAAAGTCCCTAATGTTTCTTGGAATCCTGTAGAGCAAAGAAAATGAGAGTTACTTCTCATTTGAATTAAGATGGAGGAGAGAGAATCTTGATATTAAAATAATCAAGATTTAATCCTAATTGAAACCCTAATTCAATTTAGGGCAAAAATGAATAAAAATAAAAGAAGGGCTTTCAACCAAAATGTTTTGGGTTGATTTGGAATAAGGATGGAAGTTTCTTTGCCAAGATAAGGAACGAAAATATCTTAAGTAGGTGAAATTCCACTCACCTTATTATAAAGAAAAGTAATTTCCACTCACACATGGGATATTAATATAATAAGCATTAAGGTGCTTAATTTGCTTTTCTTTAAATTGAGGATAATGAAGGAGAATTAAAGGAAAAGGGATATGACTCGTATCCATGGAGTTGAGGGGGAAGAGGCGGCCATAATTTTTGGATTAATTGGATTTTTATAAGGTATATTCTCTCTCATCAATTTCTTTATAAAAGTGCCATTTCCAAGCCCAAACCAAGGCCTTTTTCGGATTTTCTTCTTCCCCTTGCTTGCAAAACCGACCAAGGAGCTAGGGAGGAGAAGGGAGCACGTCCCCAACCTGTGGTTAAGCCCTTGACCTTCGTTCTCCTTGATTTCATGGTGGAAATCGAAAATAAATTATGGATTCCTTCTTATTTCGATCTCCTCTTCAACCCTAACCAACTTTTGCAATCAAAAGCTTGAGGACAAGCCTAGTGGGAGTTGCTAGAGCTTCATCCACCATTAATGGCGTGATCTTGGAGCTTTGGAGCTCAATTGGAGGTGGGTTTTATAACTCAAACCCTTAAACATTGCTATTGCATCAATTCTCTATGCTTTGTTGATTGATTTCTTCAATTTGATACACTCTTGTTTCTTTGCTACAATTTCCTACAAGAACAATTGCTGTTCTTGGTTGTTCGAAGGAAGGGGATGATGATATCATCCTAGATGCTTATCCAAAGAAATTTACCAAGCAAAACCGTTTTGATAGCTACTTCAAATCGTTTTAATTTGATTGGCTATGCGGTTTCAGCAAACCGTTTAAGGGCAACCGGTTTGAAACCGTTTGGGATAAAACGGTTTCAAGACCGTTTGAGATGGTTGACCAAGCGTTGACCGTTTGGGAATTTTGTTCCTAATTATGTAGGCTGATAACCCTCCAAATTTTAGAGATTAATTCCACAGGAATCGAGAGTTGAAGGCCAATCAATTAGGCAATCGAATTGACTTATGTGCTGATTTTCAACCTGATTAACTTGACCTGGTTGAGAAAAAGGTTTCAAGACCGTTTGAGATGGTTGACCAAGCATTGACCGTTTGGGATTCCAGTTCAGAATTATGTTTATTAATAACCCTCCAAATTTGAGGTATTAACTCCAAAGGAATCGTGAGTTGAAGCCTAAGCAATTAGGGAAACCTAATTTGATTAAGTGCTGATTTTCAATCTGATTTAATTGAACTTTTTGGGCAAACGGTCTCAAGACCGTTTGAGTGCGTTGACCAAGCATTTACCATTTGGCATTACTGTTTCTAATGATGTGGTCTAATGACTCACCGAATTTGAGGGATTAACTCCCAAGGAATAATGAGTGGAAGGCTATTCAATTAGGCAAACCCTAATTGAAAATAGTGCTGAAATTCCAATGAGTTAAGTTGAGATTTTGGGTTGATTAGCCCAAACGGTTTCAAGACCGTTTGGGGATCACCCAAACGGTCTCAAGACCGTTTGGGGATCACCCCAAGACCTTTTGGAGGTCTGGGGTTAAGTATAGTTGACCAATTGAAGGTCCAAAGGTTGTAATCATATTGCAATGTAGTGCTGATTTGTTGATCAACTCGATAGACCAATCCATGATGATTTTTCACTAGAATCCAAAGGTTGGATGGGCCAAACGGTCTAAAGACCGTTTGGAGCTCATCCAAACGGTCTCAAGACTGTTTGGTGGTCACCCAAGACTGTTTGGAGGTCTAGGGTTGATTATGGTTAGGTGTTTGAAGGTCTAAAGGTACCAAGCTGTTATACAATGCAATGCTGATATGGTGATCAATCCAATGATCCAAACCTTAATTGGATGGCTTGGATTTGAGTGATATGATGGGAAAACGGTCTCAAGACCGTTTGGAGGTCATCCAAACGACCTCAAGACCGTTTGGGGCAGGTCATACCCAATTTGGATAATGGTTCAATAGTTTCAAAGTAACCAATCTTGCATTGATGAGTGTTGTTGGATCTTCGATTCCAAACCCTAATTCAATTGAATCAAACCCTAATTGATGATCAACTGAGGGTCAATTGAGGGTCAAATCAGTTTAAGATTGACCTATTAAACTCAGTTGAAGTATGAGTATAGGTCCAATTGATGATTGGTTCCATGAATTCAATGATTGAAGGAATCAACATTGAAAACCCCAATTCAATTGGATACCTCATGTCATTGAAGGTTCAATTGATCAAACCTTTTTGGAAACCTAATGTAATTAGGTGAGAGATACCCTTAATGGTACTAATCAATAATGCATAACAAATGCATGGATCCAATATATGATTAGTAAACCCTAGTTGAGGGTGTATCCTTATGAACCCTGGTTGAGGGTGTATCCTTGTGAAACCCTAGTGGAGGGTGTATCATTGTGAACCCTGGTTGAGGGTGTAACCTTGTGAAACCCTAGTGGAGGGTGTATCATTGTGAACCCTGGTTGAGGGTGTATCCTTGTGAAACCCTAGTTGAGGGCGTATCATTGCGATTGTTAATAGGCAACTTTATAATAAAGTTATGCCTTAAACTAAGATAAGTCCATATTATGTGAGATAGTTGGACAATTCTAATGTGTGGCCTAAGCATTATATGCTAAGGGTGAGTATTCTGTGATGGAATGTATTAAGAGGGCAAATACCTTAATACAAGATAAAGTTGGTTAACTCAAGAGGGTCTGAATTAATGAGAAATGGGGAACCCTAACCCTAATTTGGGGAAAAGGGAATGATAAACCCTGTTTGATAGTGAACCCTAATTCCTGGTTAAGGAATGATGGTGTTACTATTGTATCACATGATGTGCTGAATATCTTGTATGACTGTTATCATGCCTAATAACCATGCAGGTATGATGAGATGATGAATATAGCCAAGTTTGGGCTGTGACATTTATATAATAAATGTTGATTGGCTTTTTGTGCGTTGATGTTGTTGTTGCTTTATAAAAGTAACAATGTGTACGGATTTTATGAACCATGTGAATAAGTTGTTGCCTAGTGAGAGGTGACAAGATGTGAATGGTCTTATGAACCATGTGAATAAGTTGTTGCCTAGTGAGAGGTGACAAGATGTGAATGGCCTTATGAACCATGTGAATAAGTTGTTGCCTAGTGAGAGGTGACAAGATGTGAATGGCCTTGTGAGCCATGTGAATAAGTTGTTGCCTAGTGAGAGGTGACAAGATGTGAATGGCCTTATGAACCATGTGAATAAGTTGTTGCCTAGTGAGAGGTGACAAGATGTGAATGGCCCTGTGAGCCATGTGAATAAGTTGTTGCCTAGTGAGAGGTGACAAGATATGAATGGCCTTGTGAGCCATGTGTGATGTGGGTAAAAAGTATCATGTTTCTTTATAGCATTTGTGTTAATAAGTTATACTAGAGAACTTGGCTGATGTTACATTTCTGTTATATATCTATAGTTCATTGATGATTATTCATATCTGTTGTATTCATTACAAGTAGATGGATGAACTATGAGTCTACCATGGGTAGATGCAATGCTCTTATTGAAAATGGAGATTTTCTTATTCTGTTCTATGAAGAATAATTCTGCCTATTAATGTAAAAGTAACCTCTGCTCAGTTTAATTTCATAATCTGCTATATCAATGTTTCTGGCGGAGAGTTATATCTCTCTCTGGGGCAATTTACAATTGTCTCACCCCCATGGGAAACATTTTTAGGTATGCATGAAAGGCATAGCAGAAACCCTAGAACAGGGAAAGAGCAGCAGCAACAGCAACAGCAGGGACAGCAATAAGATCTCAGGTGGAGATATTGTCTGTCTAGTCATATAGATAGTAGTCCTATGTGTCGTCTTTGTACTCTCAGGTCCTCGGAGTTTTTAGTCAGTGTTTTTGATATATCAGTCTGAGGTTTTGGCTTGATGCCTCGAGATTTGTATGATGCCTGCATATATGTTTATAAGGCAGTTGATGATGTAGTCTCTGGAAAGAGATGGTAAAGGATATGTACGTTTGAAACAGAATGCATATGATATACAATGGCATTTGTTGGAAAAGATTTCCTATGTGTGGATCTCTTTGCAAAAAGTTTTAATTTTTAGTGATTTTCGCTAATCCGCTATTTGATGAACGCTTCCGCATTAGTTAATCATGTTTTCGCGAGACGGTCATCACAATTAAGTGGTATCAGAGCTCTAGGTTCGCTGAGTCTACAGAGACATAGGACTAAGGTAGTAGAGTCTGTTCTGGTGTCATCCAGTGTATCTGAAAGTGCCTTCTGCTCGTATAAGAGAAGAAGAACTTAAAGATGACTGGGTCACATGAGGAGGTTGCTGCAGGAAGAAGCAATGTTGCACTAGGAAAAGGTGCATGGGAGCAGGCAAGAGAGAGATATAGAAATGATGCCTGAAGAATATCTAGAGATTGAAAATCATGTGTGTATAATGGTATGAAAAGTGGGGAATATGATAGTAAATAAAGTGCATACTACCTAATCTCAATACTTGTATACCCTGGCCAGGTATATGATTATTGTAGATAAGGCAAGTATGAAACTCTTAGATTGTTATCTTTTTTATTACTATGATCAAGTAGTCATTCTGAAACAATCCAGAGAGTATAATGAAATTAAATAGGAAGAGCTAAGTGAAATATTTTCAAAAAAAAAACTTAGTGAACTTGCTTCGTGAATACTTAGTGAACTTGCTCCGAGAATACATAGTGAACTTGCTTCATGAATACTTAGTGAACTTGCTTTGTGAATACTTAGTGAACTTGCTCCGTGAATACTTAGTGAACTTGCTTCGTGAATACTTAGTGAACTTGCTCCGTGAATACTTAGTGAACTTGCTCCGTGAATACTTAGTGAACTTGCTTCGTGAATACTTAGTGAACTTGCTTTGTGAATACTTATTGAACTTGCTCTGTGAATACTTAGTGAACTTGCTCCGTGAATAATTAGTGAACTTGCTCCGTTAATACTTAGTGAACTTGCTCCGTGAATACTTAGCGAACTTGCTTCGTGAATACTTAGTGAACTTGCTTCGTGAATACTTAGTGAACTTGCTTCGTGAATACTTAGTGAACTTGCTCCGTGAATACTTAGTGAACTTGCTTCATGAATACTTAGTGAACTTGCTTCGTGAATACTTAGTGAACTTGCTCCGTGAATACTTAGTGAACTTGCTCCGTGAATACTTAGTGAACTTGCTCCGTGAATACTTAGTGAACTTGCTTTGTGAATACTTAGTGAACTTGCTTCGTGAATACTTAGTGAACTTGCTCTGTGAATACTTAGTGAACTTGCTCCGTGAATACTTAGTGAACTTGCTCCGTGAATACTTAGTGAACTTGCTCCGTGAATACTTAGTGAACTTGCTCCGTGAATACTTAGTGAACTTGCTCTGTGAATACTTAGTGAACTTGCTCCGTGAATACTTAGTGAACTTGCTACGTGAATACTTAGTGAACTTGATCCGTGAATACTTAGTGAACTTGCTTCGTGAATACTTAGTGAACTTGCTCCATGAATACTTAGTGAACTTGCCCCGTGGATACTTAGTGAACTTGCCCCGTGGATACTTAGCGAACTTGCCCCGTGGATACTTAGTGAACTTACTCAGTGTATATTTTCAAAAAAAAAACAAATAAAGGATTGTCGAATGAATTATCCCTATTAGATATATATGGTTCTCTTTTAGTAAATATTCCTGGGTGATGATAGAAGTATGCTCTTTTATGCTTCTTCTTTTCAATGATATGAACATCATATGTTAGGGGTTTATGCCTTACATAAACAATAAACATTGAAAATGTTGGATTAATGAAAGGAACTTTGTGCGGATTACAGATCCATGGTATCTCCATAATATTAAGATAATATGTGGAGACTTGAGGGCATGATTAATGAACAATCTGTCTCTCCTTTCCCTGGGATTTCGAGGACGAAATCCTTGTTAGGGGTTTATAATTTGTAACATCCCTGACCTGGGTTATGAATTAACCCTAGAGGTTTTGCCTAATAAGGTTGAGTAGATTCTTAATCTTATCTTTGGAAAAGTAAATAGGGCTCATGAGAAACTTATGTTTCAATTTTGGTCATGTTTAAACAATGTTGAAGCAATGATTGCTTATTTTGGACTAAAGTGCAAATTACCCAAGTTGAGGGGTTAAATTGCAAATGTTTCATGATAAGATGTTCCTTTGATTTTGAGACATCATAAGAATGAATATGATGTAGTGGTATGTTTTTCACAAGCTTGGGCACTAAGATTAAGCTTGTAAAGCAATCCTTGTGCATTAAAACCTAGTTTTGGTGAAAAGTGCAATTTACCCAAAATCTAGGGTTCAATATGCAAATTACCACTTCAATAAAGTCACTAATGTTTCTTGGCATCATGTAGAGCAAAGAAAATGAGAGTTACTTCTCATTTGAATTAAGATGGAGGAGAGAGAATCTTGATATTAAAATAATCAAGATTTAATCCTAATTGAAACCCTAATTCAATTTAGGGAAAAAATGAATAAAAATAAAGGAAGGGCTTTCAAACAAAATGTTTTGGGTTGATTTTGAATAAGGATGGAAGTTACTTTGCCAAGATAAGGAACGAAAATATCTTAAGTAGGTGAAATTCCACTCACCTTATTATAAAGAAAAGTAATTTCCACTCACAGATGGGATATTAATATAATAAGCATTAAGGTGCTTAATTAGCTTTTCTTTAAATTGAGGATAATGAAGGAGAATTAAAGGCAAAGGGATATGCCTCGTATACATGGAGTTGAGGGGGAAGAGGCGGCCATAATTTTTTGATTAATTGGATTTTTATAAGGCATATTCTCTCTCATCAATTTCTTTATAAAAGTGCCATTTCCAAGCCCAAACCAAGGCCTTTTTCGGATTTTCTTCTTCCCCTTTCTTGAAAAACCGACCAAGGAGCTAGGTAGGAGCAGGGAGCACGTCCCCAACCTGTGGGTAAGCCCTTGACCTTCGTTCTCCTTGATTTCATGGTGGAAATCGAAAATAAATTATGGATTCCTTCTAATTTCGATCTCCTCTTCAACCCTAGCCAACTTTTGCAATCAAAAGCTTGAGGACAAGCCTAGGGGGAGTTTCTAGAGCTTCATCCACCATTAATGGCGTGATCTTGGAGCTTTGGAGCTCAATTGGAGGCGGGTTTTATAACTCAAACCCTTAAACATTGCTATTGCATCAATTCTCTATGCTTTGTTGATTGATTTCTTCAATTTGATACACTCTTGTTTCTTTGCTGCAATTTCCATCAAGAACGGTTGCTGTTGTTGGTTGTTCGAAGGAAGGGGATGATGACATCATTCTAGATGCTTATCCAAAGAAAATTACCAAGAAAAACCGTTTTGATAGCTACTCCAAATCGTTTTAATTTGATTGGCTATGCGGTTTCAGCAAACCGTTTAAGGGAAAACGGTTTGAAACCGTTTGGGAGCAAACGGTTTCAAGACCGTTTGAGATGGTTGCCCAAGCGTTGACCGTTTGGTAATTTTGTTCCTAATTATGTAGTCTGATAACCCTCCACATTTGAGGGATTAACTCCAAAGGAATCGAGAGTTGAAGGCCAATCAATTAGGCAATCGAAATGAATTATGTGCTGATTTTCAACCTGATTAACTTGACCTGGTTGAGAAAACGGTTTCAAGACCGTTTGAGATGGTTGACCAAGCGTTTACCGTTTAGGATTCCTGTTCATAATTATGTTTATTAATAACCCTCTAAATTTGAGAGATTAACTCCAAAGGAATCGTGAGTTGAAGCCTAATCAATTAGGGAAACCTAATTGGATTAAGTGCTGATTTTCAATCTGATTTAATTGAACTTTTTGGGCAAACGGTCTCAAGACCGTTTTAGTGCGTTGACCAAGCGTTGAACGTTTTGGATTACTGTTTCTAATGATGTGGTCTAATGACTCACCGAATTTTATGGATTAACTCCCAAGTAATCATGAGTTGAAGGCTATTCAATTAGGCAAACCCTAATTGAAAACAGTGCTGAAATTCCAATGAGTTAAGTTGAGATTTTGGGTTGATTATCCCAAACGGTTTCAAGACCGTTTGTGGATCACCCAAACGGTTTCAAGACCATTTGGGGATCACCCCAAGACCGTTTGGAGGTCTGGGGTCAAGTATAGTTGACCAATTGAAGGTCCAAAGGTTGTAATCATATTGCAATGTAGTGCTGATTTGTTGATCAACTCGATAGACCAATCCATGATGATTTTTCACTAGAATCCAAAGGTTGGATGGGCCAAACGGTCTCAAGACCATTTGATGCTCATCCAAACGGTCTCAAGACCGTTTGGTGGTCACCCAAGACCGTTTGGAGGTCTAGGGTTGAGTATGGTTAGGTGTTTGAAGGTCTAAAGGTACCAAGCTGTTATACAATGCAATGCTGATTTGGTGATCAATCCAATGATCCAAACCTTAATTGGATGGCTTGGATTTGAGTGATATGATGGGCAAACGGTCTCAAGACCATTTGGAGGTCATCCAAACGACCTCAAGACCGTTTGGGGTCAGGTCATACCCAATTTGGATAATGGTTCAATAGTTTCAAAGTAACCAATCTTGCATTGATGAGTGTTGTTGGATCTTCGATTCCAAACCGTAATTCAATTGAATCAAACCCTAATTGATGATCAATTGGGGGTCAATTGAGGGTCAAATCAGTTTAAGGTTGACCTATTAAATTCAATTGAAGTATGATTATAGGTCCAATTGATGATTGGTTCCATGAATTCAATGATTGAAGGAATCAACATTGAAAACCCCAATTCAATTGGATACCTCATGTCATTGAAGGTCCAATTGATCAAACCTTTTTGGAAACCTAATGTAATTAGGTGAGAGATACCCTTAATGGTACTAATCAATAATGCATAACAAATGCATGGATCCAATATATGATTAGTAAACCCTAGTTGAGGGTGTATCCTTATGAACCCTGGTTGAGGGTGTATCCTTGTGAAACCCTAGTGGAGGGTGTATCATTGTGAACCCTGGTTGAGGGCGTAACCTTTTGAAACCCTAGTGGAGGGTGTATCATTTTGAACCCTGGTTGAGGGTGTATCCTTGTGAAACCCTAGTTGAGGTCGTATCATTGCGATTGTTTATAGGCAACTTTATAATAAAGTTATGCCTTAAACTAAGATAAGTCCATATCATGTGAGATAGTTGGACAATTCTAATGTGTGGCCTAAGCATTATATGCTAAGGGTGAGTATTCTGTGATGGAATGTATTAAGAGGGCAAATACCTTAATACAAGATAAAGTTGGTTAACTCAAGAGGGTCTGAATTAATGAGAAATGGGAAACCCTAACCCTAATTTGGGGAAAAGGGAATGATAAGCCCTGTTTGATAGTGAACCCTAATTCCTGGTTAAGGAATGATGGTGTTACTATTGTATCACATGATGTGATGAATATGTTGTATGACTGTTATCATGCCTAATAACCATGCAGGTATGATGAGATGATGAATATAGCCAAGTTTGGGCTGTGACATTTATATAATAAATGTTGATTGGCTTTTTGTGCGTTGATGTTGTTGTTGCTTTATAAAAGTAACAATGTGTACGGATTTTATGAACCATGTGAATAAGTTGTTGCCTAGTGAGAGGTGACAAGATGTGAATGGTCTTATGAACCATGTGAATAAGTTGTTTCCTAGTGACAGGTGACAAGATGTGAATGGCCTTATGAACCATGTGAATAAGTTGTTTCCTAGTGAGAGGTGACAAGATGTGAATGTCCTTGTGAGCCATGTGAATAAGTTGTTGCCTAGTGAGAGGTGACAAGATGTGAATGGCCTTATGAACCATGTGAATAAGTTGTTGCCTAGTGAGAGGTGATAAGATGTGAATGGCCATGTGAGACATGTGAATAAGTTGTTGCCTAGTGAGAGGTGACAAGATATGAATGGCCTTGTGAGCCATGTGTGATGTGGGTAACAAGTATCATGTTTCTTTGTAGCATTTGTGTTAATAAGTTATGCTAGAGAACTTGGCTGATGTTACATTTCTGTTATATATCTATAGTTCATTGATGATTATTCATATATGTTGTTTTCATTACAAGTAGATGGATGAACTATGAGTCTACCATGGGTAGATGCAATGCTCTTATTGAAAATGGATATTTTCTTATTTTGTTCTATGAAGAATAATTCTGCCTATTAATGTAAAAGTAACCTCTGCTCAGTTTAATTTCATAATCTGCTATATCAATGTTTCTGGCGGAGAGTTATATCTCTCGCTGGGGCAATTTACAATTGTCTCACCCCCGTGGGAAACATTTTTAGGTATGCATGAAAAGCAGAGCAGAAATCCTAGAACAGGGAAAGAGCAGCAGCAACAGCAACAGCAGGGACAGCAATAAGATCTCAGGTGGAGATATTGTCTGTCTAGTCATATAGATAGTAGTCCTATGTGTCATCTCTGTACTCTCAGGTCCTCGGAGTTTTTAGTCAGTGTTTTTGATATATCAGTCTGAGGTTTTGGCTTGATGCCTCGAGATTTGTATGCTGACTGCATATATGTTTATAAGGCAGCTGATGATGTAGTCTCTGGAAAGAGATGGTACAGGATATGTACGTTTGAAACAGAATGTATATGATATACAATGGCATTTTTTGGAAAAGATTTCCTATGTGTGGATCTCTTTGCAAAAAGTTTTAATTTTTAGTGATTTTCGCTAATCTGCTGTTTGATGAACGCTTCCGCATTAGTTAATCATGTTTTCATGAGACGGTCGTCACAATATGCCGTGGAGCAACCTGTTTCACCATCACCTATTCCTGACGATGATGGATCTATGGTCAGAGCACTACATGAATAGATTTCACTTGATTAATTAAGTCCATTATCAAATTCTTTTAGAATCAGTCAAGTTCTCAAACATATTTTATTCAGACAAATGCTATAAAGAGACATGTACCACTTCCATCATATACTTATTCACATGGCTCAAAAGCCATTCACATCTTGTCACCTCTCACTAGGCAACAACTTTATTCACATGGCTCACAAGGCCATTCACATTTTGTCACCTCTCACTATGCAACAACTTTATTCACAAGGCTTACAAGCCCATACTAATTTTGTTACTTCTTTCTAAGTAACAAAAACATAATGGCACATATGGCCAATCAACTCTTATCAATTAGACATCATAGCTCATATCTGGCTATGATCATCACCCATGAGACCTGCATGATTGTCACACATGATAATAGACTTATCAAGTTCACAACACATCATGCAATATAGGTTAACACCACTATTCCCTTACCAGGGTTAGGGTTTACCATCAATTAGGGCTTTTCATCCTTTTACCCAAAGCTAGGGTTAGGATTTTCCTTTCTTATCAATTAGGGTTTCATATTTGTATTATCACTCCAACCCTAATTCATTGCTACCCTCCTCTGGAAGCATTCATTGATATCATAAGTATTCATTCATACTTATTACTTTCATCATGTATCATTAAATGATTATCATCACAAGGTATGAGTTTATCTCTCATATTTAAGTTGGGAATTAACAAAATGACCATGTTAGGTCACTTTCAAATCAACTCTAAGTCAAGCATAGTGTACCACGGCCGTGTAACCAAGAACGGCCGTACGAGGGGAAGCCACCACGACCGTTCTACTTTGCACGGTCGTGCAAAGTAAAATCACCATGACCGTGTTACATCACCACGGTTGCCATCATCTCAAATAGGGATTTCACATGTATTCAACCTTAATTTGGGTTTTACATAGAATCACCCTCAACTAGGGTTTCTCATAGAATCACCCTCAACTAGGGTTTCACATGGAATCACCCTCAACTAGGGTTTCACATGGAATCACCCTCAACCAGGGTTTCACATGGAATCACCCTCAGCTAGGGTTGAGTTCAATAACCCTGTCAATTAGGGTTTATGTTCATGTTTAGGGTTTCATGATCTCTTTGCTTAAGGATCATAACCCTTAATCACCACATGAATCATATTCATGTATGAATTCATGCTATCAACTTCTCAACTTGATTAGGTCATATCAACCCTTCAGTCGAGTACATACAACTATGATTATCTTAGTGTATCAAGTCATTGATCCTATAAGCAATTAGGGATTCATCCCTTAATTGGCATTAATCACTTAGGTACTATTAGGGTTTCAATCTTTGTGCCTTCTTTGATTATCATTACTAATCATCATTGGATCAATAGAACATTCATCATCTTAATTCTCAAGAGATTCAATCACATTGAACCTCCATTACATAAGGAATCCAATTGAATTAGGGTTTCCAATGTTGATTCCTTCAATCATTGAATTCATGAAACCAATCATCAATTGGACCTATACTCATACTTCAATTGAGTGTAATAGGTCAACCTTCAACTGATTTTACCCTCAATTAACCCTCCATTTGTCATCATTTAGGGTTTGATTCAATTGAATTAGGGTTTAGAATCAATGATTCAAAAACACTAATCAATGCAAGATTGGTTACATTGAAACTATTGAACCATCATCCAAATTGGGTATGACCTGACCCCAAACGGTCTTGAGGTCGTTTGGATGACCTCCAAACGGTCTTGAGACCGTTTTCCCATCATATCATCATAATCCAAGTCAATCAATTAGAGTTTGGGTCATTGGATTGATCACCAAATCAGCATTGCATTGTATATCAGCTTGGTACCTTTAGACCTCAAATACCTAACCATACTCAACCCTAGACCTCCAAACGATCTTGGGTGACCACCAAACGGTCTTGAGACCGTTTGGATGAGCTCCAAACGGTCTTGAGACCGTTTGGCCCATCCAACCTTTGGATTCTAGTGAAAAATCATCATGGATTGGTCTATCTTGTTGATCAACAAATCAGCACTACATTGCAATATGATTAGTACCTTTGGACCTTCAATTGGTCAACTATACTTGACCCCAGACCTCCAAATGGTCTTGGGGTGATCCCCAAATGGTCTTGAGACCGTTTGGGTGATCCCCAAACGGTCTTGAAACCGTTTGGGCTAATCAACCCAAAATCTCAACTTAACTCATTGGAATTTCAGCACTGTTTTCAATTAGGGTTTGCCTAATTGATTAGCCTTCAACTCATGATTCTTTTGGATTTAACCCCTAAAATTTGGAGGGTCATTAACCAACATCATTAGGAACAGGAATCTCAAACGGTTAACGCTTGGTCAACTCCACCAAACGGTCTTGAAACCGTTTGCCCAAAAAGGTCAAGTTAATCAGGGTGATCCCCAAACGGTCTTGGGTGACCACCAAACGGTCTTGAGACCGTTTGGATGAGCATCAAATGGTCTTGAGACCGTTTGGCCCATCCAACCTTTGGATTCTAGTGAAAAATCATCATGGATTGGTCTATCGAGTTGATCAACAAATCAGCACTACATTGCAATATGATTACAACCTTTGGACCTTCAATTGGTCAACTATACTTGACCCCAGACCTCCAAACGGTCTTGGGGTGATCCCCAAATGGTCTTGAAACCGTTTGGGTGATCCCCAAACGGTCTTGAAACCGTTTGGGCTAATCAACCCAAAATCTCAACTTAACTCATTCGAATTTCAGCACTGTTTTCAATTAGGGTTTGCCTAATTGAATAGCCTTCAACTCATGATTCCTTGGGAGTTAATCCATCAAATTCGGTGAGTCATTAGACCACATCATTAGAAACAGTAATCCAAAACGTTCAACGCTTGGTCAACGCACTAAAACGGTCTTGAGACCGTTTGCCCAAAAAGTTCAATTAAATCAGATTGAAAATCAGCACTTAATCCAATTAGGTTTCCCTAATTGATTAGGCTTCAACTCACGATTCCTTTGGATTTAACCCCTCAAATTTGGATGGTTATTAACCAACATCATTAGGAACAGTAATCCCAAACGGTCAACGCTTGGTCAACCATCTCAAACGGTTTGGAAACCGTTTTCCCAAACAGGTCTAGTTAATCAGGTTGAAAATCAGCATTTAATTCAATTTGATTTGCCTAATTGATTGACCTTCAACTCACGATTCCGTTGGAGTTAACCCCTCAAATTTGGAGAGTCATTAGTCTACATAATTAGGAACATGATTCCCAAACGGTAAACACTTGTTCAACCATATCAAACGGTCTTGAAACCGTTTGCTCCCAAACGGTTTCAAACCGTTTTCCCTTAAACGGTTTGTTGAAACCGCATAGCCAATCAAATTAAAATGATTTGGAATAGCTATCAAAACCATTTGGCTTGGTAATTTTCTTTGGATAAGCATCTAGGATGATGTCATCATCCCCTTCCTTCTAACAACCAATAACATCAACCGTTCTTCATAGAAATTGCAGCAAAGAAACAAGAGTGTATCAAATTGAAGAAATCAATCAACAAAGCATAGAGAATTGATGCAATAGCAATGTTTGAGGGTTTGAGTTATAAAACCCGCCTCCAATTGAGCTCCAAAGCTCCAATCTCACGCCATTAATGGTGTATGAAGCTCTTGCAACTCCCCTTAGGCTCGTCCTCAAGCTTTTGATTGTAAAAGTTGGCTAGGGTTGAAGAGGAGATCGAAATAAGAAGGAATCCATAATTTATTTTCGATTTCCACCATGAAATCATGAAGAACGAGGGTCAAGAAGCTTACCAACAGGTTGGGGCTCGTCCTCCTGTTTCTCCTAAGTCCCCTTGAGGTCATCCAAAGCAAAGGAAGAAGAAAGGGCCGAAAATGCCTTTCAATTCATTTGGAAAAGGCACTTTTATAAAGAAATTGATGAGAGAGAAAATGCATTATTAAAATGCATTTAATTCCAAAAACATGGCCACCTCTTCCCCCTCAAATTCCCCTCAAAATCCTTAAGGACGAGGCTATCTTCATTGCCTCATATTCCTCTCAATTATCCATGATTTAAAGAAAAGCAAATTAAGCACCTTAATGCTTAATATATTAATATCCCATATGTGAGTGGATATTACTTTTCTTTATAATAAGGTGAGTGGAGTTACACCTAATTAGGATATTTTCGTTCCTTATCTTGGAAAAAGAACGTCCATCCTTAACCAAAATCAACCAATAACATTTTGGTTGAAGGCCCTTTATTTAATACATTCATTTTTTTTCCTAAATTGAATTAGGGTTTCAATTAGGATTAAATCTTGATTATTTTAATATCAAGATTCTCTCTCCTCCAACTTAATTCAAATGAGATGCCCCTCTCATTTTATTTTCTCTACCTGATTCCAAGAAACATTAAGGACCTTATTGAAGTGGTAATTTTCATATTGAACCCTAGATTTTGGGTAAATTGCACATTACACCAAAACTAGGTTTTAATGCACAAGGATTGCTTTACAAGCTTAATCTTGGTGTCCAAGCTTGTGGAAACCATACCACTACATCATATTCATTATTATGATGTCTCAACATCGAAGGAACATCTTATCATGCAACATTTGCAATTTAACCCCTCAACTTGGGTAATTTGCACTTTAGTCCAAAATAAGCAAACATTGCTTCAACATTGTTCAAACAGGACCAAAATTGAAACATAGGTTCCTTTTGAGCCTTAATTAGTTTTCACAAGATGAGATTAATCATATAATCATCTTTCTTAATCAAAACACCTAGGGTTAAAGCATAACCCAGGTCAGGGATGTTACAAATTATAAACCCCTAACAAGGATTTCGTCCTCGAAATCCCAGATAAAGGGAACATATATTATTCATTCATCATACCATCATGTCTCTTCATAACACCTCATTGTTATGTAGACATCATAGAACTTTGATCAGCACAAAGTTCCTTCACACAATATTCTCATAGAGTCAAATGAGAAATTATCTTAAAGACATATTTAGTTGTTATGTTTATGCAAAGCATAAACCCCTAACATATGATGTTCATATCATTTTATATAATCAGACTGATTTCATAGTTGACCATTCCAGGTAGCCAATCTAAACCATCTGATAATTCTTAGATACCAGAATCTCTTACCTTGGTATCAGTCGCATGTGTTGAAAACACATTATATTCTTGTAACGCCCGGGCCCACTGCCCTAGGCTCTAGTAGAGTTTCAGGAATGACAACTGGCCCCACAGACCACCACTAGCCTTAACTGCGCACTTTGTCCACACTGACGCGCAAGCCAGGATCAACTTCCCGACTGGTCACCCATCCTAGTACTACTCCCAGCCAAGCACGCTTAACTATGGAGTTCTTTAGAGATGGGCTCCCTGAAAAGGAGGTGCACCTTGGTGATATGGGTAGTCCAATCATTTCTTTTAAGATCATGTTATCCAAGGCCTCAAATCCTAGGATGTTACAATTCTCATCTTTCTTTTATCATATTTACAACTTTATTGAACAGGGATCACCTCCCTTGTTCTTTTTTTTCATCATATGAGGGTCATACTTTTACTTCCTCATATACACATACTGATCTGAATTCATATCAGATCCCTCTTTCTCGTACTTAAGGTATGATACATTTATCCATACCATATTTCCAATTTCATGATACTCATTAGATTGTATCAGAATGATTGCTTGATCAGGGCAATCAAAAAGATATCAATCTAAGAGTTTCCATACTCACTTTATCATCAATAGTTGTATACCTGATCAGGGTTTACAAGTACTGAGATCAAGTAGTATGCAATTACATGCTATCATATTTCTTGCTTTTCATATTATCATAACATAAGATTTAACATCCCTGGATTTTATCCAGGCATCTCTTCTATACCTCTTCCTCTTTCATAGAGGTATGATCAATATAGAGCATTTAAAAGAATACTGAATAGAATTCAAATTCTAGTTCTCATCATTTCTTCCCTATATGGCAACTAATAGGGAAAACAAAATCAACAATCCTCCTTTATATAACAAAAAGGGTTTAGTGTACTCAACATGTACACATTTATAACATACCTTGTATTCACATCATGGTCTTATTACTTGAAGAAAAACCTAAGCCATGGAATCTTACAAGTGAAAGGTTAAGACCTTTGCACTTACTTAGGGGCTGCTGCCCTGGTACACTAGGCATTTATTGCACTATTTTTACCAAAAACCTTGGCTTTTTAGAACCATTAGGCAAATGTCTCTAAAATTATAGAGATCATCACCTACTTCTCAGCTTATTGCCCCTTCTTGGGCACTGCCATCACAGATTTATTATCTGTCTAAGATCATGGCAGAGTCTACTTTCTTGCCATAAGTTAAATCTTTTTTTTTTCATATTATCCCTTGTTTCAACATGACTAAGTCATTTAGGAACTCATTTAAAGCTCAAGCTTTCTGTATTAAGGACTGATTACCTAGGTTGTAAGGCTAGCATCTAGTCCACTATATGCATTACAGTTGCCCTAATCTGCCCAACAAGAGCATGATCATAGGATTCTCTATCATGATCAGGTCTTATTGGGGATTCTCATGCACTCATTCTATTCTTGCATGATCCCTTGCACCCCTTCTTGGTGCAACAACATTGCCCTTAGCAATGTGTTCCGTGTGCTCTCCAGTCATTTTAAAACTTTACCCTTTCTCTGCACAAGCAGAAATCATTATAGGGTATACTGGAGGACACTAACACAGACTCAACATCTTAGTCCTATGTCTCTGTAGACTCAGCGAACCTAGAGCTCTGATACCACTAAATTGTAACGACACCCACCATCATTAAGATAACAAGCGTCATTAACAATAATAAAACATGCGGAAGCAATCATCAGTAGAAGCGGATTACCAAAAATTAGTAAAAATTAAAACCATTTGCAAAGAGATCCATTCACAGGAAAACTCTTTAACCAAGAACCAAAGTGTTTCAATTTCATTCTGGTTCAAAAGTACACAACATGTACAATTCCTTTTCAATAATTACAACATTAACTGCCCTGCTAACAAATATACACATGCAGTATAAAAACTTTGAGGCACTATGCCAAAACTCCGATTGAATCATTTAAAACTCCGAGGACCTGAGAGTACAGAGACGACACATAGGACTACTATCTATATGACTTGACAGACAATATCTCCACCTGAGATCTCATTGTTGTCCTTGTTGTTGCTGTTGCTTCTGCTCATCTCTGTTCTAGGGATTTCCTGCCCTGTCTTCCATGCATACCTAAAAAGGTTTTCCCACGGGGGTCAGACAATTGAAACATTTCCCCAGCGAGAGATATAACTCTCTACCAAAACATTGTTATTGCAGTTTATTAAATTAAAACTGGGCAGGGGTTACTTTTACCATATCAGGTAGAATTATTCATCATAGAACAAAATAAGATAATCTCTTATTCTCAAGGAGAGCATTGCATCTACCCATGGTAGATAAGTAATTCATCTGTCTACTTTGCAGCGAATATAAAGAGACATAAATAACATTTATCCGCTAAGGAATGCACAAAGAAATGCAACATCAGCCAATGAATCTCCGTATTCAATCCTTAAGCAAACATGTTATACGGCTGGTTACATTTTACAAACATATTTAAGCTCTGAGGAGATGAGGTATACCACTCATGCTCCAACCGGCCATTGCAAAGTTGAAACTGGTACCATACATAGGTCTAGGGAAGAGCCGGCTTCCAAGGCCTCCCACGTCTCGGTCAGTGCGAGACAAAACGCAGGACATCTTGTGTCTCTGCTAACGTAGCTTTCTAGGGTATACTGGAAACTTCGCTACAGAGTTACAGTGTCAACTACACTCTCGTCGGCAATCGAGAGATTTCATGTTTATCCCCGTCGACCCGACAAAAACATTGGGAGATGGGTACAACATCTGGCCCAATCATCGGGAGATTAGTGATACATCTATCCCGACTTATTCATGAAGGATTTGAGAGGTTTCTTGTTTACCTCCTCACAATCACTTCAAGAGGACGTAAGGATATCTTCGCCCATTGACCCCCGTATATTCAAAAATATACGAAATCCAGGATATGCCGCGGAGCAACCTGTTTCACCGTCACCTATTCCTGACGATGATGGATCTATGGTCAGAGCACTACATGAATAGATTTCACTTGATTAATTAAGTACATTATCATATTCTTTTAGCATCAGTCAAGTTCTCAAACATATTTTATTCAGACAAATGCTATAAAGAGACATGTACCACTTCCATCATATACTTATTCACATGGCTCAAAAGCCATTCACATCTTGGCACCTCTCACTAGGCAACAACTTTATTCACATGGCTCACAAGGCCATTCACATTTTGTCACCTCTCACTAGGAAACAACATTATTCACAAGGATTACAAGCCCATACTAACTTTGTTACTTCTTTCTAAGTAACAAAAACATAATGGCACATATGGCCAATCAACTCTTATCAATTAGACATCATAGCTCATATCTGGCTATGATCATCACCCATGAGACCTGCATGATTGTCACACATGATAATAGACTTATCAAGTTCACAACACATCATGCAATATAGGGTAACACCACTATTCCCTTACCAGGGTTAGGGTTTACCATCAATTAGGGCTTTTCATCCTTTTACCCAAAGCTAGGGTTAGGATTTTCCTTTCTTATCAATTAGGGTTTCATATTTGTATTATCACTCCAACCCCAATTCATTGCTACCCTCCTCTGGAAGCATTCATTGATATCATAAGTATTCATTCATACTTATTACTTTCATCATGTATCATTAAATGATTATCATCACAAGGTATGAGTTTATCTCTCATCCTTAAGTTGGGAATTAACAAAATGACCATGTTAGGTCACTTTCAAATCAACTCTAAGTCTAGCATAGTGTACCACGGCCGTGTAACCAAGAACGGCCGTACGAGGGGAAGCCACCACGGCCGTGCTACTTTGCACGGTCGTGCAAAGTAAAATCACCATGACCGTGTTACATCACCACGGTTGCCATCATCTCAAATAGGGATTTCACATGTATTCAACCTTAATTTGGGTTTTACATAGAATCACCCTCAACTAGGGTTTCTCATAGAATCACCCTCAACTAGGGTTTCACATGGAATCACCCTCAACTAGGGTTTCACATGGAATCACCCTCAACTAGGGTTTCACATGGAATCACCCTCAACTAGGGTTGAGTTCAATAACCCTGTCAATTAGGATTTATGTTCATGTTTAGGGTTTCATTATCTCTTTGCTTAAGGATCATAACCCTTAATCACCACATGAATCATATTCATGTATGAATTCATGCTATCAACTTCTCAACTTGATTAGGTCATATCAACCCTTCAGTCGAGTATATACAACTATGATTATCATAGTGTATCAAGTCATTTATCCTATAAGAAATTAGGGATTCATCCCTTAATTGGCATTAATCACTTAGGTACTATTAGGGTTCAATCTTTGTACCTTCTTTGATTATCATTACTAATCATCATTGGATCAATATAACATTCATCATCTTAATTCTCAAGAGATTCAATCACATTGAACCTCCATTACAAAAGGAATCCAATTGAATTAGGGTTTCCAATGTTGATTCCTTCAATCATTGAATTCATGAAACCAATCATCAATTGGACCTATACTCATACTTCAATTGAGTTTAATAGGTCAACCTTCAACTGATTTGACCCTCAATTAACCCTCCATTTGTCATCATTTAGGGTTTGATTCAATTGAATTAGGGTTTAGAATCAATGATTCAACAACACTAATCAATGCAAGATTGGTTACATTGAAACTATTGAACCATCATCCAAATTGGGTATGACCTGACCCCAAACGGTCTTGAGGTCATTTTGATGACCTCCAAACGGTCTTGAGACCGTTTGCCCATCACATCATCATAATCCAAGTCAATCAATTAGAGTTTGGGTCATTGGATTGATCACCAAATCAGCATTGCATTGTATATCAGCTTGGTACCTTTAGACCTTCAAATACCTAACCATACTCAACCCTAGACCTCCAAACGGTCTTGGGTGACCACCAAACGGTCTTGAGACCGTTTGGATGAGCTCCAAACGGTCTTGAGACCGTTTGGCCCATCCAACCTTTGGATTCTAGTGAAAAATCATCATGGATTGGTCTATCGAGTTGATCAACAAATCAGCACTACATTGCAATATGATTAGTACCTTTGGACCTTCAATTGGTCAACTATACTTGACCCCAGACCTCCAAACGGTCTTGGGGTGATCCCCAAACAGTCTTGAAACCGTTTGAGCTAATCAACCCAAAATCGCAACTTAACTCATTGGAATTTCAGCACTGTTTTCAATTAGCGTTTGCCTAATTGATTAGCCTTCAACACATGATTCTTTTGGAGTTAACCCCTCAAATTTGGAGGGTCATTAACTAATATCATTCGGAACAGGAATCTCAAAAGGTAAACGATTGGTCAACTCAACCAAACGGTCTTGAAACCGTTTTCCCAAAAAGGTCAAGTTAATCAGGTTGAAAATAAGCACTTAATCCAATTAGGTTTCCCTAATTGATTAGGCTTCAACTCACGATTCCTTTGGAGTTAACCCCTCAAATTTGGAGGGTTATTAACCAACATCATTAGGAACAGGAATCCCAAACGGTCAACGCTTGGTCAATCATCTCAAACGGTTTTGAAACCGTTTTCCCAAACAGGTCCAGTTAATCAGGTTGAAAATCAGCATTTAATTCAATTTGATTTGCCTAATTGATTGGCCTTCAACTCACGATTCCTTTGGATTTAACCCCTCAAATTTGGAGGGTCATTAGTCTGCGTAATTAGGAACAAGATTCCCAAATTTCAATTCTTGGTCAACCATCTCAAACGGTCTTGAAACCGTTTTCTCCCAAACGGTTTCAAACCGTTTGCCCTTAAACGGTTTGCTGAAACCGCATAGCCAATCAAATTAAAACGATTTGGAATAGCTATAAAAACCATTTGGCTTGGTAATTTTCTTTGGATAAGAATCTAGCATGATTTCATCATCCCCTTCCTTCGAAAAACCAAGAACAGAAACCGTTCTTGATGGAAATTGCAGCAAAGAAACAAGAGTGTATCAAATTGAAGAAATCAACCAACAAAGCATAGAGAATTGATGCAATAGCAATGTTTAAGGGTTTGAGTTATAAAACCCGCCTCCAATTGATCTCCAAAGCTCCAAGCTCACGCCATTAATGGTGGATGAATCTCTTGAAACTCCCCCTAGGCTCGTCCTCAAGCTTTTGATTGTAAAAGTTGGCTAGGGTTGAAGAGGAGATCGAAATAAGAAGGAATCCATAATTTATTTTCGATTTCCACCATGAAATCATGAAGAACGAGGGTCAAGAATCTTACCAACAGGTTGGGGCTCGTCCTCCTGTTTCTCCTAAGTCCCCTTGAGCTCATCCAAAGCAAAGGAAGAAGAAAGGGCCGAAAAAGCCTTTCAATTCATTTGGAAAAGGCACTTTTATAAAGAAATTGATGAGAGAGAAAATGCATCATTAAAATGCATTTAATTCCAAAAACATGGCCGCCTCTTCCCCCTAAAATTCCCCTCAAAATCCTTAAGGACGAGGCTATCTTCATTGCCTCATATTCCTCTCAATTATCCATGATTTAAAGAAAAGCAAATTAAGCACCTTAATGCTTAATATATTAATATCCCATATGTGAGTGGATATTACTTTTCTTTATAATAAGGTGAGTGGAGTTTCACCTACTTAGGATATTTTCGTTCCTTATCTTGGAAAAATAACGTCCATCCTTAACCAAAATAAACCAATAAAATTTTGGTTGAAGGCCCTTTAATTAATACATTAATTTTTTTCCCTAAATTGAATTAGGGTTTCAATTAGGATTAAATCTTGATTATTTTAATATCAAGATTCTCTCTCCTCCAACTTAATTCAAATGAGATGCCCCTCTCATTTTATTTTCTCTACCTGATGACAAGAAACATTAAGGACCTTATTGAAGTGGTAATTTGCATATTGAACCCTAGATTTTGGGTAAATTGCACATTACACCAAAACTAGGTTTTAATGCACAAGGATTGCTTTACAAGCTTAATCTTGGTGTCCAAGCTTGTGGAAACCATACCACTACATCATATTCATTCTTATGATGTCTCAACATCAGAGGAACATCTTATAATGCAAAATTTGCAATTTAACCCCTCAACTTGGGTAATTTGCACTTTAGTCTAAAATAAGCAAACATTGCTTCAACATTGTTCAAACAAGACTAAAATTGAAACATAGGTTCCTTTTGAGCCTTAATTACTTTTCACAAGATGAGATTAAGCATATAATCATCTTTTTTAATAAAAAAAACCTAGGGTTAAAGCATAACCCAGGTCAGGGATGTTACACCAGCTCTCCATGCTCTATTTGAGAAATTCTTGACAGCCATGACACATATGACAGACAGGATGCCACCACCTGCACCTAGGGTACCATCCCATCATGAGGGTTATGGAGCCGACAAGACTTTCTAGAGACTTCGCTGGGTTGGAGCCATAGACTATGTTGGTACATATGATCCACCAGATGCTGATCTGTGGCTGATAGAGCTGGAAAAGGCTTTCAGGATCCTTGATATTCCTGAAGCTGAAAAGGTAAGACATGTTGTGTATCTCCTAAAAGGGAGTGCTGGTCATTGGTGGATGATAGAGGAAGATAAGAGACCAAGTGAAGAAATTGGATGGGAGGCTTTCCGACGAGAGTTATTCAGTAGATACTTCCCTAAGAATTATCTAGATGAGAAGATATCTCAATTTGAGAGGATCAAACAAGGACAGATGAACATTAGCAAATATGAAGATAAGTTTATGGAGTTGTTGCGGTTTTGTTCGCAAATGGCAGTTAGTGATGAGGAAAGAATTTGGTGTTTTGAGAAGGGGTTGAATGCTGAACTAACCACTCCTGTGTCTGCTTTAGAGAACAGGGAGAGGTTTGCCACCTTTGTGGATTCGGTAAGGAGGATAGAGAGGTATGAAATCGAGAAACGACAGACTATTGGTAAGAAGGTGTACACCCAGCCTCAAGAACAAAGGTCTGAAAGTTTTAAGAAACCAAGATTTTCTGCATCGGCAGCATCATCGAGATTCCATACCCAGACACAATGGATGTCAAGTAGGGATAGTGATCGTAGTAATGTTCCAAGAAGAGCCTCTGACATAGCATCAACATCGGTGACTGGATCTCGTAGACATTTTACGCCTAGGATCTGTTACCAATGTAGACAACCGGGACGTCTGGCAAAGGATTGTCCAGATAGGAATACGAGGATGACTCAACCTCAGGGGCAGAGTCAACAAGGCTCACAAGGGAGGCAATTTTCTAGTAACAATAGAGGACGTGGACAGCCGTCCCAAACAGGTCAGATGAAATAGTTTTATTTTGATATTTCATATCATGATTCTATGTGCTAAAGATATGAAAGTAGTTGTTTTTGAATTCCTTTGACTAGTCCTATAAGGACACAAGGAAGAGGAGAATTTACATTTTACTCAGTGCTCTTTAAAATGTTTTATGATTTCTCTTATCTTTGTGATATAAGATGAAATATAGAAGTGATGCTTGGAGAAAATCTAGAAATGGAAAATTATGTGTGTATAATGATATGAAAAGTGAAGAATATGATAGTAAATAAAGTGCATACTACCTAATCTCAATATGTGTATACCCTGGCCAGGTATATGATTATGGTAGATTAAGCAAGTATGAAACTCTTAAATTGTTCTTTGTGATTACTCTGATCAAGTAGTCATTCTGAAACAGTTTAGAGAGTATAATGAAATTAAATAGGAAGAGCTAAGTGAAAATTTTCCAAATAAACTACTTAGTGAACATACTCAGTGAACTTTCTCAGTGAATTTTTCCAAAACAAATTACTTAGTGAATATTCTCAGTGAACTTCCTTAGTGAATACTTTCAAAACAACATACTTAGTGAATATACTCAGTGAACTTCCTCAGTGAATACTTTCAAAACAACATACTTAGTGAATATACTCAGTGAACTTCCTCAGTGAATACTTTCAAAACAACATACTTAGTGAATATACTCAGTGAACTTCCTCAGTGAATACTTTCAAAACAACATACTTAGTGAATATACTCAGTGAACTTCCTCAGTGAATACTTTCAAAACAACATACTTAGTGAATATACTCAGTGAACTTCCTTAGTGAATACTTTCAAAACAACATACTTAGTGAATATTCTCAGTGAACATACTTAGTGAACTTACTCAGTGAATATTATCAAAAACAAATTACTTAGTGAACATACTCAGTGAATCTGCTTAGTGAATATCTTCAAAACAAAATACTCAGTGAACATTGTGAACTTACTCAGTGAATATTTTCAAAACAAATTACTTAGTGAACATACTCAGTGAATCTGCTCAATGAATATCTTCAAAACAAAATACTCAGTGAACATACTTAGTGAACTTGCTCAGTGAATATTTTCAAAACAAATTACTCAGAAAACATACTTAGTAAACTTACTTAGTGAATTCTTCGAAGACAAACTGCTCAGTGAACCTTCTCAGTGAATATTTCTAAATTAATTGCTTAGTGAGCTTTCTCAGTGAACTTTTCCAATCAAATAAAGGATTGCTGAGTGAATTATCTGTGTTAGATATGTATGTTTTTCTTTTGGTAAATATTCTTGGGTGATGATAGAAGTATGTTCTTTTATGCTTCTTCCTTTCAATAATATGAGCATCACATGTTAGGGGTTTATGCTCTACATAAATATAAACATTGATAAGGTTGAATTAGTAAAAGGAACTTTGTGTGAATTACAGATCTATCGTATCTCCATAACATTAATATGATATGTGGAGACTCGAGGGCATGATTAATGAATAATCTGTCCCTCCTTTTTCTTGGGATTTCGAGGACGAAATCCTTATAAGGGGTGGATAATTTGTAACATCCCTGACCTGGGTTATATTCTAACCCTAGATGTTTTGCCTAATAAGGTTGAGTATATGCTTAATCTTATCTTGGGAAAAGTAATTAGGGCTCATGAGAAACTTATGTTTCAATTTTGGTCCTGTTTGAACAATGTTGCAGCAATGTTTGCTTATTTTGGACTAAAGTGCAAATTACCCAAGTTGAGGGGTTAAATTGCAAATGTTGCATGATAAGATGTTCCTCTGATGTTGAGACATCATAATAATTAATATGATGTAGTGTTATAGTTTTCACAAGCTTGGGCACCAAGATTAAGCTTGTAAAGCAATCCTTGTGCATTAAAACCTAGTTTTGGTGTAAAGTGCAATTTACCCAAAACCTAGGGTTCAATATGAAAATTACCACTCCAATAAGGTCCATAATGTTTCTTGGCATCATTTGGAGCAAAAAAATGAGAGGGGCGCCTCATTTGAATTAAGTTGGAGGAGAGAGAATCTTGATATTAAAATAATCAAGATTTAATCCTAATTAAAACCCTAATTCAATTTAGGGCAAAAATGAATGTATTAATTAAAGGGCCTTCAACCAAAATTAAAATTGTTGGATTCATATGTGTGTGGATGAGCTTAAAGCCTTGCAAAGGCACGAGAATATCCTAAGGAGGTGAATTTTCACTCACCATTACTATAAGAAAAAGAATTTCCACTCAAATATGGATATTCTTATTATAAGGGTTAAGGTGCTTAATTTCTTTTCCCTTAATTCTTGGATAATGGAATGGAGCTCGGTGGGATAGAGATTCCTTTTCATGTAAGAAACCAAGGGGGGAGTTGTGGCAACAATTTTGGAATTAAAAGACTTTTATAAAGAATTTTCTCTCTCATCAATTTTCTTATAAAAGTACCTTTTCCAAGCCAAAACAAAGGCTTTTTCGGATTTCTTTCTTTCCCCTTGCTTGGAAAATGACCAAGGAGCTGTGGAGGAACAGGAGGACGACCCCCAACCTGTTAGTAAGGTTCTTGACCTCCTTTCACCCAAGACCGTTTGGAGGTCTAGGGTTAAGTATGGCTAAGTGTTTGAAGGTCCAAAGGTACCAAATTGAATTGCAACTAAGTGTTGATTTGATAATCAACCTAATGGTCCAAAACCCTAATTGGATGTCATGGATCTTGATGATGGAATGGGAAAATGGTCTCAAGACCGTTTGGAGATCAACCAAACAGTCTCAAGACCGTTTGGTGGTCATCCAAGACCGTTTGAGGTCAGGTCACATCATGTGATGATGATAGTTCATTGATTTCAATTGATTTGATTCGACAATGTCAACCATTGATGGATCCTCGATTTCAAACCCTAAGTGATGGCTTCTTGATTATCAAACCTAGTTCAATTGGGTTCAAAACCCTAAATTGAAGGTCTAATTGAATGGTGATTCATTGGTCCAATTGATGAATACCTTAGTGGTTCAATTTATAATTGGTCCATGGATTGAAACATTGATTCGATTGAGTGTTGAAGTACCTTTTTTGGTCCATGCAGTTTTGAGAAGGTTTGGACCAAACGGTCTCAAGACCGTTTGGGACCAAACGATCTCAAACCGTTTGGAGACCCAAAGTGCAAACGGTTTCAATACCTACTTTGTCCAATTAGTTTCAAGTACAACTTGTTCAAATGGTTTTCAACCAATTGATGTATGATAACCAAGATCATTGAGGTCTAAGCAATTAATATTTTGAAGATCAACATGGTTAATCCATTTGAGTATCTCATGTAATTGAAGGTCCAATATGGAGAACCCATTTGGATACTTAATGCAATTGACGATTTCAATGGTTAATTCAATTGATCACTTTGTGGAATTGAAAGTTTAATTGGTCAATTCTTTTGAATTTCTTATATAATTGATGGTTTAATTGATTAGACCATTTAGACATATAATATGATCAAAGGTCAATCAGCTATGTGATTATTGAAGATGTAGACCCATGATGCTTGTGAAGGTTAACCCTAGCTATGTGTACTTAAATGAAGAGTTGACCTAGATTAATCTTGGAGTACTTAACATCCTAAAGAGGATGAGAGAGAGAGTGAGAAATATGAATGCTTATATAATTAAGCCCTAATTCTCTCATTGAGAATAAATGTGTAATCAGGGTTTGATCCATAATATGAGATCATGAAATCTTCATTGAAAAGATTGATGTACCTTGATCCTAAATTAGAGCACGACTATGTGAAACCCTAATCTAGGGCTAATCTTAGTGAAACCATAACCCAAGGTGATGATGTAACCCTAACTTAGTGTAATAAGGAAGGAAACCCTAATCTAATGGGAATTGTATATCCTAACCCTAATTTGGGTATGAGGAAAGAGAAACCCCACTTGGATGTGAATGGTAAACCCTAATCCCTAAAATGGGATAAAGGTATATGAAACCCTAATCCCTAAAATGGGATAAAGGTATATGAAACCCTAATCCCTAAAATGGGATAAAGGTATATGAAACCCTAATATAGGGTAGTGCCATTAATACTAATGTGAAGCCTTTACACTGGGTGATGTATTGTGAAATCTTAATTTCACATAATACTAGGTGAAACCCTGATATAGAAGGATGTGATGTGAAACTCTAATGAAGAGTGATTCTAGGTGAAATCTATATATGTTTATGAGATGCTAAGTGAACCTCAAATTATAATTATAGAAATCCTATTCCTATTGATGGAATAGTGATTAATGTATTGACAAATGAAATACCTAGAGGGGTTGATTATGGATATCCTTATATTAATAGTCCCTGACTAAAGGGTGAGTCCATATCATTAGAACTGGTTGTATTTTCTAAATAGATGAATCATGACCATTACATTTCATGATGAATGTGATGATCTAGTGCATAAGTATTAGGAGGAGAATTACCCTAATACAAGCTAAGTGAATAAACTCAAGTAAGATGAAGGTGTTGAGGGAAGTGATACATCCAGACATGATAGATATCACATCCAACACCCCAATGCTGAAATGCCTTGATGTGGTTTTAAATCCAATACAATTGGAAAAGTGACATATGAAATGTGTCATGTCAATTGTTATATTGAGATGTAATGCACTTTGTTAAGTGTAGGCTAACACGCCTTATGAAAAGGTTAATCCAAATCAATAGACTATGATATAATCATATTCTGATAAAGTTGAGAGAGAAACTCATACTTTGTGTTGATAATACATGCAATGATGAATGATGAGGATATATAAGTATGTTTGAATACTTATGATATCTATTTTTGGTTTCTAGCTTTGAGAAGCAATGGAATAAGGCTTCTCATTAATAATTTGATCTTAAGAACCCAAGTGGTTTTTTATGGAAAACCCAAATGAAGGGTGCTGATATAAAAGACAAACCATGAACCCTAAAGAGGGAACAGTGGTATTACTTAGTGTTGTATGGTACTGATGTGAAAGAGAAATCATGAACCCTAAAAAGGGATGATACTACTTAGTGTTGTATGATACTGATATGAAAGCATTATAATTGTTATCAAGAATACTAATCATGCAGGAATGATGAGATGAGAAGCATCGCCAGGTATGGGCTATGATGCTTGTTTATTGAGAATGTCTTATAGGCTTTATAAGCCTTCATATGCTTTGTGTAGTAAGAATCATTGAGCTTTGTGTACTATGTAAAATACATTGTATAGCAAGAATTATGATGTCTTTGGTCAGATGATCTGTAGGTAAAAAGTTACCTAACAAGTGGTAATAAGTATCCTATGGTGAGTTATGGGTTCAAATACCCAGATGCTATAATCATGATGATGAACTTGTTAAGAAGAGGAAATGTACTTGGTGAGTTGAGGGATTAAGATCCCAACACTTTGTGAAAAGAGTATGTCTACATGCCATGACTCCACAATGACAATGCTAGGTATTAGATATATGATCTAAGCCTGAAGATAGTTAATGTTGTGGTAATAATGCTGAAGTGAATAAATGTTATACATGTTCTTTATATTCCTTAATGGATAAGTGACATGTTGCTCTTTCAAGTTATAGTTGCAATGTTTAGATAAGAATATTATTCTATTCTGTTAGACATTGAATTAACTGCTGTCAAACAAATATGATTCCTTTGTGCATATTTATCTTCTTAAGATGCACTAATAATGTTACTGGCAGAGAGTTATATCTCTCACTGGGACAATTTACAATTGTCTCACCCCCGTGGGAATCACAGTTTTAGGTGGACACGGACGAGGAGGCAGGAATCCTTCAGTAGGTGAAGGATAGCAGCAGTAGCAGCAGGGATAGCAGTGAAGTCTCAGGTGGAGACACTAGCTGTTATGCCTTGTATAGATGTATATAGAGTCCTATGTGTCGTCTCTGTACTCTTAGGTCCTCGGAGTAGTAATTAGTGCTTTCGAGATTTTGGCTCAGTGCCTCGAGATTTTATACTGCCTGTGTTTACCTTGACAGGACAGTTAATGCGTGTAACTCTCAGAAAGAGATGATACATAATATGTACCTTCGAATAAGAATGTAAATGTGTTACTTTGGTTCTATGTGATAAAGTTTTCCTTTGATGGATCTCTTGATAAAAAGGTTTTAATTTTTAGTGATTTTTGGTAATCCGTTGTTTAGTGAATGCTTCTGCATTAGTTAATTATGTTTTCATGAGTTGCATGCCACAATCCCTTTGTCCAATAACACTCTAGTTCATGGACAACGGTCCCATATATTCATTAGATTTCATAGAATCATCATTTAACCAAGGAAAGTCGAAATTGAAAAGGAATCACCAAGTATTGCATGATTGAAGGTGAATAATAATAGAGCTGAGTTCAATTTATATAACCCACCTTAAGATCATCACTAGAGCTTCAAGCTTCAAAGATCCATGTTCCCAAGGTTGAAGATGACCTATCCAAAGGTCCAAGATTCATCTATAGCTTCACCTCCATCAAGAAGAAGGTATCATAGTGAGAAACATGGCGAAGAAGAAAAGAAAGAAAGGAACCATGATCTAAGAATCATAGTTCACCCAAGGTTGAAGATGACCATGGCCTCACCTTAGGCTTGATGCTTGAGCTCCTTCCTATTCTCAAGATTTTATGGTTGTCCACCAAGAAAGGGATGATATGAGGGTCAAAATGTTCACTAGTAGGTGAAAAGAGAGGTTTATATAGTTGAGGCTCATGAGAGAGAGTGTATATGAAGTGTCACCACCTATGCACTTAGGTGACACATGTCCATGCATGGTGACTCCATGCATCCATAATTATCTTTACATGCAAAATTCTTTTTGATAATTCAAGGATGAGATATTGTACATTGGGTAACTTGCTTGACAAGATATCACAACCCAATATCACTTTATAAGCAAACTGATACAACTTTTGCAAGGAACATCTAAAACGATAGGCTTCACCTACTTGATGTGATTATCCCAATGTGAATACTTCCAAAAAGTTTCTAAACCGATATGGGACCTCCTATATGGTTTCCAAGCCGATAGGCACTCCCATATACACTTTATAACTCGACACAACCCCATCTAGGGTTCAAGACACTCAACACTCTTTGGTTCTTTCACCACCAAGAGTTCTATCACTCAACCAAGATTGAAACAAGGTGCCCCATCCTTTCTCTATCCTCTAGATGATTCTAAAAGAGAGAAGGGACACTCTAGAGATGGTAATTTGCATGTTAACCTCTTACTTTGGGTAAATTGCAATTTACATCAAAACTTAGCACACAAAGCACAAGCATCATCGACATAGGCTCAACGTGAAACTTAAGCTCTCCATAAGGCACCCCATGGCATCATCCTCTCCTTATGATTCTAAATCACTAAGGGCACACTCAACATGTGACATATTGTAAGATAACCCCTTATCTTGGATAAATTGCACTCTGGTCTAAAATAAGAAAACATTCCTCAAACATTATTTAAAGGGGACCAAACTTCAAACATAGGTGTGTCACATGTTATAAAATACCTCAAAGGATTATATTGAAGTTATAAACAACTTACTTAAGAAAAACAAACATGGTTATCCCAAAAACTAGGTCTGGGGTGTTACTTAAACAATGAATATTATAAGATTTTTATCTTCCTCTACTACACTTTTGGTATTTAATACAATACATATTTGAATTATAGTATATCATCCTTTGTGAAAAATTATTTACTAGTTGGTATTGGATGGTTTTTTATTATTCACATCTCAATAAGCCGAGTGGCTCCCCTCTTGGGTCCCGCTCCTTACAACAATATAAAGAAATTTCGTTATCTCACTTGTACACACCTTCTATTGTTGGTATTTCCATGACACTTCTCTCTATCTCTATATTTCACAATAAACAATATAAGTTCATTTCTCTAACTTCCTATCATTTTGTAAGGTGACAAGTTCAATTTTAGTAGAAGTATTTTTTGTGGATATTCGGTTAGACTTTTGATAACCAACACCACATTCCCATTTAGTAACATGTATTCTTTATGACATTATGTTACTCTTCATAATTAACATTAATTATATATAAAATGTATGGATCTATCCATCTCGGGTGAAGTTTTCATTTATTGTTTTCATTCTAATATACAAATCCTTTTTATTTTTCATAAATTGTCCTGATAATTGTCTTCCTCATGTTGTATGTGTCTCATATGTTTGTCATTGGACTTGATAACATATGATGCATGTCTCACTCATGTTTAGTTATAGTTTATGCATTTTCCAGTATCCAAAATTATATCCACAAAGATACAAATTTATATTTCTTTTAATATTGTATACATGATATAATATTGTTTAAAAATATGATATTTACCATTGGTTATTGTATATTATATGCATGTTGCTTATTATTTTATGTGTAAGTTTTTTCACTTAAGAGTAAAATATTAAATAAATATTCTTTCACATTTTTTGCAGGTTTTGGATAACATCAAGATAAATTTCTTCCATTATCATAAGAGGATATTGAATGATTGTTTCTGAACCTCCTATTTCTTGCCATTCATATGTAAGATTAGAAAGCATGTTGGTTTCACTTGTGAAATTTACAAATTCTATCGGTGTTGATTTTTTGATACAAAACTATGAACCAAGTTCATGTGTGTAGAACTACATTTTTTTCTCTTTTGAAGATATATTGCATAACACGAAAGTATTTTTAACATGTAGTGGATTTTTTTAGCTTTCCCTTCATGATATTGGTTACAACTCAATGTGCTTAAATATCCTAATCATTCAAAACAATATAACTGAAAATATGAGTGATTCTTCTAGATTTTCTCGAAGTGTTGGAATTTTTTCTAATGACTATGATTTAAATTCTTGTATTCATGTAGACATATTCTTTTTTCTTATCTTTTGAAGATAGTCTGGTTACAGTGAATGTTTTTGAAGCATGCATTTGGTCTTGGTGAATGTCATTTTTTGGATGACACGTAGTTAAAAAAAATATTTACGGAGCTAATATTTCTATTTGTTGGAATTTGGGAAACACAATTTTTATGAAATAAAAAATAATCATCGAAATGCAATCAAGAATGCAAAAATGTAATAAATTCATCAAAATTTTAATATATTTTCTAAAATTGCGACCAAAAGTTTTAGGTTACCAAAATTATAATGCTTGTACCTCTTATGATTGCCTCTTTCTCTTTCTCATTTCTTATATAAAGGTGTGATTTTAAGTTTTTGTCTACTTTTTATTTTAAAAAAATGAATTAATGAAAATGATCACAAAGTTCTTGAGAAAAAATAGAAAATGATGTTATTAATCTTAGGACAAAAACCAGTTCGGGTATAGAGATAGTAGGGACAAATCAATAGCACTAGAATCATCTAATAAAATTCAAGAATATACCTATTATGCCTAGGAAGTCCATAGTTGACAAATATTATAGCGCAAAGCTTATAGAAGAACATTTTAAGATACAAGGATAATTGAACCTTTACAAATATGAAATTGAATGTCGTCGGTGTTGTAGTTTATGATTTTGTAAAAGATTATAGCCTAGATGATACGTTTCTACAAGTACGTCTTTTTTTCATTTAGAAATAACTGAAATGTGCAAAACACGTACATTTACTAGTAACTAGATAAGTAGTATACAACCAAACCCAAAGACGACAATATTACATACTTAAATTCTTTTCAACAAAATGTACTAAGTTAATTAATATAATGTTTAAATTGTCGTATATTTCGATATGATAATGTGGAATCTTCACGTTAGGTTGTTGATGGCGTAGATTGTTTGTGGTTAGTAGATTTGAGTTCTAATTTTCTTTCACATTAATGTATGGAAACAATGTCGGGATTTATCGGGATAATAGATACGACAATGAGTTTCCTAGGATAATGGCCGACGTTAGGAGGGTGTTTTGGAAGAAAACTCCTTTTTTGTCTAATAAGACGTGGATGGTCACAAGATGAGACTACAAACTATGATATGTGACATACAGTGTCCAACAAAAGAAGCCGATCCATTCAAATGATAGGACATCCACGACGAATTGATCGCTTACAGTATGCGTTGGAGGGTTCTCTCTTCGATTCGTATTGTACAATCGTTTTTCAAGTATCGTTGAAAAATCAAATCTGATGTAATATTTTACCAATATCCCTATTGATCATGGTCACCAAATCCGGGACAATCAATACGGTTTCTTTCCCTTGATATTGCCTTTGGGATAATAATCACATACCACGAACCACCACCCATCCTCACACCTCATCCTAGCGCACCCGATCTGCGTCGAGTCACGCCACACCACCTGCGTGTAATGCCCGCAATACCGTTCCTGCGAGCATGCGCCCGTCTCGTAGCTGTAGAATTCCTTCTCCTCCCCCCATTGCTGCACGGCCTCAACTCCCGTCGCAAGGCCGGTGCCGAAACCGATGAAGATGTTTTCCCCGTACCCTATATCCCCTTTCGTGCGGGTGGCATTGCAGGTCTTGACTCTGGACTTCGCCATCTCCGTCGCGATGCCTTCAAGGGTCTTGTTCCACGTCACGGGACCTAGGCCGACCTTAGCGCGGATGTCGTTGTGGGCCTTCACGTACTCCTCGGGTTTGGTCACGACGTTCTTCGCGTAGTCGATGCCGCAGTCCGCACCTTTGGGTGGCTCCGCAATGCTAGAGCCGGAGCCGGAACCTCCTGCGTCAGGAGCGACGTCCCCGGCACCGCCTGCAGCTTCTTCACCGCCGCCTCCGCCGGTAAGGGCTGCAGCGTCTTCACCATTACCTGCGCCGGCATTGCCGTAGTCGGCCCCAGCGCCTCGTAGCCACGGTCCCCACTGGGCATGCACGGCAGGGGATGCCAAGAGCAGAATCAGGATGGTCGCCGGCGTAAGAGATTGTTTTATCACGAACCCCATTTTGATTTTAACCGGGTATTGACAGTCGTTTTTGCAATTTATATGTCCGAGGTGATTTTTAGTTTGGGTGATTTTGCATGCTTGAACCACATCCGCCAGTTTAAATAGCATACGGACACCAGGAACGTGGCATCCCGGCAGCCACGGATGCATAGCTATTTGCCCAATCCTGAGGCTCCGTTTGGTTTGTGGGATATGTGCTCCGGATTGGATCTATATCATGTGCATATTCATATCGGTAGTTTGGGTTGTTAAAATTAACATGGGAAATAAATGCTCCCGGAATACACATCCGCTACTTGAGTTATATCAACTCTTAGGTTTGAGCGCCACATTTTTTTCAAATGGAAGGACATGGAGAATATAATAATTATTTTGAGTAATTCCTTTAAAGCGGATCCCTAGAATTCTAGAAATTATCCTCAAATTTGTAAACTCCTGAGCCTATGTATGGTTCAGTATTGAGAATTTTTAGTTAAGACAAGGTTAGTTATAATACTTGGCATTGGATCCAGTCTGATTTTATTTGACAACCTAATTTGATTTTGATCGTCTCATTTGGATGTAGTCTGATTTTGTTTGACAATTCAGTCTAGATCAGATCTGGTTCTGGTCTGCTGGTAATCTAGATCTGGCTTGTATAGTAGAATTTATAATTCAATCTCGCACTCTCATTAGGCTAATTATTCCCCGCGGTCTCATTACTCTTTGCGGAACTATTTAAATAACTAAACATTATTCTAATCTCTAATCTGCCGTTTCGTGTTCTGTTTACCAATTTATCAAAGTCGTTCGTGTGTGCTATGGTCTGGGAAGTGAGTTGTTGAGTCAAAGCTCAACAAGGAAACCAACTGACTCGTCTCCACCAATTTTACTATTTCTCTAATTAGAAAACAATATAAATACAACAGAGCATCCAATCCCATCTACTCGCGCTGGCAAGTCACAACGCCAGTTGGAATTTGCCGTTGTTGTCTAGTACAGAAGGACCCAAACGCGTTGTAAGCACAGTGGCACAACAGGAACAAAAACACGGAACAACACAGTGATAATATTCATCAATCAACAACTTCAACTGCTGCCCTTGGCTACTTTGTACCTGGCCAATAAAATTTACACCGAGTAAGTCATATTCATTCTAATCTCACTGTTAATTTCTTGATTATACTTCATGTTGTATATTGTACATCTACTTGTCATGGCTACTTGGAATTCTAAACTAAGTATGACTATAATCTTGCTAATGCTAACCACATCTTTATAACTAACGATCCCCAAGTTTTTAATGAGGAAGATAAGGATGTATTGATCTTTAAATTAAAATACAGCAAAACCAGTGTGGTTTCTGATCCGGACATGTTAAATCTTAGAAAAATTTCTGATTTATACTAGCAATTAGTTCAAACCAGAAAGTTAAAACATTACAAGCAGATCTATAAAGTGATTCAACTTGTGGATGATCCCCATTTCAACATACACTACATGTTATGCTTAGAAGTTTGTGAAGACAAGATTGTATAATAAAATAAAGGATAGTTTCTTTAGTGATCGAAGGATTGTATAAATATAAAAAGAATTAGCTGGAATAAACAAAACTAATAACATAATTGATGGGTTTTATATTTTTAAAAATCACAAAACACAACTTAAATAATGTATCATAACAATTAAAGAAAGGATGTCAGTTGGCTTGGTTTCTTACCAAGAGGGCTCGAGTTCGATCCACGGGCCTAGGGATGAATAGAATAACTACTTTAAAAAATGTATTGTAACAACATTTGTACTTTTTTATAATGCTTTATATAAAAATGTTGATTTTTTCCAGCTTATATGAATCGGTATCCCCAATGCCAACTTCTTGGTTCCGCAGCTGACTGTATACAAGTTCAATAAATTTGAACTATTGTCATTTGAATTGTTAGGATATTTTTTTCTTTACGTGTAAATATTTAAATCGGTATTAATTTTTACACATACTGATATAATGATTATTTCATTCACTTGCAACAATGTTATCCTATTAGAACTGCTCCGTCTAGGACGGTTTGTTCTAATACGCGTGTTTGTGAATCGTTTCGACAAGGCCACTTCTTATAATAAAGAGACTTTTTAATTTCATAATAGATACCACAATAGTTAAATTAACCCAATTAAGTGTACTTAAAGCAATTTTTTTTATATAAACGTATTTATGAGGAATACATAAATATGAAATGTTGTATGGACAGTTGTAGATACATTAACCTCATCCTCTAACATGATTATAACAACTAAGAAAAGGAAAATTTGTTCTAAAGTAGCTAAACACGCTGGAAAATGATATCACACTTTAGCACTTACTAATTTTGACATCAATATAATTTAGTTCCACTCCTAATAACATAAATTTATATATGAAAATTTTGTACGAGATCAATTGCAACAAAGAAACATCATAAATTATGATGTAATGTTGTTGTGCAATGACATACTTTTAGTACAAATATTAGGTAGTGATCCTTCATTTATTGTCATTACCATAGCGCCTCTAACATTATCAGTTTTGTGGTCTATGTTGTTCGGTGCAGTAACATCGCTAAAAATTGTGACATTTATTTTAAGATTTTCGGCTTGGTAAGATTGTTGCCAAAATGGTCCAAAAAATGAGAGGAATTGAGCCTACATGTTTCATCCATTTCCACCTTGTTTTGAGTGTTTTCATTGACGTGTCAATCCTCCAGGTTGATGTGTGAAAATCATGAAGGGAATCCCATAAAGCCCGATGTATCAAATAGTCATGCATTCTGTCTAAATAGTATTGACGTCCTGATGTCATGCTATTATTGTATTTGACTACATTATCCCATTGAAAACAATTTATTTTATGCTGAAATGAGAAACTTCAAAATATTTATATAAGCATCATGTAAGGCATTAATGTATGTATGTTGTAAAAGAAATGTAAATGTGAAATCTCCATCATGGGAACACTCAGTTTATATTAAAGATATACTAGAAAATTTAATATTAATTAAAATTTATTGTGTAAATATAATATGCAATCAAATTTAAATACTATTTTGACAACAACAAATACAAAGATCGTCTGTACAAATTAATTTATGCACACTATTTTTAAAGAACTAGCTTATAGTGTCATCTGAGGTGAAGGAGTCTTGAAAAGGAGATTTGTATCCTCGAACTTATTCACTTTGACATAAAGTGCATAGTTGTAACATACTAGATCTCAGACCCTACCCTAGAAATCGACATTTTGGACTTAGCCAAACAAGGTTGAAGGTTAGACCTATATAGATGTTTGTTATAACCCCAACGAGCTAATGCATGTATAGATCACCTTAATGTAACCTAATATTCTAACATTAATCATAGGTTTATAATGGATATATAAATTATGTCACTTAACTCATTTTGGTGGTAATATGAAGATAAGAAACTTAATTGGATGAATAATTTCGATAATAGGTCGTTAATGGGACATATGACATATCGCTTTAAAAGAAGTCTCAAAAGTGGAAACAAACTTCAAATTCAAAATCTACATATCAAAATTACCAAACATGTCAAATTTTATCTAAGTTGGACAACCTCGAAATATTAGGATAAGTTTAGGAGAGAGAAAATGAGTAAAAGGCATAAGTAATGAATAATATAATTATATAACTTCAAAATATGGAAATAATGACAAATTTATATTCAACACATCAAAGATAACTTGTGGATTAAGTTTGGTCAATTTGAATGTTGTTTGTGCAAGTTATGCAATTTTAGGTACAATCTGGACTTTTCTACAATTTACCCAATTGGGAGGTTTTCTTTACAAATTATCACCTGAATTTTAATCCTTAGATATTTACTTACCATTATAGATATTTTTAACCATGGGGCACCTATTTGCACCTTGGTTTGAAGGTGTTTCTCTCGAAGGGCATTATAGGGATTACCCTCTTAATAAATGAGCTTATCTCTAAAAGCTATCAACCAATGGGGTTATTTCTTTGATTAGAGGATGGTGGAGATGGCCTAGAAGCCTCCATGGGCTTTTAGGACCGACCTTGGATATACAAGAAGTCTCTATAAGATGTCCTCTTGCATGGCCATGAAGTCTTAGCCTAAGGACACATGGAAAGTCCCATAGACACCTCATGCTTGCCCCCTTCTTTATAAAGCCATGCCTACCCCTTCCCACCTCCCAATCCAAGAAGCAATTCTCTCCTTCTCTTTCCCCCAACTTAGAGCATCATCCCTCCTATGTTTTTCCATGAAGTTGTTGTCCCAAGGTAAAATAGGGTGCCTACCATGGTGAAGAAGGCTCCTAGGGTTCCAAATTTCTCTATTTAGGATTTCTTAAGGTCCTCTTTGGTGATTTTGACCAAAATTAGTAAGTATCCTCCTATCCTTCCTTGTTTTCATGTTTTTAGTATTCCTCCCACCTTCTTACAGGTCGAAATCATGACCTTCCATGGTAAAACTCCACCTAGAACCCTAAAACATCTCATCTCCATGCTCTTTTGCTAGGGTTTGCACCTCTAAAGTGGAGAAGGTGATCTTTGCTCAAGAAAGGAGCTTGGCTTGAAGCAACCATACCTTCTAATCTCGATATCCTTGCCGTTTGGACCTTCTTACCTTCCTAGAGGTGAGTTTTGTTAACCCCCTTCTCATATATTGCGTACTACATGCTTAAAACTCATGCTTCTATGTTTAAAATTGATGATCACCATCTCTTTTTACCATGTTCTTCTAGGGTTTTAGTGTCTTGCTATTTTACCTTCTCTAGAAGCTCTAGTTTGGTAACCTATGCAACTTCAAAATTGATCTTGGGTCAAGTGGTGTTTTCTCCCTCTCCCTCTCTCTTCAATTATCTCGATCGGTTTGATGATGTGGCAATTTCCTATTGGTCAGTATTGAAAATTTTATATCTTCTAATCCGCTTATCCAAATTTGACAAATAAATATGTTTTGGAATTGGAAAATTTATTTCTATCTAATAAAAATATTTTCAAGGTCTGATTTCATGGTTTGACGAAGGGTAATTTTTGTAAAATGAATTTAATGCATAAAATCCATAAAAAGTACATCTTAATCATCATAACTCCAAAATTAACATCAAAATATGTTTTATTGATCAGGAGAACCTAATAAGTTCATTGGTGATATTTCAAAAGATAAATCTGAATTTTGCTAAAAAATTCTAAAATTAGGGTTTCTATACATTAATGTGCACTATGTATTGTAATACATGTTTATACATTAAAAATAGGCAAAGTGGAACTTGGACTCAATTAAAGTGGTGAAAGTTAGAAATTGATATTAGTAAGAGAGGTATGTGCATTACATCCTATGTTGGGATAATTACAACCAAACCCTATATTTCCCTAATGAGGCTTAAATGAACCCTATATCTTCTATTCTTGAATCTTAATGTTGTTCATTCCTCAAATCAGATTTTAATTTCTTCTTATTTGGGTTTTATACCCCACTGCCATTCTTATTGAATATTATTACTACTCTTGCCATGACTACTTTTCTAGCATGTAGATTTATGTTCTATTTAATTTAAAGTAGCGGTACTTATGTGCAACCACCCACAGAGGGCATGTATTTAGTCACCCTGGGGAATGTTTTTATTCTCTCCTATATAATTGTGTAGGTAATTGGGAATGTCTTATTCTCCCCTCACATATAGGTTAGAGGTCTGGTAGGTGCCTCAACCCTATTTAGTTAGGTAGACATAATTATCTTACATGTAAATCCTTTTTAATATAATTGTTAATGGAAAGTTTCTTTTGAATATAACCTCATACTCTTGTTATCTTCATCTTATGATGAACCCTAGCCTGTTCTTATTTGCTTTACTTTTCTTGTTATCTTAGACTAGTTTTGTGACACATACCTTGTTTTCTTTCCCCTTTTGTTGGGTGCTTTTCCAACCACCGAGGTGCTGGTGCTATGCAAGGAGAAGGATAAGTTTGAAGGAAGTCATCTCAGGAGTAGATCTCAAGCTATCTGAATGGATGTCTAGGTTTCTATAGCTAGATCCTTTTCTCTTATCTTTTTCTTTAGGGAACAATCATGTAATGAACAACGAAAGCCATGTAATAGGCTTAGTACTTTTATTTATGCTACTATTGACATTTTATAATGTATCTAGTGCATGCTTATTTACTTGGAATATTATACATGCATCCCTCAATATATTTTGTCTTTCTAAAAAGATGGATGTTTTGTACTTTCTTTAAATTTTAGTAAGGAGGTGATCTCTCCTCTTTACAGCATGGTATTAGAGCCCATGGTAGTTGAAATCTGACTATTTCAATTTTGTCTCCCTAGTTAGAATACTTGCCTTACCGTTACGTGACATGTTTGCCCTAGAGTTGATCAATAGATGATGAAGGGTTGATTTAGGATCATATAGTTTCACATTAGAATAATGATGAATAGATCCTTAATATACTTATAAGTACAAGATGCATAAGTAACCATAGTAACTTGAGGTTGTTTAGCTTGGCCTTTAGGCATCTATTAGGACTTGAAGTTGAAAGAAAAGGTGTCTAGAAAGGATTAGGGTTTGGGATCTGGCAAGATTTTCCTCCGCACCACTTTCTTGGTTTATGAGGACTCCCAAATCCATATGATACCGGCCTGTCCTGAGTTGATACAAATTGTTCAAAATTGAATGTTTTTAGGCAATAATAACCTTAGACATCAATATGATTTATCTTTAAGGACACTAATATGTTGAACTAGTCTCCCAGGTGTAAATACTTGTTTGAGGATGGACAAGAGAAAGTTAACCCATAGTTCATAGTTAGTCTTTACAAGTTATGTTTCTTTTTTTTGCATGATGCTTATGTAGTTGGATATAAGGAAGTGTAGTTGAACCTTTTGTACCTAAAGAATAGTTTTGAATTAATAAGATGAATCCTTTAAGGAGTGGTGAATAATTTGTTTTCTCATATGTGGATGCTTTGATTTTGAGGACGAAATCCCTTAAGGGGTGGTGTGTTGTAACATACTAGATCTCAAACCCTACCCTGGAAGTTGACATTTTGGACTTAGCCAAATAAGGTTAAAGGTTAGACCTGAATAGATGTTCAGTATAACCCCAATGAGCTAATGCATGTATAGATCACCTTAATATAACCTAATTTTCTAACATTAATCTTAGGTTTATAATGGATACATAAAATATGCCACATAATTCATTTTGGTGGTAATATGAAGATAAGAAACTTAATTGGATGAATAATTTAGATAATGGGCCATATGACATATCTCATAAAAATAAGTGTCAAGATTTGAAACAAACTTCAAATTCAAAATCTACATATCAAAATTAGCGTACATGTCAAATTTCATCTAATTTGGACAACCTTAATATATTAGGATAAGTTTAGGAGAGAGAAAATGAGTAAAATGCATAAGTAATGAATAATATAATTATATAACTTAAAAATATGGAAATAATGGCAATTTTATATTCAACACATCAAAGATAACTTGTGGATTAAGTTTGTTCCAATTTGGATGTTGTTTGTTCAAGTTATGTAATTTTAGGTACAATCTGGATTTTTCTGCAATTTACCCAATTGTGAGGTTTTCCTTGCAAATTATCACCTGAATTTTAATCCTTAGATATTCCCTTGCCATTCTAGATATTTTGAACCATGGGTCACCTGGTTGCACCTTGGTTTAAGGTGTTTCTCTCCAAAGGCAGTATAGGGATTACCCTATTAATAAATGAGCTTATCTCTAAAAGCTATCAACCAATGGGGTTATTTCTTTGATTGGAGGACAGTGGGAATGTCCTAGAAGACTCTATGGTCTTTTAGGACCAACCTTGGATAAACAATAAGTCTCTATCATCTGTCCTCTTGCATGGCCATGAAGCCTTAGCCTATGGACACATGGAAAGTCCCATAGACACCTCATGATTGACCCCTTCTTTATAAAACCATGCCTACCCCTTCCCACCTCCAAATCCAAGAATCAATCCTCTCCTTCTCTTTCCCCCAGCTTATAGTATCATCCCAGCTATGTTTTTCCATGAAGTTGATGTCCCAATGTAAAAGAGGGTGCCTACCTTGGTGAAGAAGGTTCCTAGGGTCCAAATTTCTCTATTTATGATTTCTTAAGCTCCTCCTTGGTGATTTTGACCAAAAATAGTAAGTATCCTCCTTTCCTTCCCTGTTTTCATGCTATTAGTATTCCTCCCACCTTCTTACAGGTCGGAACCATGACCTTCCATGGTAAAACTCCACCTAGAACCCTAAAACATCTCATCTCCATGCTCTTTTGCTAGGGTTTGCACCTCTAAAGTGGAGAAGGTAATCTTTGCTCAAGAAAGGAGCTTGTCTTGGAGAAACTAGACCTTATAATCTTGGGATCCTTGCAGTTTTTACCTTCTTACCTTCCTAGGGGCGAGTTTTGTTAACCCCCTTCTCATATATTGCTTACTACATGCTTAAAACTCATGCTTCTATGTTTAAAATCGATGATCTCCATCTCTTTTTACCATTTTCTTCTAGGGTTTTGGTTTCTTGCTGTTTTACCTTCTCTAGAAGCTGTAGTTTGGTAAACTATGCAACTTGAAACCTGATCTTGGGTCAAATGGTGTTTTCTCCCTCTCCCTCTCTCTTCAATTATCTCGATCAGTTTAATGATATGGCAATTTCCTATTGGTCAGTATTGAAAAATTCATATCTTCTCATCAGTTTATCCAAATTTGACAAATAAATATGTTTTGGAATTGGAAAACTAATCTATATCTTATAAAAATATTTTCAAGGTCTGATTTCATAGTTTGGCGAAGGGTGGTTTTTGTAAAATGAATTTAATGCATAAAATCCATATAAAGTACACTTAATCATCATAACTCCAAAATTAACAAAAAATTATGTGTTATTGATCAGGAGAACCTAATAAGTTCATTGGTGATATTTTCAAAAGATAAATCAGAATTTTGCTAAAAAGTTCTGAAATTAGGGTTTCTATATATTAATGTGCATTATGCACTCGAATACATGTTAATACATTCAAAATAGGCAAAGTGGAACTTGGACTCAATTAAAGTGGTGAAAGTTAGTAATTGATATCAGTAAGAGAGATATGTGCATTCCTTAAACCCTATGTTGGTATAATTGCATCCAAACCCTATATTTCCCTAATGAGGCTTAAAAGAAATTTAAATCTTCTATTCTTGAATCCTAATGTTGTTCATGCCTCAAATCAGATTATAATTTCTTCTTATTTGGGTCTTATACACCACTGCCATGCTTATTGAATTTTATAACTACTCTTGCCATGACTACTTTTCTAGCATGTAGATTTATGTTTTGCTTAATTTAAAGTAGCGGTACTTATGTACAACCACCCACAAAGGGCATGTATTTGATTACCCTAGGAAATGTTTTTATTCTCACCTATATAATTTTGTAGGTGACTGGGAATGCCTTATTCTCCCCTCACATATAGGTTAGAGGTCTGGTAGGTGCCTCAACCCTACTTAGTTAGGCAGACACAATTATATTACATGCAAATCCTTTTTAATATAATTGTTAATGCCAAGTTTCTTTTGAATATAGCCTCATACTCTTGTTATCTTCATATTATGATGAACCCTAGCATGTTATTATTTTCTTTACTTATCTTGTTGTCCTAGTTTAGTTATGTGACACATACCTTACTTTCTTTCTCCTTTTGCTGGGTGTTTTCCCAACCACCCAGGTGTTGGTGCTGAGCAAGGAGAAGGACAAGTTTGAAGGAAGTAATCTCAATAGTAGATCTCAAGCTATCTGAAAGGATGTCTAGGTTTATATAGCTAGATCTTTTTCTCTTATCTTTTTCTTTTGGGAACAATCCTGTAATGAACAACGAAAGCCATATAATAGGCTTAGTACTTTTATTTCTTCTACTATTGACATTTTATAATGTATCTAGTGCATGCTTATTTACTTGGAATATTATACATGCATCCCTCAATATCTTTTATCTTTCTAAAAAGATGGATGTTTTCTACTTCCTTTACATTTTAGTAAGGAGGTGATCTCGCCTCTTTACAATAGTACTGATATTGATACAATTGGAAACCATCATCGGTGTTGTGATAGATCTCAATAAAGTCCTTCAAGTTCATTGCCTCGCTCCATACTGACTTCCATTTGTCATTTGATATCTTAATCTTGGCATGCAGAGACTAAATTGAGGGGGTGAGATCGACAACCCACTGAAAGTATTGACATCGATCTTTACACTATAATGTATGTATTATGTGTTACTGGCAAGTAACACACTATCTTTACCCTATAATGTATGTATTTTGTGTTACTGACAAGTAACACATTATATAGATGTTACTTCAATTATATAATTATGGTTTATTAGAGAAACATGTATTGCCAAACAAATATAATATATTTACCCTAGTCTTTCACTAAGGCTGTGGGAGTTATACAATCATGCATCTTCAGTGTTCATGCTCAATGTAGAAACATTACCACACATATACCTCCAAACTTATGATGTAACCATTAATATCTAACAGAGTGAACTTCATCAACATTTGTGATACGTTTCCCAAAGTATAGAAATCAAATTGATGCATCTAACAACAAAATCATGTTCAACTCATACAATTGAAGTTAGTTTTCAATTGGAATAAAGAACATTACAACCATGACATATTATACCATTCCCAATACGTCGAGGAACCATTAACTGTTAGAATATGTAGTCCTTAATGAAGATATCCCATCTCCTCCTAGTGGTACTTATTTCCACTATTATCCTAATGTTGTATGCTCTTGTGGAACATAGAAAGTTGCAGGCAGTGGACAATTTCTTACATTCATTATTTGCAAAGGCACACTGTTTTATCATGGCATCCCTAAGTGTGGCTAGAGCGATCATGTTATGTTGATCTCAATGTGCAAACAACATTATATCTATTTTAAGATAGACCCCTCCCATGGTGTAATACAGATTTGTGGGTTGTTATATTTGAATCATCATTAGTCGCATTTGTGGCATCCATGTAAACTCACAATGTACATGGGAGACCACATGGACACAAGGGAGTTCCGTTTTCCATTCCAAGAAAACCTAAGTTTGAACAAATCATATCATACAGTTACTTCAACCACATATACCACTAACAAAGTAACTTTGCTTGAAAAGTTTTAATTTATATTGAGGTAATGCATGGATAAAATGTTCCATTTTTGATAGTCTTTATTATATTTCAATGTAGCAAGCAACTTCTACCAATTGCTAGTTTGTATATATAGTCGAAGCACAAATCCAAGTCAACATGTTTCCCAAGGTATATCTCTATTCTTTCATGTAGTACATGACATGCCCAGACGTCATCTTGGGTATTTTGGTTGATATAGTTTGATGTTGTTGTGTCATTTGGGACTCTTGAATGATAATTGTCTACCTCATCATATTCCATCATAATGTCACCATTTTGTTGGCATAATATGATGTTGTGGGGGATACAACATGTTGCTATTATACAACATTGTGTATGGATGTGGTATGTCGTATCTTTTTTTAGACAAGAAAACCTCATCTTCAATGTATTAAATGATCTCTCAACAACATTCCTTAATTAAGTATGTTGATGGTTAAACAACTCCTTATTATTTTATGCTTGTCTATTGCTTTTGAACTCACAGAAGTGATAGCTCATGTTTTAAAATGGGTAAGATATTGAGTCTTGAAACCCCCTATCATCATCTCTAATTGAAGGATCCTCATGTCCTCTGGTGAACCCTCCAATCCTGCTTGAATGTACGTAAACTCCATGCTGAAGTTTACAAAACCCAATATGTTCACTTAGACAAACCCTATTATGTCACGATAATGATTTTTCTTTTCCCTATCAACAAACACAGGAATGTGTGTGCCATTAAGTGCCCCAATGGCAACCTAAAAGAAGGTATTCCCGAATTACATTAATAAAATACAGATATGATATGAAAGATGACAATGTCATGTTAATTGGTACCTTGAAGCATGGGTTTAAGCTTGTGTTTTTCATGATCAAATGGTGTTTCATTGTGCATGTGGTAGCATCATCAAATACTCAGGATGCATCGCAGAAATCACGTCCAAAGCCTCATTGAATTTCCTTCTTATCTCACCTAAGTGGGTGTAGTCCTCAGCTAATGCACAATCAATATCTCCATGGCCAACCATCTGAAGGAAGTAGCAAGCAGTCTCACTTGATGATACAATCATGCTACTTTTTAATAATTCATGTCTCTCAATCTTATGTACCAGGGCTAGAAAGAGTCTGAGCTTTAGTTCTATACAGCTTATACACCCTCTTTCAGTGTCATATGATGATTTAATAGACCTTTTGGTGATCACTTCTAACAATGATAGACCTAGGTATTGGACTACTTGACTATTCATGAAATACATTGTTTCATACACGACAGATTCTATAATTGATTCAAAAATTAAGTTTGTTGGTCGTGAAATAGTATCCAACAAGTTTCCCAGTAAGTGTGATGTTTCTCTATGATTTCTACCATCCATTGTTCCCATAATTAAAGCAACGAAAAGACGCTTATACAAGTGTAAAACAATAGTGTCTAGGGATTTTCAAGGTAGTCACAAAGTTTTACATACAAATGAAAATGACAAAAGCCATAATATAGTCCAATAATAAATGTAGAATGGCAACAAAAATAGAATCTAATAACAAAGAACCATAGACACTAGCACATTTTTGACATCTAGTGTTACTTAATATCATTTTTTACATAAATCGACACTATAGGCACAAGCATTAGTATTAGTTGAGTCTTTCCTATTAAGAAAAAATGCGGGTCCACTATTATTATAACATTGATTTCTTTGTGAAAAATGAAATCTTTGATAGCCCGCAAAATTCTCAATTTTTAGGGGGAAAATTAACATAGGTCTATTATGTCGGTTGTACAAAAAGTGAAAACAAAGATCTTCTTTTGAAATAATTTTTTCCTCTAAAAAGACTCTTTCGTCAGTTGCACTCTAAAAAAATAGACGTCGTCATGACTACCACCAAAAATGTTATCTCCAAAACACCTATTCTTTCAAAGTTCTTCATAAAGAATCGACAAAAAAGGGTTCCTCCTACGTGCCATGCAAAAAATATTTCCCCCCAAATTGGTTTATGTCGTCAGTTTTTCACTTGAAACCGACAAAAGAAGTGTTAGTGAGGTTGGAATTTTTAAATAGTGAAAGTGCATATGGTATTAGTTTAGTTGTAGATATTCAATGATAGAGAATTAAATATGGAGTCAGTTTAATGGAAAACTAATGCCATGGATCTTGGTGAGGTTGGTGTTCTTAAATAGGGATAAGTACATGTGGCATCCGTTTTCTAGTGGATAACCGACGATAAAATTTCACTATGTCATCGATTTTTCCTGGAAAACCGACGACTAAAACCTTAACTACTGGTTTTGCACAAAAACTGACACTAATTTCCATATAATAGCACCCATGAAACTTTCTTTCTCCCATTCTTTATTTCATTCCACAATTTGCCTTTCTCTGGAAATGAGGTTGCCTCTCTCTCTCTCTCTCTCTCTCTCTCGCTCCTTGGCTCCTCCTCCGCTAGTGGTGTGAGAATTGACATTGTTGTTGCCTCTACTCCATCGTCATTGTTTCTACAGCCGCCAACTGTACCAGCTGTGGACTGTAACCTCCATAGGTAGATACTGGTGCAACTAATGTAGTCACTGGTACAGCTAGTGCAGCCACCATTGCAGTCGTCGTCCAAACCCTCCTTTCTACCATCCCATGCCTAAGCTACTTCCTTATATGAGCCCTCTACCCCTACCATGAAGGTCCTTCTTTTCCTTCTTCTCCTTCTTATGTAATTATAATTATTTGTTGAGTTCATTATATTATAATTATTAATTGAATGCATTGTTCTATAATTTTTTTGTTAACTTGATATGATTTACGCATTGATATGAATTCACCTAAATTAATATGAATTGTACAAGGGTTTAAATTTGAAATTAGAGAAATTGTACTTGTATAATTGAAATTCATGTATAACTACTTGTATAATTTGGTACATTATCCAATTTAACTGGTGTATGCATATAATCTCACATAAGAATTAATTATAAGGAATTGATGTAAATTACTTAAAATAGCTAAATAAGGATCTAAATTTGTTATATTTTTCTAAATTCTAAACTGAATTTGTTATATTTGTCTAAATTCTAAATCATAAGTCCTAATTTAGACATACATCTTGTTGGCCTAGAAACTCATCTTATATTTACTCATTGGGAGTAAATGTTGTATAATCCCCGATAGGGGACTTTTCTTGAATAATTGTTATGATTGGATAGAGTGGTAGAAGTAAAGAAATACACTTTAAATGGAGTAGGATCTATCTAAGTATGGTGTAAATAGAGTGGACTTGGGATGTTATAGAAGACATGGGATGAGGTAAGATAATGTGGGTACCCTTGGGTCAGTGGTTGAGGGGTAGCATGTATGGTATGTGCTGGTTGGGTGTTGTACCCTAGGGTTATGGGAGTGGGGTTGGTTTGTGGAAAAAGATATTATATGAATCATGAAGTAGATAGATGAAAAGGGTGCATCTAGGATATTTGGTTGAAGTGGAGGGTGGAATTTGCAATCAAATTTGTTCTGAGTATGCATGCCAAACTGCCTTATACACAAGTCTATAGACTTTTGGGAACCAACTTGGGACAATAAATCCATTTTAGAAGTGAAAGTTATGGGTTGCAACACTCACAAAAAGACTACTTTCCAGGGAAGTTGGTTGACTCCCTGGTGCCAACACTAGTCAAATTGTATTTAATTCCTTCATATCTAGGCGAGATATTTGTGAAGTGGTCTGTTATATTGTTTTGTATCTAAAAGTAATTATTTAGCTAAGTTGGTAGTCTTATAATAGAAAAGTGATATATTACAAAATTACTACCAGTTAGACATACCTACTACAATTTCAGGCTATTCTATATGAGAACATTGGAGCACAACTCTATGAAATATAACCCATTTTAAGTGTTACTTCAATATCATTACTTTCTTTTTATATCATAAATTAACCTATATATATTTTCTTTTTTTAGAGAAGTCTGGAAGCTATTTATTCATCTTACCTTCCCCCTGCAAGAGAAATAGAATTAGGATTACATGCACTAATAATGGGAATAAACATGGTAGTACTACTACCATTACAATAATGAGCCTCCCTGGTGATAATGGGACTCATAGGAGCCGAAGGCCTGTCGTAGGTAGAACTACCTACATTGTTTTTTAGATGCAATTTAGCAAGCATGTCAGCAGAAACATTGCCCTTTCTCCTACTATGCTTAATGCTGAAGTTGTGTTCTTTGAGAAGTTTAATGATATTGGCAGTCAAGTTAGCATAACGAGGGAGAGACGTCGCAGTGTCATTCAGAACTTGGGCCATGATGAGACTATCAGTCTCAAAGATGATGGGTACCTTGAATCTGGTTATAGTGAATTCCATAGCTTTGAGAATGCCTAAGAGTTCAGCATGGATGACCTTATCAGTTTGGATAGTTCCACTGGACCCCCCATCCATATTCCATAATGGTTCCGAACAACACATGCCACATCAGCCTTGGTGCTGCCCATCGCAGCATCAATGTTGATCTTGATCTGCCCCAGCTCACAAGGATACCAGACGAAAGCATTAGTGTCGCACACCCCATTTGTTTTCTTATCACTCACGTAATTGATCAAGGTGATTTCATTCATCTTGAACTGGTGAGCGATGTGATTGGTGATTCTCTCGAAGGAACCCTAGATGTTACTAAAGACTTCATCATTTCTGCTTTTTCAAATAGCCTGACAAGTGACCATGAAGAGCTTGCCAAAGTGGTTGTTTTCAGTACATTTAAATAACCACGTGATTCCATCATCCTCGTTCCAGAACTCAACGTCGGAGTTGTTGCCTAATAACTTCAACCAGATCCTCCTGCTCAGTCCACAATCCCTACGAGCGTGGAGCATGGTTTCATTCTCAAGATGGCATCTGGGGCACAAATTGTCTGTGGTCATATTCCTAGTGAACCTCTTGGCATTAGTAAGAATGGCCCCATGCCCTAAAGACCACAGGAAAAGTTTGATTGTAGGGGAGACCTCCATCTTCCAGATGTTATCCCAGTTTCTTTTCACAGTCTGTGTTTGTGGCGGCCTACACAGAAAGTAAGCGGACTTCATAGTGAAATCCCCCATGTCTGTGTGCATCCACGCACGGGTGTCCTGAGCATTGGTTGCAAAGGGGGTGCGAATTTGCAAGATATCATCCACAGCCAATTGTGGTAACCATCTAGAGAGGAATTACCGATCCCAGTTATCATTTTCGTTGACAACACAGCCGACCTTTAGGTCCAATAGCTCCTCGGGTATGTCTTGTATAGCCAAGTCTTTAAGAGGAGCAGCTTGATTAGTCCATCGGTCCATCCAGAAGTTGATGCTGAGCCCGTTGACAAGAATCATTTTGGAGTTTGAGGTAATGAACTCTTTGTTTCTGAATGCCTCAATGGCCATATAGGACATGCTGGTCTTGATTTTTGTCTCATGAATATTGAAACGTTGCTTCAGTCTGTTGCACCAAATCGAGCTCCTGTTCGTGGCCAGATCCCAAGTATTCTTGAGTGTGAGAGCCTGGTTCCAGTGACGCATGGACTTAATGCCAAGGCCACTAGAAGCCTTAGGACTGGTCAATTTCTTCCAACTGACCATGGAGATCGGTCTAGCATTGTGCCCCCCCGCCCCAAATGAATCTCCTCACACTGTTGTCAATCTTATCACACAGCTTCATCGGCAGCTTAGCCGTTTGCATAACATAAGAAGGCAGAGCCGTGAGGGTCGACCTGGAAAGACAGAAGTAGTTTTATTGATCTGGTTATGAACCACAGGAACACCAAGATAAGTACCCAGATCCGAAGTAATATGGAAGCCACTGAGCCTGCCAATCCTATTTATAACCTGTTGGATGATAGAAGAGGAGAAGAAGATGCGAGTCTTGGACACTGAAATGGATTTCCCAGAGGCCACACCAAAGTCGTTGAAGCATTTCATAACGTTCTTGATTTGGATAAAACTTGCTTCAGCAAACAGGATTAAGTCATCCGCGAAGTAGATGTGAGCAATCCTAGGTCCGGCCCGATTCATTTTGAGCAGTTTCCAATCACCCTTGTTGATGCTTTCATGTATCACTTGGCTCAACCTTTCCAGCCATGGGATGAAGATGTAGGAAGACAAGGGGTCGCCTTGTCTGAGGCCCCTACTGGCTTTGAAAGGCTCAGTCGCAATACCATTCCATATGACAGAGCTATGACCGGTGGTAATGGAATTCATGATTAATTTTCTTAGATTAGTTGAGATGTCGGTCCTCCGGATAGTTTCGTCAATGAAATACCAATCCATTTGGTCGAACGCCTTGGTGAGGTTGACTTTAATCGCCATAGCTGGAGGGTTGGTTTTTGGTTTCATTCTTTTGATGAGTTCTTGAACCACAACAATGCTATCAGTGATTCTGTGTTCAGGGAGGAAATTGCTTTGCTCGAGGGAGATCCATTCGGTGATATGAGGCTTGAGCTTGTCAACGACAATCCTCACTGCTAGCTTCAGCAAAATGTTGTTCAAAGAGATGGGCCAGAAGTGCTCGCATCTTTCTGGATGTGCAATATATTTTCTAACATTGTATTTTATAATGAAATTTTATTTAGGATAGGTTTAAAACTCTGATTCCCCTAGGTATTCATAGGTGTCTTGATATTAATAACACCATATAGTGTATAATATAAACCATGATACACATATTGACTTAAATTGGGTAATATATTCCACTAGACATGGATTTCAAAAATAATTTTAATGTTCACTATTACTATTATTATTAATGGAAAGGTAAATACAATTATTAAACATCCCACCATATAGGGTTTCGATGATCACCAAAATTAAAAAAATTATAGAAGAGTACATACAAATGTATACTGTTACAACACACTTATGCTAGTGAAACTAAGATAGGTTGTCCTGACTATAATTTGTACAGTCTGATCTTCAGGTGACTTCATTGTCATCATTTTGAATTCCATTGGATAATTATTATCATGGATTCAGGTAAGATATGTAGCCAAGTTTGTTTTGCCTGAGCTACTATGAACTTCTATACCCAACTTTCTACTATAGGACGTTCTAACTTGTTGACCAGAGATATGAGGAGAAAAAGGAAGTTACATTAAGAACAATTTTTTCATATGTGTCATCTTGTGAACCCATAGTTGTCAAGACCTCTCTTTTTATTAGAATAAATACCAATCATTGGAGAGAATCCCTAAACCTAAACCTAGAATATGAACCAAAATAACAAACTCGAGAAAGGCGATTAAAACAATATACGAAAATCATAGATAAATTTTTCCTTTTACTTTCTTCACAATTTTCATAAACCAACGTCACATCAAGGACAACACATTAAGATATCACAAATCTTATTCAACTCCAATATAACTAGAATCAAATCTTACTTCTCACATACAGTTCAATTTACATCATATACAAGTATGTTAATGAACAATTTGATGCACTACCCATCGCGGGAAAGAGAGAGTAGAGGGACATTCTAATCTATCTAGATTATTCTTCTATTTACATATTCTTAGTCATGATCTCTCTATTGAACAGAATTCTACCTAAAAACAAGTGATACAACCTCCTAAGACTCATATAGAGCCCCAGTAAGTGGATACCTCCCACTCAAGCTGAGTATATGCATTAAATTACGTTAATTATAATGATTTTTTAAGAAACATGTAAACATTAGAAAATCTAGAAGATAGTTCTAGCATATCAGTCAAATCTAGTTTATGATGATATTCTAATTAATTAGAAAAAGTAATCACTTAGACCGAATACAACTTTGAAGCATCTTTTAGAGCATGTCTATGAACTAATCAGTAGATACTTCTAAGTTCAGATTAACAATTCTTTAGTATCAATAACAAGTCAAGATCTAAACATTTTGAATCAACACATAACAATAACATCTTATTTGTGACAACCCACTAGATGGATTAGGAACACATCCTATAATCTTGAAGCTGAAGTACACATAAGACATGTCTAGCAAACAATACTATCAAATGACCAGCAATCCAAATCATTTCCAAAGTGGATATAAATCCCAATATTTACTACTTGTCAACAAGACATATACAAATATGAAAGAGATACTTTTTATAACAAAATTTTTATGTTCTACAACAAGAAACACAATCAACAATGACAAATTATCATGTAGTAGTACAAGGAATGTTACAAACATTCAAACCATCTCATACACGTCTTGTCATCTTTTATTCGTTTTCCCTAAAACTACTTGACTTGTCCTCACCAAGTAGAAGTCACCACGCCTGATTCTTGTGTCAATGAATCACAGTCACTATCTTAAGGTTTATTCGGACACCCTAATATATCAACAATAGACCCTAATCCACCACAAGGTTTCCTAAAGAGGCTCACATCCTCATCTTGGGTACACGATATAGGAACTAGCAAAACAATATATCACATATGACATCATTTCTCATTTTTTCATATTTCATTTCATGAGAGTCTACTCCTCATGGACATATACTATCACATCAAGAATTTAGGGCAAAGCTACTCTAGATGACTCACTCCTAAATCCTGGTGGCCTAACCTTTAAGATCCACACTCTGGAAATCCTTCTCATAATTCTTTGATTACTACAAGGAGATTTGTTTCATTTCCCCAGTGTGGCACTCTGGGGAAACTCAAAATATTCAGGGCACCTAACTATATGTGTCATCATTTCACTTATTATTAATCCCTTTTAGTCATCTTAAAGGAATTCAAAACATCATTTATCATATGTGTGTATTTTCACACAACTAGAATGACGTAAAAAGATTAAGCCTATCAAGAGAGACAAAGACTAAAACAAGAATCACAATAGTATGTAATTTTTTTCCAATTTTCACATCACATCATAGCAATCATCATCATTGGGCCTTCATCCCGAGACATAATCTCATTGTCCATCATTTACCGTAAACATGGTTTCTCAAAAGTAATAGTTGCATGTTAATTCATCTCAACATTTTTCTTGTTTGTTCATTTCAAATCAAGGTTCTCATAAACTATTAACAAAGGCATTAGAACCAACAACAATATAATCATATAAACATATCATGTCATTCATCATACTCAGAGCAAGCTTTTAACACAACATATATTTATTTCATTCAATCTCTATGCATATGAATGAATGTCAAAGCATAAACGTACATAATACACTTAATACTTATCTCTTACAATTTACCATTATCCAATTAGGCTACTATTTAACACATAAGTAATATCATTTGAAATCCATCAGAGAAGGTCATTCTTAGAATACAAGCATCCTAACATACAACTGCATTCCAAATATGTATGTCAATTCACATCCTTGGGCTTCATCTTATAGTTGGATTCAACTATACTTATGTATATTCTCCAAAACCTCTTCCAAGAGTATTATCCAATTTTATCATGCATCTAACCACATTAGGGTTTGGTTCTTGGACCCATTTATTACCTTTCTTCATTTTTACATTATTTCATACTCACTAGTCATAACTTCTTTGATATCATGATCACTACTACTCCTAGAATCAAAACATTCTTTTTTTCATTTAAGCTAGGAGGTAATATTATTCATCATACCCTCCTTAGTTAGGAAAAATAAATTAATCAAAAGAGTTACAACTCTGCTCCATCTGGGCGGTAAAATCTCCAAAACAAAACAACAAAAAGATATCCCAATTGAGAGCTTCTATACAAAGATGTCTAGAAGAAGAAAAGTCAAGTATTTGTCTAGTATTTAATTATGTATTGTATACCCCTTTTCTCTAATGTAGCAAGGCCACACACTCACATAGGTAATAAGTTTGTCTTCAAGGTCACATAATCTGCGATAAAGTCAAAACTCCTTATTCCAAGTTCTCTAGGGACTGAAGTTGATACTCTATGGCAATGATGGCCAAAATACAGCCTTGCAAAATATATTCAAACTGGTCTATGGCTGTAACCCAGTATCTAAAAGCAAGCCTAATATAGACATTACAATTTCTAATACAACATGTCATCCAACATTGGATACTACCATTTGGGTCAGACACACGTCCTTCAGCAATATGGGCCTTCAAATTTTCCATATCTGGGGGGGGGGCATATAATGAATGATAACCTTTGCTTCTTGAACCTAGGAGAGATGATCCCATATGCGCTTATCGAAGCACATATCGCAACATTATTTATCTTCCTAAATACTTTCCTTGTAATAGCTCAATTAACGGTTGCAATTATGGAATCCAAAGATTATCCACATTCAGCCTTTTGTTGTCAAATCTAAGAGTACATCTGAAAATCCAGATATGCCAAAAAATAAGGGGTATTATACATGAGATTAACCATCATGCTAGGTTTTTAATGGACTGTATATCTTCCTAAGCATGGGAAAACTACTTAAGAGTATCGTTGCACTAAGAATTATCTACTAGCATCATATTCTCAAATCTATTCCAAAGAAACTGAGCAAGGACACTATGAAGAAAAAGGTGTTCTGTTGTCTAAATTTAGTAAATTCATAAAGTTTCTCTCTCATTGAATTCCTTCATAATATGATTTTATAATACTTCTTTCAATTTAGATCAAGCCACATGTAATTAAAATAAACATACTATATTTTATCATACCCATTTCATTAGTTTCATTCTTAAATTATCATCACCATTCAATTCATTCTTGTCCATTTCCTTTCTTGTAATTATATGAGTGTACCGTCTCATTAACTTCCAATGGAATTCTCAAAATTAACAAAGACAACTTAGCTCCTTATAATACTACTCACTTTTAGGTTAAAGCAATTGATTAGGTTACATCTGCTTACATCATAATATAAAATTATCCTTCCCAATTCATTGTTATGTATCTTGTATAAAAGGACCCACATTCATGTGAGGGTTTACTCATTGTGGCAACCTACCATGCTTAATGAGATTACTCAAAACCAAATCATGATCAATCACTATATAAACACATCAGTAGAAAGGGGCATAACTAAAACTAAATAAATATCCTTAAACATATCCAAGAACTTTTACATAGAGTTTCATAAATCTACATAAAAGCATATACCAGACTAGGTATCTTTACAACCATTATGTGGCCTCAACCACAATATGTATACAAAAGGTATTATCCACATATTTAATTACATCATATGCAAATGTCAATACCCTATAGAAAACTTGAGTCGATGAAACATCATCTACAAAACTTCCCCACCCAAATCTGAGACCTCATTACCATGGGTCTGACAGTGTTGTTGGCAGTCACCTAAAAATATGTGCGGACCCATGAGGTGAAACCCATGTCCCACCGAGAGATATAACTGTCAATAATGTCTATTTCTTATAGCAAATTATATAATTAAATAGATATACAAGACAATATTACAAAATTGAAATATTAACATAATAGTCAAAGGAACATGTAGAGCTATCACCATATGTACAATTGATTTCTCTTACCGCACTATACTTCATCTAAATATTACAAGAAACAAAGAAAGGGTTACCATCCAATGTGATGAATAACCCTAATAGATATGTTACACGGTAGAATTACATATTTTATTAAGACATGGGTGGTTTGAGCCATACCACTCAAACTACCAGTTGACCACTACAACATCACAATCAGCTTGGTACAAGATCTAGGAGAGATAGAATCATAAAATCTCTTCCCCTCGCTCAATATGAGTCCGCCGCAGTGACATATCTGTGGGATCTGATCTCCAAACCATAACATAAACACGATTAAAACTTAGCGGAAGCGAATCGGTAATCAGCGGAAGACAAAAATCACGGGAAATTAAAACTTTTCGAGACAAGAGCTTGGATCCATAAAAGCTTCTTTCATAAAGAGAGGTAACTGTTTACATCTCAGGATAATTACTTCTTGAGTAATTATATACATCAAGATACAAAATCTCAAGATCACATAACACAAGACTCCAAGACCTGAGAGTACAGAGGACACATAGGACTAACTCTAACTACACCACATGGCAGGACAAATCTCCACCTGAGATTACTGCTGCCCCTGGTGCTGTTGCTGAGACTGGTCACCTGTAGGCTGGTTCCTTCGTCTCCGACGTCCACCTAAAAAGTTGAAGCCTACGGGGTGAGACAATTATACATAATTGTCCCAGCGAGAGTTATAACTCTTCGCCAGAAGCTTTATTATAACATCAAAGATTATTTTAAACAGTAAAGCCTTCAAAGCATTCTATAACAGTTGCAGATATAACAAGATCTCTACAAATTAGGAGATATGAAGAATATCAACATTATTGCAATGTAACATCAATCAACTAACTTGGAGTCATCTCTAACAAGTTATACTACATGGTTGATTATGTTTTACAAACAACATTATGCCCTGTGGAGATGAGGCTTACCACTCATACTCCAACTGATCGCTGAGAAGCCGCATCAGTATCATACATAGGTCATTAAGAGAGCCGGATTCTCATGACCTTCACCTTCCTCAGTCAGTAAGAGGATCACTTGTAGGACATCTCGTGTCTCTACTACTATAGCTTACCAGGGTAAACTGGTCCTTCACTATTCTAGAGTCACAGTGGCGTTCTGTACTCTCTTCGTCATCAGGAGGTTTCATATTTACCTACCACTGATACGGATATCTGTGCTTTCTTCGTCATCAGGAGGTTTCATGTTTACCTACCACTGATACGGTATGGAACTATAGTGAAGGATGGATGGATTCCACATATACATCACTTTCCTACACTAGGATGTAAGGTTCTACACATCCATGTACCCCACATACTCAAAAGTATGTGCTCCAGGAGTTCCCTAAGGAAAACCTATTTCTCCATCACTTAATTTCTGACAATGATGGATCTATGATCAGGGCTCTACATTATACTTGATTAGTTAGGTACATTCAGTATTCTTTAATAGCATACATGTTCCTTCAAACAATAACAATAGCATAGAAGCTATAAAAGAAGAATACTAAATGTAACAAGCCTAACTCATATTAATCATCATTTCTCATTATCCTCATCACAAGTCATCTCTAAGGCATGACCTTGATGGTATTCATGGCTCTCATAGCCCAGTATCAGCATAGAATGCCACTGGCAAGGCATCAGATTACATTACTTATTCATAAGGCTAACAACATGCCTTTAATGAATATAACATCAACATCCATACCTGGATATGATTACCTTCATATCAGAACATGCATGGTTAATACATCTGATAAAGGTAATACAACAATAAGGAATGTACTTCCTACTCTTGTCATAAGAGTTAAATCTCTAATTCAAATCAAATAGAGTTTAATACTCAAAAGCATGCCATTACCCTTGAATTAGGGTTTACTATTCACATTACATGTCATCACCCTTGAATTAGGGTTTACTATTCACATCAAGGTGAACTAAACTCATAACATCATCATGTATGAGTAACATCTTCATTGATGCTCTTAGATTGGTTAAAGGTTCATCATTTATCATAATTAGGGTTTCTATGACCTCACACAGGTGGATCATACCCTAATTATACTCATGTGCATTGGAGATACTTTACTCGAGTTTCCACTTAAAAAGGGTACTTTCTCTTTCTAGAAGTACTTTCTCTCTCTAGAAGTACTTTCTCTCTCATCATAATGTTAGGTGATGTCAACATCACTCTAAAACAGGTTGGATTGAGGCATCATAGGCTAACATAGCCAAAAACATCATCAATATGTGATTAGAGTTACTTTCTCTCTCTAGGTTACTTTCTCTCTCTAGGTTACTTTCTCTCTCTAGAGTACTCTCTCTTTCATCATACTAATGGTTGATGGTAACATTACACTAGATCAAGTTGGATAGAGTCATTATGACTAAAAACTTTATTCTCATGTAATTAGGGTTTGAATTGAGCAAGGTATAACTCAATTGACCCTTCAGGGGTATTTTGGTAATTCACCCCATTGATCATCATCATAGTCAAAAACCTTGGTCAAATAACCCCTTACTATCCTAGATTATCATTAGGGTTTGATTTGGGCAACATTGAACCATTTACATCATCAAATGATTGAATGTGGTCAACCTTGAGTCACATTGATTAATTCCAATCATTAATCATTAATTGAATTGAGATCGGTTGAAAGTGTTGACCGTTTGCCCACTTTGACCCTCCAAGACCGCGAACCTCTTTCTAGCTCCAAGACCGCGAGCCCCCTTAGGCTTCAAGACCGTGAGCCTCTTCAAGGGTTCAGGACCGCGAAGCCTCCCATTGGTCCAAGTTAAAGTTGAGACCGCGAGGACCAATCTGAGTTGAGACCGCAAGGGTCATGAAGACCGTTTGCCCTTCTTTGACCTCAGGACCGCGAGGCCCTTCGCGGTCTTGAGACCGCGAGCCTCCTCTCGGTCTTGAGACCGTGAGCCCCCTCACGGTCTTGAGACCGCGAGCCCTCTCACGGTCTTGAGACCGTGAGCCCTCTCACGGTCTTGAGACCGCGAGGCTCTCATGGTCTCAGCCGCTTGGTCCTTCAACAAGGCTCAAAGATGCAACCGATAATGTCAACCCATGTTGAAGCCCTCAAATGGTCAAAGCTATGTTTACCACTTATGGGTTTAGTCAATTAAGATTATGCTTGATCACTTGGTCATTCAATTGACCCATAATGGTTAACCAATTATGGTTGAAATTGATTCAATTAGGGTCTATCAATGTTCACCCATCAACATTCAACAGTGTGCATCAACACAAGGTTCAACCCTTCAATTGAGCTCCAAATGGGCCCAAACTTGGCCCAAACGGTCTTGAGGTCATGTGGGTGGACCCCACATGGTCTTAAGACCGTTTGCCCAAGATTTCATCAAAGTCTAAGGTGATTTGATAGGGGTTGAACCATGATTGAACCACAAAACAGAATTTTGATTAAATTGATAACTTATTTGCAATTGGGTCCTCAATTGGTCAAATTACTCAACCCTAGACCTTCAAACGGTCTTGGTGATTGTCCTCTCGGTCTTGAGACCGTTTGGATGAGTTCCAAACGGTCTTGAAACCGTTTGCCCATCAAATTTTTGGATTCTAGTGCAAATTCATCAAGGTCTGACCCATTGAGTTGATGGTTATATCAATATTTAATTGCAATGTAAATTGGTGTAAAAGTACCTTCAATTGGTCAACAAATCTTGACCCCAGACCTCCAAACGGTCTTGGTTGATTTCCCTCACGGTCTTGAGACCGTTTGGTGACCCCCAAACGGTCTTGAGACCGTTTAGGTCAATCATACCTAAAAACCCTAATTAGGTCACCATAATTTCAGTACTGATTTTATCTAGGGTTAGCCCTAGTATTCACCCTTCAACTCTTAGCCCGTTTGGAATTAGACCATCAAACTTGGTGAGTTGTTAATTAACATAATTTTGAACAGTAATCTCATACGGTCAACGCTTAGTCAACGACCTTACACGGTCTTGAGACCGTTTGCCCAAAAAGGCAATTTCAGACCGTTTGAAAATCAGCAATTAATTCATTTAAAGTTGTGACTTAAAAAGGTCATATCTCCCGATTCCTTTGGAGTTAGTCTCCCAAATTTTGAGGGTAATTAGCCTATATAATTAGGAACAGGTTTCTTATACGGTCCACGCTCGGCCAACGGGGCCAAACGGTCTTGAGACCGTTTGCTCACCTCGCGGTCTTGAGTCCGAGAGAACAAACTGTTAGGACCGTTTAAGGAAAAGAAAAGCGGTGGGTTTTTCTTGGAAATCACGCCTTCATTTTCTAGCTCAAGAACAGTACAGATATCCCACGGGTTTGCTTGCAAAATAGCAGGGAAAAGTAGGGAAATACTAAGAGCTATCATCAAAACGCATATAAAGATGCACATAGTAAAGCATAGGTTTAGAGTTATAAAACCCGCCTAAAGCTTGCTTCTTGAGCTCCAAGCTTTCAAGCTCCAAGCTCTAATGGCGTCCTTGAGTTCCCACAGGTTGGCCAAGGTGAAAACTCCAAGGAAGGATGAAAAGAGACGGCTAGAAAGGTAGGGTTTCAAGAGTTAGCCATGTAGATGACCTTGAATTCGAATTCTAACCATGGAATTAGGCAAGAAGAGGGGTTTAGACCTACCTTGCACCCCTTGGTCGTCCTCCTTAGCTCCAAGGCAGTCCTTGGTCATCTTTGGTGAAATGAAACAGTAAGGGAACGAAGTGTGAGTTCCCTTGCAACTAAGGGAAGGAGAGTTTATATACATGGGGTAGGATTTTCAACATTAGTTCATAAGTTGTCCATAATTCCAACTAGGTCCCTCCTTCTTTACTTGATCGTCCCTTCCTCTTTATTCTAAGGACAAACCTTCTCTTAAGGTCTAGAAAAGAAGGCAAGGAAGAACAATCTAATAATAAAGTTCATACTTAAAGGGATATTGCACATATACCCTGATTATTCAATCACAAAGCCTATTTCTTAACTTGATAACTCAATTGAGGTGAATTCCTCATCATTTCTTCTCTAAATAATGGCAAGAGTCTAAAAGATACTTTAGATGACATTCTTTACAAATTGCATCCCATCATTTGGGTAAATTGCATTTTACCCCAGATTAGAGTTTCAAGCCCTGGGATTGCTTCCACAGCTGCACCTTGGTGCTCTAGCTTGGGAAATCCCTCAAACTTTGCCAAAGAGATTCTCATGATGTCTCAACATCAGAGGAACATCTCAACATGTGCAAAATTGCAAGCTAACCCTTTCAACTGGGTAAATTGCACATAGGTTCCTGTATATCAAAACAATGCTACAACTTTAAATAAAAAGGAGCAAATACTGAAATATACGTTTCTGAGAAACTTAATTACATGCTCAGAGTTAATCACAAAGATTTAATTACATATTTAGGCAAAACACCTAGGGTTGACTCATAACCCAGGTCAGGGATGTTACAAATTATCCACCCCTTACAAGGATTTCGTCCCTGAAATCGATAAAACATACTAAGAGAAAAGGGCAGGATACTTCCTTCTCATCTCATCCTCTAATTCCCAAGTGGCTTCTTCAATACCACGATGGTTCCAGAGGACTTTCACAAGACTTATATCTTTCTTCTTTAACTTTTTAATTCGTTTATCAAGGATTGACATTGGTCCCTCCTCATAGGATATGTCATCATTCAATTCTACTTCCATAGGTTGTAGAACTGACTCGGTGTCTGGGTGACATTTCTTCAACATAGAAATGTGAAACACAGGATGTAACCTCTGTAATTCTGGGGGAAGCTCTAGTTTATATGCTACCTTTCCAATCCGTTCAATGATTGGATAAGGCCCCATATATCTAGGAGCTAACTTCCCCTTCCTTCCAAAACGAAGGACCCCTTTCCAAGGTGAGACCTTAAGATACACTCTGTCTCCAACCTGGAACTCTAAGGGTCTACGACGTTTGTCAGCATAAGATTTCTGCCTATCCTGAGCAGTCTTAATCTTATGTTGTATAACTTTAATCTTTTCCGTGGTTTGCTGCACCAGGTCAGGACCTAACAACTGGTGCTCACCAGTCTCAAACCAACACAAGGGTGATCTACAACGTCTACCATATAAGGCTTCATAAGGTGCCATATCAATACTATGCTGATAGCTATTGTTATAGGCAAACTCTATCAAACTTAGGTGTAGATCCCAACTTCCGGTGAACTGGAGGACACATGCTCTCAACAAGTCTTCTAGGGTCTGTATGGTCCTTTCCGACTGTCCATCAGTCTGCGGATGAAAGGCCGTACTAAACCTTAGCTTGGTGCCTAAGGCTCTGTGTAACTGTTCCCAGAAACGACTTGTAAACTGAGGACCTCTGTCAGAAATTATTGTGACAGGAACTCCGTGCAAACGCACTATCTCTTGAACATACAACTCTGATAACTTTTCAGCAGAATAGGTTGTTTTGACAGGTAAGAAATGTGCTGTCTTAGTCAACCTATCAACAATTACCCAAATGGAATCATGTCCTTTGCTTGTCCTGGGTAGGCCAACAACAAAGTCCATGGTCACATGGTCCCACTTCCACTGTGATATGGGTAAAGGTTGCATTGTCCCTGCAGGCTTCTGGTGTTCAGCTTTAACTTGCTGACACACAGGACACCTCAGAACAAACTCTGCAACATCCTTCTTCATCGCAGGCCACCAATACAAATCTTTCAAATTCCGATACATCTTGGTGCTCCCTGGATGCATAGCATACATGGAAGAATGGGCTTCTTCCAGGACTAACTTCCTTAAGTTGTCCACATCCGGCACTATCATTCTTCCATTATAACAAGCTACTTGATCTTTTGAGTCATGAAACCCATCTTGCTTCTCATTTCCATACTCAGATCTTATATGTTGAACTGCAGCATCATCTAGCTGTGCTTCTTTAATCTGCTCTCTTAGGGTAGGTTTAATATGCATCTCAGCTAACAAACCGGCTAGCAATGACACCTTCAACTGTACATTGTCTTGTCTTAAAGAGATAAGCATATCTCTTCTAGAGCATACTAAAGAGTTTAGTTGTGCTCTATTCATGGTTGATGTTGCTGATTTCCTACTCAAGGCATCTGCAACAACATTGGCCTTACCTGGATGGTAATCAATTGTACAATCGTAGTCCTTGATTAACTCCATCCAGCGACGTTGCCTCATGTTGAGCTCATGCTGAGAGAAGATATACTTAAGGTTTTTGTGGTCTGTGAAAATCTGGAATGTTTCTCCGTAGAGATAATGCCTCCAGATCTTCAAGGCATGAACCACAGCTGCTAACTCCAGATCGTGTGTTGGATAATTCTCCTCGTGTTTCTTAAGCTGTCGGGAAGCAAAAGAAATCACTTGTTTATCCTGCATCAACACACATCCTAGTCCATTTTTGGAAGCATCACAGAAAACTACATATCCTTTTCCTTGTTCAGGTAGCACTAATACAGGTGCACTTGTCAACCTCTCCTTCAGCAACTGGAAAGATTATTGACACTTATCACTCCAAGAAAAAGGAACATCTTTCCGGGTTAACTTGGTCAAAGGTAAAGCTATAGAACTAAAGTTCTTTATGATCCTTCGATAATAGCCAGCTAACCCCAAGAAACTTTGAATCTCCGTCGGTGTCTTCGGTTGTTCCCATTGTAGAACAGATTCTACCTTTGCAGGGTCAACACGAATTCCCGAGGCGGATATTACATGTCCAAGAAAAGATACCTCCGGCAGCCAGAACTCACACTTGCTAAACTTAGCATACAACTTATGTGCTCTTAGCAAGGTCAAAGCTTGGCGAAAATGCTGCTCATGCTGCTGAGCATCCTTACTATAGATCAGAATGTCATCTATGAAGACGAAAACACACTGATCAAGGAAAGGTTGAAAAACTCTATTCATGAGTTCCATAAATGTAGCTGGTGCATTGGTTAGTCCAAACGACATAACCGTGAACTCATAGTGACCATATCTTGTCCTAAAGGCAGACTTAGATATGTCACTATCCTTAATACGGAGCTGGTGATATCCAGACCTCAAGTCTATCTTTGAAAAGACTGTTGCACCACGCAACTGGTCAAAGAGATCATCAATCCTCGGTAGAGGATACTTATTCTTTATTGTTACTTTATTGAGTTGTCTATAGTCGATGCACAACCGCATCGACCCATCTTTCTTTTTAACAAACAAGACCGGAGCACCCCAAGGTGAAGTACTCGGTCGGATAAAACCTCTCTCAAGTAGCTCTTGAAGCTGTTTCTTGAGTTCTGCCATCTCGGCAGGCGCCATCCTATACGGGGTTTGAGCTATGGGTTTCGTATCTGGGATCAGATTGATTTCAAAATCAATCTCCCGAGGTGGTGGTATACCAGGAAGTTCTTCAGGAAACACATCCTCGAATTCCCTGACTATGGGAACTTCAGCAGGATTGGTCCTTTCCTTGGTAACATCTACCACATGGGCTAAGAATGCATAACATCCTTGCCTCAACAGCTTATCAGCAACCATAGCTGATACAAGACAGGTGGGCAGAATCTTTCTTTCACCTTGAAAGATCCATGTGTTGCTTTCATCAGCAAACACAGCTAACTTGGACTCACAATCCAAGACAACTCTATACCTTTCTAAGGTATCCATCCCAAGGATTATATCAAATCCCTGCATATCAAGTGGTATAAGATCCACTTGAATGCGATGGTCAGAAAAGAAAAGGATGCAGGGAGAACATACCTCCTGCAAAACAACAGACCCACTCAACGGAGTCTCTAACAACAAACCATCTGCTCTATGACTAACAGTCACATTACAGTTACGAATCACTTCATGAGTGATGAAAGAGTGCGTAGCACCCGGATCAATCAGAACGGATACAACACAGGATATAGACATATCAGAATATAAAAGTTTCATCTGACCTGCCACTACCCGTGGATTGACCACTGCCTCAGGTGGGTTCATAGCATAGAACCTCGCAGTCGCCTGGTGTTGAGGTGGTGCTGATGATCCAGCTTGAGACGCTTGTCCACGTCCTCGAGCTGCTCCTTGGTGTTGTCTATTCTGAGATCCCTGTTGATTCTGTCTCGGGGTTTGTTGTATCACACCGACAACCCTAGAACGGCAATCCTTCATCAAGTGTCCCACCTTACCACAGTTGTAGCAACTCTTCTCCTGTTGCTGTGGTCTGGGTGGTCCAGTAACTGACACTGATGCAGAACTGTGCGTCCTTTGAAGCGGTTGACTCCGCCCTCTACCTCTGCTTGGTGTCCATTGAGTTTGAAAACTCGATCTGGGTGGTGGAGGGTTAGGTGCAGAGAATCTAGGTCTCTTGGGATCCCTAGATGAAGAACCCTGGAACTGTGGATATCTTTTATGGGTTTGTCTTTTCTCAACCACAGATCTCTCTATCCTTCGGACTGACTCAACGAAGGTAGAGAATCTCTCTCTGTTTTCTAAGGCAGACACAGGGGTTGACATATCAGAATTCAAACCCTTTTCGAATCTTCTGATTCTTTCCTCATCCGTAGCAGCCATGTGCGGACAGAACCGCAACAACTCCATGAACTTAGCTTCATACTCACTAATGTTCATCATACCCTGCCTTAGTTTCTCAAACGGAGATATCTTCTCATCTAGGAAGGTCTTTGGAAAATATCTATTGATAAATTCCCGATGAAACTCTTCCCATGAGAACTCTACTCCAGGTCTCTTCTGCTCTTCCATGTTCCACCAGTGACCAGCACCGCCTTTGAGAAGATAGACAGCATGTCTAACCTTCTCAGCTTCCGGAATCATAAGAATCCTGAAAGCCTTCTCCAACTCTGTCAACCATAAGTCAGCATCTGCAGGGTCGGCAGTTCCAAAGTACTCGGTAGCTCCGACACGACGAAGTCGTTCAAACGTCTTACCGATACCTTGTGCTTCAGGCTGGACAGGTGCCCTAAGCGCAGGAATGGGCATCCTATCGGTTATATGTGTCATGGCAGTCATGAACTGCCCGAACATCGTCTGTATAGCTGGATCACTCATGTCAGCTGGGTCGAACTGGGGTGGCCCTCTTGGCGACTCAGGTGCAGGTTGTTCTATTCTCAGAACTCTTGCACCGCCTCGAGGTGCACTAGCACTACTTTCTGCCACGTGCTCATCGCGATATTCTGACATTCTTATGTATCTTCTTCTCCTGAGGAGCAGAAGATTCTATTAGATGAGGAAGGAGTACTAAAGGTAGACTCGACATCCTAAGTCCTATGCCTCTGTAGACTCAACTGAACCTGGAGCTCTGATACCACTAGTTGTGGGCTCTGATCTCCAAACCATAACATAAACACGATTAAAACTTAGCGGAAGCGAATCGGTAATCAGCGGAAGACAAAAATCACGGGAAATTAAAACTTTTCGAGACAAGAGCTTGGATCCATAAAAGCTTCTTTCATAAAGAGAGGTAACTGTTTACATCTCAGGATAATTACTTCTTGAGTAATTATATACATCAAGATACAAAATCTCAAGATCACATAACACAAGACTCCAAGACCTGAGAGTACAGAGGACACATAGGACTAACTCTAACTACACCACATGGCAGGACAAATCTCCACCTGAGATTACTGCTGCCCCTGGTGCTGCTGCTGAGACTGGTCACCTGTAGGCTGGTTCCTTCGTCTCCGACGTCCACCTAAAAAGTTGAAGCCTACGGGGTGAGACAATTATACATAATTGTCCCAGCGAGAGTTATAACTCTTCGCCAGAAGCTTTATTATAACATCAAAGATTATTTTAAACAGTAAAGCCTTCAAAGCATTCTATAACAGTTGCAGATATAACAAGATCTCTACAAATTAGGAGATATGAAGAATATCAACATTATTGCAATGTAACATCAATCAACTAACTTGGAGTCATCTCTAACAAGTTATACTACATGGTTGATTATGTTTTACAAACAACATTATGCCCTGTGGAGATGAGGCTTACCACTCATACTCCAACTGATCGCTGAGAAGCCGCATCAGTATCATACATAGGTCATTAAGAGAGCCGGATTCTCATGACCTTCACCTTCCTCAGTCAGTAAGAGGATCACTTGTAGGACATCTCGTGTCTCTACTACTATAGCTTACCAGGGTAAACTGGTCCTTCGCTATTCTAGAGTCACAGTGGCGTTCTGTACTCTCTTCGTCATCAGGAGGTTTCATATTTACCTACCACTGATACAGATATCTGTGCTTTCTTCGTCATCAGGAGGTTTCATGTTTACCTACCACTGATACGGTATGGAACTATAGTGAAGGATGGATGGATTCCACATCTACATCATTTTCCTACACTAGGATGTAAGGTTCTACACATCCATGTACCCCACATACTCAAAAGTATGTGCTCCAGGAGTTCCCTAAGGAAAACATGTTTCTCCATCACTTAATTTCTGACAATGATGGATCTATGATCAGGGCTCTACATTATACTTGATTAGTTAGGTACATTCAGTATTCTTTAACAGCATACATGTTCCTTCAAACAATAACAATAGCATAGCAGCTATAAAAGAAGAATACTAAATGTAACAAGCCTAACTCATATTAATCATCATTTCTCATTATCCTCATCACAAGTCATCTCTAAGGCATGACCTTGATGGTATTCATGGCTCTCATAGCCCAGTATCAGCATAGAATGCCACTGGCAAGGCATCAGATTACATTACTTATTCATAAGGCTAACAACATGCCTTTAATGAATATAACATCAACATCCATACCTGGATATGATTACCTTCATATCAGAACATGCATGGTTAATACATCTGATAAAGGTAATACAACAATAAGGAATGTACTTCCTACTCTTGTCATAAGAGTTAAATCTCTAATTCAAATCAAATAGAGTTTAATACTCAAAAGCATGCCATTACCCTTGAATTAGGGTTTACTATTCACATTACATGTCATCACCCTTGAATTAGGGTTTACTATTCACATCAAGGTGAACTAAACTCATAACATCATCATGTATGAGTAACATCTTCATTGATGCTCTTAGATTGGTTAAAGGTTCATCATTTATCATAATTAGGGTTTCTATGACCTCACACAGGTGGATCATACCCTAATTATACTCACTCATGTGCATTGGAGATACTTTACTCGAGTTTCCACTTAAAAAGGGTACTTTCTCTTTCTAGAAGTACTTTCTCTCTCTAGAAGTACTTTCTCTCTCATCATAATGTTAGGTGATGTCAACATCACTCTAAAACAGGTTGGATTGAGGCATCATAGGCTAACATAGCCAAAAACATCATCAATATGTGATTAGAGTTACTTTCTCTCTCTAGGTTACTTTCTCTCTCTAGGTTACTTTCTCTCTCTAGAGTACTCTCTCTTTCATCATACTAATGGTTGATGGTAACATTACACTAGATCAAGTTGGATAGAGTCATTATGACTAAAAACTTTATTCTCATGTAATTAGGGTTTGAATTGAGCAAGGTATAACTCAATTGACCCTTCAGGGGTATTTTGGTAATTCACCCCATTGATCATCATCATAGTCAAAAACCTTGGTCAAATAACCCCTTACTATCCTAGATTATCATTAGGGTTTGATTTGGGCAACATTGAACCATTTACATCATCAAATGATTGAATGTGGTCAACCTTGAGTCACATTGATTAATTCCAATCATTAATCATTAATTGAATTGAGATCGGTTGAAAGTGTTGACCGTTTGCCCACTTTGACCCTCCAAGACCGCGAGCCTCTTTCTAGCTCCAAGACCGCGAGCCCCCTTAGGCTTCAAGACCGTGAGCCTCTTCAAGGGTTCAGGACCGCGAAGCCTCCCATTGGTCCAAGTTAAAGTTGAGACCGCGAGGACCAATCTGAGTTGAGACCGCGAGGGTCATGAAGACCGTTTGCCCTTCTTTGACCTCAGGACCGCGAGGCCCTTCGCGGTCTTGAGACCGCGAGCCTCCTCTCGGTCTTGAGACCGTGAGCCCCCTCACGGTCTTGAGACCGTGAGCCCCCTCACGGTCTTGAGACCGCGAGCCCTCTCACGGTCTTGAGACCGTGAGCCCTCTCACGGTCTTGAGACCGCGAGGCTCTCATGGTCTCAGCCGCTTGGTCCTTCAACAAGGCTCAAAGATGCAACCGATAATGTCAACCCATGTTGAAGCCCTCAAATGGTCAAAGCTATGTTGACCACTTATGGGTTTAGTCAATTAAGATTATGCTTGATCACTTGGTCATTCAATTGACCCATAATGGTTAACCAATTATGGTTGAAATTGATTCAATTAGGGTCTATCAATGTTCACCCATCAACATTCAACAGTGTGCATCAACACAAGGTTGAACCCTTCAATTGAGCTCCAAATGGGCCCAAACTTGGCCCAAACGGTCTTGAGGTCATGTGGGTGGACCCCACATGGTCTTAAGACCGTTTGCCCAAGATTTCATCAAAGTCTAAGGTGATTTGATAGGGGTTGAACCATGATTGAACCACAAAACAGAATTTTGATTAAATTGATAACTTATTTGCAATTGGGTCCTCAATTGGTCAAATTACTCAACCCTAGACCTTCAAACGGTCTTGGTGATTGTCCTCTCGGTCTTGAGACCGTTTGGATGAGTTCCAAACGGTCTTGAAACCGTTTTCCCATCAAATTTTTGGATTCTAGTGCAAATTCATCAAGGTCTGACCCATTGAGTTGATGGTTATATCAATATTTAATTGCAATGTAAATTGGTGTAAAAGTACCTTCAATTGGTCAACAAATCTTGACCCCAGACCTCCAAACGGTCTTGGTTGATTTCCCTCACGGTCTTGAGACCGTTTGGTGACCCCCAAACGGTCTTGAGACCGTTTAGGTCAATCATACCTAAAAACCCTAATTAGGTCACCATAATTTCAGTACTGATTTTATCTAGGGTTAGCCCTAGTATTCACCCTTCAACTCTTAGCCCGTTTGGAATTAGACCATCAAACTTGGTGAGTTGTTAATTAACATAATTTTGAACAGTAATCTCATACGGTCAACGCTTAGTCAACGACCTTACACGGTCTTGAGACCGTTTGCCCAAAAAGGAAATTTCAGACCGTTTGAAAATCAGCAATTAATTCATTTAAAGTTGTGACTTAAAAAGGTCATATCTCCCGATTCCTTTGGAGTTAGTCTCCCAAATTTTGAGGGTAATTAGCCTATATAATTAGGAACAGGTTTCTTATACGGTCCACGCTCGGTCAACGGGGCCAAACGGTCTTGAGACCGTTTTCCCTGTCGCGGTCTCGAGACCGTTTGCTCACCTCGCGGTCTTGAGTCCGAGAGAACAAACTGTTAGGACCGTTTAAGGAAAAGAAAAGCGGTGGGTTTTTCTTGGAAATCACGCCTTCATCTTCTAGCTCAAGAACAGTACAGATATCCCACGGGTTTGCTTGCAAAATAGCAGGGAAAAGTAGGGAAATACTAAGAGCTATCATCAAAACGCATATAAAGATGCACATAGTAAAGCATAGGTTTAGAGTTATAAAACCCGCCTAAAGCTTGCTTCTTGAGATCCAAGCTTTCAAGCTCCAAGCTCTAATGGCGTCCTTGAGTTCCCACAGGTTGGCCAAGGTGAAAACGCCAAGGAAGGATGAAAAGAGACGTCTAGAAAGGTAGGGTTTCAAGAGTTAGCCATGTAGATGACCTTGAATTCGAATTCTAACCATGGAATTAGGCAAGAAGAGGGGTTTAGACCTACCTTGCACCCCTTGGTCGTCCTCCTTAGCTCCAAGGAAGTCCTTGGTCGTCTTTGGTGAAATGAAACAGTAAGGGAACGAAGGGTGAGTTCCCTTGCAACTAAGGGAAGGAGAGCTTATATACATGGGGTAGGATTTTCAACATTAGTTCATAAGTTGTCCATAATTCCAACTAGGTCCCTCCTTCTTTACTTGATCGTCCCTTCCTCTTTATTCTAAGGACAACCCTTCTCTTAAGGTCTAGAAAAGAAGGCAAGGAAGAACAATCTAATAATAAAGTTCATACTTAAAGGGATATTGCACATATACCCTGATTATTCAATCACAAAGCCTATTTCTTAACTTGATAACTCAATTGAGGTGAATTCCTCATCATTTCTTCTCTAAATAATGGCAAGAGTCTAAAAGATACTTTAGATGACATTCTTTACAAATTGCATCCCATCATTTGGGTAAATTGCATTTTACCCCAGATTAGAGTTTCAAGCCCTGGGATTGCTTCCACAGCTGCACCTTGGTGCTCTAGCTTGGGAAATCCCTCAAACTTTGCCAAAGAGATTCTCATGATGTCTCAACATCAGAGGAACATCTCAACATGTGCAAAATTGCAAGCTAACCCTTTCAACTGGGTAAATTGCACATAGGTTCCTGTATATCAAAACAATGCTACAACTTTAAATAAAAAGTAGCAAATACTGAAATATACGTTTCTGAGAAACTTAATTACATGCTCAGAGTTAATCACAAAGATTTAATTACATATTTAGGCAAAACACCTAGGGTTGACTCATAACCCAGGTCAGGGATGTTACAATATCAGCCAAATTTCAACCAGCCTAGTCCTCCCTGGGAACATAGGCCATGACACTAGAAACCAGGGTATTCAACCCTAAAATCTGAGGTATGACCACACTCTCATCCTCAGTCACATCATATATATGTATGTATGTATGCATGTATGTATGTATGTATGTATGTATGTATGTATGTATGTATGTATGTATGTATGTATGTATGTATGTATGTATGTATGGGATTAAGAGAGGCACTCTCCCCCTCTCACACGTCTGTGGCAGAGGCCAAATGTCGGGGAGGGTGGTAAATCAAGGGGCAACTGGGATTCGAACATGGGTCCCTTTATTAGGGGACACCGTGCTTGACCACTTGAGCCACTCCTTGTCAGCTGTATGTATGTATGTATGTATGTATGTATATATATTCATCTGAGACATGGCCTCAACCACTTTCCAAAACCTAGAGATCAGGATGACAAGGATATACCCTCCATGCACTCGTATATACTCAATAGTATACGACTCAGGGTTTCCCTTCTGGAATACTCATTTTACTATCCAGAAAGTCCTAAAATTGGAATAATTCTACAGATCAAGGCACTACATGATTATGGTTTCAGTTGATTACTTAAGCCAGTTGGGTAATTTCGGACTGCACCAATCAAGTTACATACAAACAACTATATTGTAGCTATAAGAATCATTGGTATATAACAACTCCAAAAGATGTAAAACATACGAAACATATTCCTCATCATAACATCACAGTTTCCATTATCATCCTTGAAACGACTAACTTCCATTAGGGTTCAAAAGACCCCATAAATGCCATTATGGGCATACAATGCTACTTCCTACAGGAACCACATTATCATTCAATATTATGTAGAGGGTTCAACATGTCACCAAAAAACTAGTTACTCTCAAACCCAACATAAGAGTTCATCAATCATAAGAGTTATGCCATTCCCAAGAGTAACATAACAGATTTACCTCTAGCAATATGAATTGTATCCCTTCATCATTTAAACATCAATAGAAGATAGAAGTATTAAACTATCATCAATTAACCATTACAAGAAAGGCTCAAACATGTGGATTGAATTTGTATCACAAATTAGCATACATAGGTAAACCATTGATTCATTAGCACACATAGACAAACACTTAGGCAAATCATCGTTTCATTAGTATACTTAGGTAAACACTTAAGTAAACCATCATATCATTTAGGGGCTTACAAAATCTAAAACCATCGGTTAAACAATTGATTTTAACCAAAAAGCAAATTCATCGGTTCATTGAAGTAATTAACCAAAGGCAAAACTGCCAGATCATTAATGTACTTAGCCAAAAGAAAAGCCATCAAATCATTAATGTACTTATCCAAAATCAAAACCCTCAAATGATTAACATACTTAGTCAAAAGAAAAACCATTGGATCATTAATGTAGTAAAACTAAACCATCAATTCTTTCATGAACTTACATATATACATACTAAACATTCCCATCGGTTCATGGCTAGAAAAAACCATAGGTTCATTACCAAGTAGTGTCATTGATTCTAGTACTATGTAACACCAACATTTCCTACTCTTAACAAAACCATTATTCCAAGGATAAAGTAGAACCATAGATTCATAGGTCAAACTAAACCATCGATTTCAACACTAAGTAAAACCAATGATCTTTGTACTAAGGGAAAACCAATCCTTTGCACTAAGTAAAGTCCATTGTTTCATACTTCCAAAACCAAGGTAGTTCGTTATAGAAGAAGAAACTTGTATAAGGTCTAAAGATAGTTTAAAAACACCCCACTATTACACAATATGCAAAATAGTTTACGAAGAATCATCCTTCTTCCATAATGCCAAGTTTCTAGGGTAAGATCTATGCAGAGCAAGTCAAAATCAAGAAAGAAATTGGTTGAAGGTTATATAACTTGCCTCAAGATGAAGATGAACGTACACATAGTGAATTGTCTCAAGGAGAGAAGATGGAAACCCTATATTTTCACTCCCAAGGCTCCAAAGTAGCTCCTTTCTTCAAGAACAAGGTAGATCTAGGGTGAAAGAGAGAAGGAAAGGGGTTCTTAAACCACATGAATGAGTTTCAATCAAGAACTATAGGGTTCCACCCATGGATAAAATGAGAAGAATGAGAACATCAAGAAACTAGATTAGAGAAGAAGATCTTACTTGAAAATGGCAAGAAACTAGGTTAGAAGGCTCCAAACAACCCTAGAGAAGCTTGATCCAAACTCTAAAGAAACATACAACCATGATCCATCCAAGATTCATCCTCAAGGAGCTCTCCTTCCACCAAATGTTGGTCTTGGACCTCTAAAGCAACAAGGAAAAAGATGAGGGATGTAAAGGGTTCGTTTGGTAGAGAGGTGTGGGGTATATACATCCAAGATGAGAGATAAAGGTGGTTAGGGTTTAAAACTAGCTTTCCATATGTCAAATACCAAAATATATCTTTTCCTTGCTTGTTAGAACCCTCATTAGTTCATTCACCAAGGATATCCATCAGTTCATGTCTTGGTGAACAAATCAAGATGTACTCATCACACAAACCATCAATTTATACTGTATACTTAGCCATTTTGCAAACCCTAATCTTCCATCAAATTTTATGCTTCAACCAGGACAACCATCAGTTTTAGAAACTCAAGGGAAATCCATCAGATCCTGAACTACAAGGAGGAATCGTCGGTTCATTCACTCACTTGGTGAATCCATCGAATCTTCAGCATACATTGAAAAACCATCAATTCATCACCTAGTTCAAAATCCTTTGATTCTCAAACTACAAGGGAAAAGAGAAAAGAATATGATGGTGCATCCATGCATCCAAAGGTGAAACTATATCAAACATTATGAAGACTACTAGGAAGAACAAAATGCATCTGTAAAAATTACAGATAGAACCCTAGAAAAGGGAAAATTGCATAAAGATCATTAGAAGAACATAAATTGCAAAACATAAGCAAGCAAAGTCCAAACGGACCAAAATTGAAACATAGCTTTATCACCTGATATCAATACATAAATTAGGGTTTGATCAAGGTTTTAAGCATCCAATTAAATCAATCAATCATGTTTAAGCACAAATCCAGGTCAGGGCTCTTACACTCATCATTTCATAAGTCATGCTAGAATACATTAGGCCGAGATCATTTTAGTATGAATCACCATCTTCAATTGAAGAATTAATGACTACAACTTAACATTTCATCACATCTACAACATTATATATAAATTCTAGCTTTATCACCCATACTCGTCTTAATAATAAAATTCTAGGGTTTTCAAGAAGTCATCCTTAATTAAAAACATCATAAGAATCACATCATTTGGTAATCTCAACATGGTGCATAGGGATCCACTAGGTATATTCACACATAGGGAAACCCTAGTTTCCATTTCCACATATTTCATTCATCAGTCATAAGTATGCATTGATTCATTAGCTCATTTGATTTAATACCTCATTGCAACCCTAAACAAGAAAAATCACCACCTCATATTGATCCTTATGTATGTATCATATTCAATTTTAGTAAGATTTAAAAATACACTTGTATAATTCATTCTAATACAATTCAATATGATTCTATATATGTCAACTCATTTTCTAAGCATATCATTTGATAGTTGGTTCTAGCCAACATTTGTATGAAACAACATAATTCTATGCTCATGAGATTATTCATAGAACTTAAATAAATAGGTCAGGAGCTAGAAAAATATTGATCAATAAAAAAGGATCTAAATTAGTAGCATTTATTTCCCAAAAACCCTCCCAATTGGCTATACAATCGTATATAAGTACTAGCAATGATCTTAAATTTTATATCCGGATATAATTAGGCTTTCAATATGATTAAAGTTCTTGATGGGGAGAGAAACACTCACTTAAGGTGACAAACACTCATATAGTTCATTTAAGGTGTTTAGGTTAATTACAAACTAACCCTATTTTACACTTTATTTTATTTTAGAAAATGTTTTCGTCATAAACATGTTACTGTAAATCATTTACTTAATAGATAAAATCTCCTCCAAAAATTGTCAAACTTTAGCATGTCATGTGATACAACATTTCAGAGCCCAAGTAAAAATTTCAGATCATTCAGAATATTAATAAATAAATAAAAATCAAATATTGCAGTGCAATACTACAGTCTGTAGCACAAATGATCAAGTTGTTTACTAAAACGAAACTTGGTCCAAAACAAACTCTATAAAAGTTAAAAATAATCCAAAAGTAATGAAAATTCAATAGGATGTCTAGAATGGAGTTTCCAACTCAGTTAAAATTTCATTTTAATTGGATGTACTAATAAAAAAATAAATTTAAATATGAGACTGCTATATTTCAACCTGAATGCATGGCCATCTGAGTTTGTCCTAGCGAAATTCGATCGACAAAAGGATAAGAAATTGTTTAAAATTTTGATATTTTTCAAGAGCACTAATAATTTAGTAATCCAAACTATATCTAAATTTTAACTAAATTAGAGTTGCATATGAAATAATAAAAATCACTTAGTGAGCCACAATACTTATCAAATTCTATATTCATATGCTACCAAAATCCTAATTTTGTCTCATTAGGGTTTTAAATTTGCAAACCCTAATTATTCGAAATAAAATCATTTTTAGATTTCTCTTTAAGTTTAAAGAATCATAAATTAGATTATAATCATTAATCAAGCTCTAAATAATGATCAATTTAGTTAAGCATACACTCATCCAAGTAAACCCTAATTAGATGGCTAATTTGAAAATGGATCGTTATTATAGTAATGGCAGAAGCATCTAGCATATGAACAATCACTTGATCTCCTTCTGGGTTCATTGACTATTTATCAAGCATATGACCAGCATTGACAATTATAGGTACCTCTGTCCCAATTTCTAGAGATTGTAAAAAAGTAGCTTCAGTATTGTCTAACAAAGATGCATGTAGTGATTGCTTCCTCTTTCATGACCATTGTTTATCAAGAATAAGATTTATTTTAGTAAAAAATCTTGTAGAGAGATTCTCAGATGAAGTAGTAACATCCATTTCATTAACACCATTATCTTGTGCGAGCACAAAAAACTTGTTATCTTTTTCATGTTCGATTAGCATCCTTATCAAATGAACGATGAGAGATCTTCTATAATCTTTTTGTGTGTATATCATTATCATAAATTTTTGCCAATGATCTTCATCTAGAAGCCAACAAACACTAACATCAAATTAATCACTTGGAGAAGATGTATAATCAGGTTGTCGTTCTGTATTTGTTGGACAATCATATTAGGAATGAGCCATAATACCACATCCAAGACAGATTGCAAGAGTGGTTTCAAGCTCAATATCACCGGGGATAAAATCTATAAGGATCATCAAATGGAATGCAGAGAGCATATCTATTTTTGAAGCCATTTCGGGAAATCTTCTTCTTGAACATTGGGTTGTATGCTCGCTAGTTCTCAAGAGTCTGTGTAAAGCATCACCTATCTTCACAAAAGTTACCTAGTTATACTAGGGTATGGGTAGGTATAAAACTTGTACGCATATAACAATGAAAGGAGGAATACAAGAAGCCAGAATAATTTCCCCAATGTAATTACACACCATAAGGAAAGAGCAAAAAGTGGACCAAGGACCCTCTGTCAAGGCCATTGCTTGATCTTGTTCACATGATAACTGGACAACATAATGGTTTTTACCTATTTCCAACATCTTCCAATGTGCCACATGATTCTATAGAAGTTTGATTCTATTTCGAATAGTGAGGTATCAAATTTCTCTACCAATAAACTACACAATGACAACAAAATGTTATGGTTGATGTACGACAGATCTAGCCTCTGATGGCATCTGATTAAAGGGTGATCCTTTATACTTGACCAGAGTGATATCATCTGAGTAGCTGAGCTGGGGATCAACATCATCAAGGAATGATACAATTAGTCTTGAATGTCACCCAGTAGTTGCATTCGGAAAGGAACAATTATTGGGAGTAGTAATTGTCGGTGTCAGTTCATCACCTAGGTAAGAAGACACCTAATTGAATCATTGATCATAACCCTATTCCGAAAATAATGGAGATGAGATGTCATGTGCAATGATCAGAGACTCTGAAGAAGAGCCACATGTCCCTCCATAGACGAGCTTTGAACCAACTTCATCTACTTAGAGAGAAATACTAGGATCAACATTTGGGTGAGAAGTGAGAAATTTCCTTTTGGATATTCTTCACCCATTTCTATAGACACCACGACAAAGAGTACCCCTGGAAGAGACCCTTAGTTCCCTATTCCTATCTGTTTCTAAATCATCAGAGCAACCATTCTTAAGAACTTATGAATCCCCTACTCTATATTATTATTCATCTAGGACTCTCATTCCCTGCCCTCCACCTTGTTATCCAGACACATTGTCAGATTCTCATTGCAAGGTTTCTCCATAACCATCTTTGCTTTTATGTGCAGAGAGGGGGCCCTTCCTCATCACGACCCCTCGAGAATGGACTGGTTTTGGTGACCTAAATCAATAATAATGTTTTGTATTATTTTAATAGGACTAAACCATCAATATCATCCTTATTGAATAATTGTCAATTTTAAATAACCCTTTTGTCCTTTACTGGAATTGTATAAGGTAATTCCTCTTTCCCTTCACCCAATTGCATAGTATCCACAAGATCAACTTTTTATTGTTCCTTTCTTCCTCACCAATTCTTGATTACAACCATTTTCTTCTTCTTTAGACTCCCCTCACTACTACAGAAACGGCCTTTGGCGTCGGTCGTTTAACCCCATTAGGCGTCGGTTTCCGACCGACACCTATGTGGGCGCCGCTAAAGGTCGGACACTTCGGCGTCGGTTTTTTAACCGACGCCTATTTAATCTATAGGCGTCGGTCTTTTGGTATATAACCGACGCCAAAAGTGTTCGCGCCATAGAAAATGGCGTCATCTAGGGCACTTTCTGCGTCGGTTATTTACTAAACGACCGACGCCTATATGGAATATAGCGTCGGTCTTTTAGTAGATAACCGACGCATAAAGTTCCCTAGATGATGCCATTTTCTGTGGCGCGAACACTTTTGGCGTCGGTTATATACCAAAAGACTGACGCCTATAGATTAAATAGGCGTCGGTTTGATACACATATCCGACGCCATTTCCAGGACTGCTTTGGCCACATCAGGCGTCAGTTTTTTGAAAAAAACTGACGCTGAAGGTCTTTGCTGACGGTTTTCTATAAATAACCGACGCCTATATCTATTTTTTTTTCATATCAGTTTGCAGGCCTGCTGTGGCTGGTCAGCAGGATGAGAACCTGCAGTTCAGTTTTCTGAACTGCAGGTTTACGACATCCATTGATATCAGCCTACAAACAGGCCGCAAACCTGTAAAAGTCACAAGGAAAATTTCACACAAGTACATACATTCAGACATCAATTCAATTCTCACATTCACACATATAGAAACATTCAAATACATGTATTAACATTCAGAAATATTCATTTACAAAGTATCATTCATTATCGCTATCAACATCCCAATTATATCTTATAGTTGCCACTGCTTGTATGGCTTTTGCCCATTCTTCTCTTATTTCATTTAATGCTTCCATCGTATATGGAGCATGTATATTTTTTAAGCGTTTACCTATAGTGTGGTCGGTTTTAAACACCTGCAAGGAGAATGATGTATATATATAAGTAATAATATAAAACTAAGATTGATATATTTCATACTAACTAATGAGACTATATATAATACCTCACGTATGCTATCGATGTCCAATGTGGCATGTTTGATAATCATCTGCATAAATCGCATCACATAGTATGCGCATGCCCAGCCATTGTCTTGTGTAGCACACTATAAATTGAAACATACAAAATAATACAACTAAGCACAATTCACATCAATAATATATATATTCGAGTCGGGAACTTACTTGTACGTTCTGCCAATTTATTGGCTGGTTCTTTTTCCTTGGGACCGTTCCTCCAGCCTTTTTGAATGCATCTAAACCCCTACATGTTAATATAACACAATAAATTGCATAAGTAAATAGTAATGTAATAAAAGATGTTAACGGATATAAAAATGAAATATTTCTCACCAGAATAATGGCATTCTCATTACGTGTCCAATTTTAGTGTTCAATGTACTCCCCGCAGGATCTAGATAATAAACAGTGAATGTCCCGGGGACAATAACTAGTAACTCCCAATGTCTACCGCTAGAGGTAAGAAGTTAACAATTAATAACTCAAAATGCAAAATAAAAATGGAATTTTCTTAAGTCCAAATTATAAATAAAGTAAACTTACTTGACATTGAATGGAGCTATTATTATCGTCTTCTTTTGCTGACCAAAAAGTGTAAAAGCATCTATACAGTATTGTTGAACATTATCAGGGTCTTTAGCTACCAAACTAATCAATGATGGAATCAAAAATCCCAAATGATCAAATGCAAATTGTTTGCAATGATCTTCGACTAAGTAGCTGCAAAACATATAGGCGTATGCATTAATATATAAGAAACCAGATCACCGGATCTTACACAAGGTATATGGATGTATAAACAAGATCTCACCTTATCCATGTCTCTATCATTGATGTATTCAGCCAATCATACATAAACAGCTCAATAATATCTTGTATAAATAAAGAGCAATCGTATGATTGACCTGCATAATCTGCATCTAAAGAAACTATTATAGGGTAATGTATATTATGTGCCCGTAGCCAACATTCCATTCCCCTATAAGCAGGACCTAACGGGTATGTTAGGTCAGTTGGAACCCAAGTTGGTAATGCGGGAAGTGGAGGTGGAGGCCTAGGTGCTCCTGGTGTCTTCTTTTTAACCTGTATATATAATTTCAGATCAGTTGACATCATATATACACATTAACAGTCTAAATCAATGTAAATTTATCTTACAATTTCAGTCGTATAGACGACATCTGCTTTGGGCCACAATATGACCCCACCTTCTGCCTCACCAAGTGTATCAATATCTGGGTGGGCATATGGCAACGCAACTTCCCTCCAATCGGGTAATACATGTAGAGGGCTCACACGAATGTAGCCCTGCGGCATTGGAGTCCCATGAAACGTTGCCCCAGGAAGGGACTGGTAAGCCTGCGCCTCTGCAACAACATAGTCTTGCATTCTTAAGCGGCATGGCTTCAATGCCTACAAATTTACGTAAAGAATGTTATACATATATACATATAATCTTGAAAACATATCATCTTGAAAAGACTAGCTACAATGTCATAAATAATACTTACAACAGACGTGCTAGGCGATGGGTCTCCAGGATTACTCGCAGTCTGTGCATCAGGAGAAGAGTGGGTCGCCATAGGCTGATTGGAAGCCTGAGATGCCTGCCACCGCAGCAATTCTTCCTTGACCTTCTCAGCAACTACATCGTTGACCTTCTTAGCAACTAAATCCTCAACTCTCTTATTCTCCTATACATGGATAAAAGAAACATTAGCTTCTTATTAATGAATTTCCTTTTGTAGTAACATTCTAAAAAAAGAATAGGTTACCTCTTCTTGAGAAAGTCCCGCTCTGGGTTTGTGCTGGGATGGCCCAAAGAATGCTTTGATGCCAACACCAGCGCCGACACCTCTAACACGTCCAGGATGCTTTGGGTTACCCAAAGCAACTGTCAATTCATCCCTTGTGCCCTGAGGGATGAACGTGCCTTGTTTCCTCTGCTCGTGCAGCTCCCGCTAATCACCATAAACAGAAATTGGTAAGTTAACACCACAAATAATCAATATTCAAACGATTTCTCTAAGAGTTGTATTTTACCATTTTTGCAGCCGCCTCAACAGTTACAGGCTTCTTTATTTCACCCTTCTTGTTTTGCCTGCCAGCTATCCAGATATCATGGCGAGGCATGGGTGTGGCAGACTCCTGAGTAGGAGCATACTCTTGAGTAGCAGCAGACTTCTGAGTAGCCGCAGACTCCGCCTGTAGTCTTTGGCGAACGCTTGCATAGCCTTTTGGACCCATAGTGTGGTCATGCACATTCAGTGCACGCCTTGCTTTTTGTGCGTCACTGAGGGCCTAGTTAGTATGCACATTAATGATTTGGTTAGTAGCACTAAATGTTAATCTTGAATAGGTGAATACAATGTATATTAATTAAATTGGGAGTGACGCCTAATACCTTGAATTCTTCAGATTTTCTTGAAGCAAAAAAATTGTCCCAATCTTCTTTGTCCAAGAAGTTCCATTGTTCAAGGGCTGACTTCTTCTTCTTATCACCCTCTTTTATGTATTCTCTGTTCAGATTTGTCCTATAATTCCTAAGCATCTTTCCAGCGCGTTGCATCACACTTTTACGATGCAACTTCTCATCCAATGCAAACAGATTCTATAAAATAGAAATGTTATTAACTAGTATCCAAAATAGAATTGCAAATAATAAAATTTGTAATCTACAAAATAGAATTGCAAATAATAATAACTCACGCATAAATCCTTCCATATCATGTCTTTTTTCCATTGAGGAACTTTATGCCAATTATCATACTTAACACCACAATGGCTCTGAGTGGTACACCCAAGATAGTTTACAAAATTATTGCGGTTCACTCCAATTGCATTTCCTCCATTATCAAACTCCACCACCAATTTGGATCCACTACCACTTAGCGCTAATAACTTCTTCAACAGAGTGATGCCCCTTTTCTTGTTAAGTGTTTGGTGTTGCGCATCAAGTTGTTCCAGTGCTTCAGTGGGTACAGGTACATCATCAACCTAAAATTTGACAAAAATAAACACACTAAATTAGCCCAATATAGAAATATAGGATATATGACATAACTAGAAGATAATGAATTTTATAGAAATACAGGATATGTTTTTAGAACTTACATTGGTATCCTCGCCATGCTCGTCATGGACAGCATGCTCATCATGGACTTCATGCTCATCATGGACATCATGCTCATCATGGTCAGCCATCTGAAAATGTCATTCAAAAAGGCAAACATTTAGCATTTGTATTAACTAGAAAAAGGCAAACATTTAGCATTTGTATTAACTAGAAAAAGGCAAACATTTAGCATTTGTATAAACATACATGTCTCTAAAATTGTGATCTTTTATCAATTAACAATCCTTCATTGTGATCTCCGCGCACATATAAGTCATCATTAGCTTCAATATTTTGTGGAGTTGGAAACCCAACTGAGAATGGACTGGAGTCATCATACTTATCATAGTACTCTTCTTCATCTATAGGATCTTCAATGAATTGTCATTTACCATGAAGAACAACTGACCATTTATCATTCGCAGGATCATCGATATAGAATATTTGTTTCGCCTGTGATGCCAATATGAATGGTTCACCCTTCTCGCCAATCTTTTCAAAGTTCACCAAAGTGAAACCCAATTCATCCACTATAACTCCTTTGGTGTTATCAACCCAATTTACATTTAAAGAGCGGAATTTTGAAATCTATGTAGTCAAACTCCCAAATGTCCTCAATGATACTGTAATATGACATTTTAGCTTCACGTGGACTCTTATCCTTTGCACTTGCAAAGTACATAGTCGACGCTTGAAGAGTGACCCCACTATTTTGGACGACACTCTTATCATCTTGGCACTTTGTGTAATATGTGAATCCATTAATGTCAAACCCTTCATAAGACATAACATTCGGTTTTGGTTTAAAGGCGAGGCATTTGATAGTTTCTGTAATATCATATGGTGTTTGAGATAGTTGATGTAAGACTTTATCTTCAAACCACTTAGTAAAAGTCTTATTATGCTCTCTAGCAAGCCACATTGAACTTGCTCGAGGATGTTGTCTCTTTATGAAATTGGTATTTTCCTCGATATAAACACTCACTTCATCCATATTGTGTAAAATATACAAGTGAGCTTGTTCCAACTGCTCACGGCTGATTACTTTCACCCGTGATCCCAAAATTCCTTTGCCCTCCTCAAAATTCTTGTCATTATCAGGAGTGTCATTACCACTGAGACAGTCATTGCAAAAATCCATAACCTCTCTCGCCACATAACCTTCAATAATACTCCCTTCAGGCCGATAACGGTTTCGAACATCACCTTTAAAAACGCTCATGTATCGTTCAAAGGGATACATCCAATGCAAGAAAACTGGTCCCAACATTTTCACTTCCCTAGTCAAGTGGAAAACAAGATGTACCATGATATCAAAGAACGAAGGAGGGAAATACATCTCAAGCTGACATAGGGTAACAACCACTTCTCTTTGCAAATTATCGAGAGTATCAGGGTCAATAACTTTACTGCATAGACTGTTGAAAAAGAAACAATGTCTGGTAATTGCAAACCTTACATGCTTCGGCAATAGAGATCGAATTGCCACGGGTAATATTTGTTGCATTAGAGTGTGACAAACATGAGATTTAAGACCTATCAACTTCAGATCTTTCATTGATACCAATCTACGGATGTTGGATGAGTAACCATGTGGCACCTTAACATTTACCAAGCATTCACAAAAAGTTTTTTTCTCCTTTCTAGACAACGTGTAACAAGCGGGAGGTAAGTATGTTCTTTTACTACCCATTTCACGTAATTCTGTTAATTCTGACCTTATTCCCATTTCACGTAGGTCCAGTCTGGATTTTATCCCATATTTAGTCTTACCTGGTATATTTAACAGAGTACCAATGATGCTATCACAGACATTTTTCTCAACGTGCATTACATCGATACAATGCCTGACTGTCAAAGAACTCCAATAAGGAAGATCCCAAAATATTGACTTCTTCTTGAATGAAGAATTGTCACTCCGTGTGGCCATACTACATTGTGATTTCTTACCAAATTCATTGACAATGTCTTTTACTCTTTCATAAACAACATCCCCTGGTATAGGTTTAGGTGCACTCCGTTCATCATTCCATCCATTGAATGCTTTGCGCTTCCTACGATACGGATGGAATTTTGAAAGAAACCTTCGATGATCAAGATATACAGTCTTGCCGCCATGTTTTAGTCTTATTGAATCAGTGTTTTCTTCACATATAGGACACGCTTTAGCTCCTTTGACACTATATCCAGACAAATTCCCATATGCTGGAAAGTCATCAATAGTGCAAAACAACATAGCGTGCAAACGAAATGTCTCTCTTGCTGAAGCATCATAGGTCATCACACCTTCAGCCCAAAGTTTCTTTAAGTCATCAATCAAAGGTTCAAGATAAACATCGATATCATTTCCGGGTTGTTTAGGGCCCAATATCAACAATGACAACATAACGTACTTATTCTTCATACACATCCAGGGAGGAAGATTGTATATAACAATCATGACTGGCCAAGTGCTATGTTGGCTGCTCAATGTCCCGTATGGATTCATCCCATCTATACAAAGCCCAAGTCTTAGATTCCTATCATCTTCACCAAATTTGGGGTACAATAGATCAATCTTCTTCCACTGTGGGGAATCAGACGCATGTCGCAGGATCCCATCATTATTTTTCTTAACATCTGCATGCCACCTCAAATTCTTCGCATCTTTTGGATTTGCAAACAAGCGTTGAAACTGTGATATTATAGGTAGATACCACAATACCTTGGCAGGAGAACCAGTTTTGGACTCCCCCGAAGTCGTCAATTTATATCGTGACGCACCACATTTTGGACAATCTTTCAAATCTACATAGTCCTTTTGAAATAATACACAATCATTCAGGCATGCGTGTATCTTCTTGGCCTCTATTCCCATTGGGCACAACATTTTCTTTACCTGGTATGTTGAGATTGGAAGCTCGTTTCCTTTAGGAAGCATTTCTTTCAACAAAGTCAACAATGAAGTGAAGCTTTTGTCACTCCATCTATTGTTAGCTTTCAACTTATACAATCTCAACATAGCGCTAAGCTTCGTAAACTTAGCACATCCTGTGTATAACGGTATCTCAGCATCATGCACAATGTTTGTAAAGATAGGAGGTGGATCGGTGTGCTCTACCCTACAACTATCCAGCATCGCATCAACGATGTCTGCTGGAACTGGTTCGTTCACATTTACGTCATCGGAGGCAATTTCTTCTTCCACCCAAGCACTGCTATCGACATCTACTGGTTTCGATTTTGAAATCTCTCCATGCCAGTGCCATTCTGTATAGCCTTGTACAATCCCGTTGCACATGACATGACTTTTGATTTCCTCACCAGTGTTGACTTTCAAGTTGTTACCGCAATGCCTACATGGACAGTAGAACCTATCTGTAGGTTTCTTCCTATGTTCCTCGGCAAATCTAATAAACTGATCAAGACCAGATATAAACTCTGGGGTGCAACGATTACGAATGGACATCCATGATCTATCCATTCTATGATCAGAGAAAACAAGTATATATTAGGAAACAAGTATATATTAGGAAAAGATTAGGGTATACACTTACAACCTAAGCGTATAATGTGATGTCATTCTTATATATAATAAATGTGTACCACCTATCCCATCCTTGAATACCTAATCTCACTAGTAAGTGTATAATGTGTATTGGGTTTTCAAGAAAATTTCGGCAGCATTTCCCCGCTGTTCTCTAAGTACATATGTACTTAAAGAACAAACGGGGAAATGCTACCAAAATTTTCTCGAAAACCCAATACACATTATACACTTACATCCTAAGTGAGATTAGGTGTTCAAGAACAGTCCCAAACCGGGGACTATCCAAGATTTACTCCTAATGAGTCAATCTTGGATGGGTTTCTAGGCCAACAAACACATTTGATGTCATTCTTATATATAATAAATGTGTACCACCTATCCCATCCTTGAACACCTAATCTCACTAGTAAGTGTATAATGTGTATTTAGTTTTCAAGAAAATTTCGGCAGCATTTCCCCGATGTTCTCTAAGTACATATGTACTTAGAGAACAAATGGGGAAATGCTACCAAAATTTTCTCGAAAACCCAATACACATTATACACTTACATCCTAAGTGAGATTAGGTGTTCAAGAACAGTCCCAAACCGGGGACTATCCAAGATTTACTCCTAATGAGTAAATCTTGGACGGGTTTCTAGGCCAACAAATACATGTGTTGTCATTCTTATATATAATAAATGTCTATAAAGTACAGGCAACATGGTTAATCCTAATCAACAGAGCATTATTAAATAATAAATCAAGAAATCAATAGTTTCAAACAAAAGGTCTAGGAATCTTTACTAGACATTATATGTATCCCTAATCATCATATTTAACATACTACATTATTATGAACATCCAGATCAGATTAAGATCATACTATGTTATAACCATTGGTTTAATAACCCTATTTCCGCATGTACATGTTTATCAACTTTAAAACCCTATAATTCATGAAATCATTCTAATTCAATTTAATATGTTGGGATCACATAATTATATAATGACATCAGAATATATAGAAGAATCATAATTAATATGATTAACAACATGCTCATCAAACTAGGGTTTTCTTGAATATCATCTAATATTTGTGTACTAGACATTATATTTATCCCTAATCATCATATTTAACATACCATTATTATGAACATCCAGATTAGATTAACTCTAATCAAATACATTACATGCATTTTTATCACAACAATTTGATCGATGCATAAAAAAGCAGAGCAGCTAGCAGCGGGAAGACCAACCTTGTCAGAGGGAAGAAGGCAGAGGCTCCGGTGGCTCTGGCTGGAGAAGTAGCTAGCAGCGACGGCGGTGGAGGAGCAGCTAGCAGCTCCGGTGGCTCTGGCGGTGGTTGCGGCGGCGCGACGACGGTGGAAAAGCACCAGGAGGCGCCTAATCTCAGGCGTGGCGGCGACGCCGGTTCTCAGGCGCTTGGAGCAGCAGGGGCGGGCAGCAGGGGCGGCGGAGAAGGGGGCGCGGAGAAGGAGGAGTGGTGGCGGAGAAAGGGGCGCCGGAGAAGGGGGCGCCGGAGAAGAAATAGCCGGAGAAATGGCGCTGGAGAAGAAATCGCCGGAGAGAAATCGCCAGCAGCAGAGAAGGTAATTGCTCACAATGAAACAGAAGAAAGGGGAAGAGTCGGGCGATCGCGGGTCATAAGTTCCCAAATAGCGTCGGTTGTTTAAAACAACTGACGCCTAAACATCTTTAGCGTCGGTTGTTTGCAACAACCGACGTCCAATTGGACGATATTTTCATGAAATTGTTTGGCGGGAACCACCTTCAGCGTCGGTTATAAAAGGATAACCGACGCTGAAAGTGACACTTTTTGTGCAAATTTTCATCGCACATAGGCGTCGGTTTATACCTACATAACCGACGCTGAAAATGACACTATTTTTTTTTATCAAAATTTGGATTTCGCGGCCGACTTTCAGCGTCGGTTTGTTATAAACAACCGACGCTGAATACAAAGCGGTACCCGTGTCTGGCTGGTCTTCGAATATAGACGTCAGTTTGCTTAAACAACCGACGCCTAACATATAAGGCGTCGGTTTTCCTTAATAACCGACGCCCAGAAAAGTGACACTGAATGCTATTTCTGTAGTAGTGCCTCTTGGTTTCCTTCATTGCACCCCAGTTCTATAGGGTGTGATTCTTAGTTCACAAAATGCCTCATCAAACCCCTATCTCCTATTTTACCCTGATTTATAATAGAGTTGAGTTCCCCTACAAACTAATTTCTAATAACATCTTAGAACCTAGAGAATTTTGGATGACATTCTATCATCTTTTCATAAAGTGGATTAGCCTTGATGCTTACTCAAATAATTTTCTAAGGACATGCAGCTTCCCATGTGACTAGAAACTGAACTGATTTCTAGAACATCTGCAGCCAAATTAAACCTAGTGTAGCATCCCTATATTACTCTAATTCTCTTAGAACTCTCATTTCCTCATGTTTTCCTCTAGTTACTTCTCACAAACTTGTGTCCTCTCTATGATTCAACTAGACCCTAATAAGGAGATCTACATGCTTTCACGCCATGGAGTCTCCATGGGAGGATTTGTGGGATCTTGGGAATTATGGTTTCACCTACTAGTTTAGACACATAGGCAACTAGAGGATTTCCAATTTTTTGTTATTGTTCTTTTTCCAAACTTCTTGGTGGTGTTCCAATCCCAAATGGATTGGGATGTGCATCGGTGGTTTGATCTCCTCATACCTCACTTTCTCCTTATGATCATGGCATACACTTATGGTTCTCGTGCTGGCATCGCCAAGCCCCAAGTCAGACTCACTGTGACCGTCTTGGTCCAAAGAGAATGATGGGAATGATACCTAGGTGTGAGGATACACAAGGCCCAAGTTTGCTCCTAGTGTTTATTCCTAGAGATTTGTCCATGATATGCCTCATTGAGCAAGGGATAAACAATGTTATCTTTCATTTCTTGTTTTTTCCCACTTGAGGTCGTGTAACAATATTTTCTATTCAGAGGCATAAATATTCTTTCTTGATCCCTTTCCAAACTAAATCATGGAATGTCTTGATGATTAAAAGACAGATGTACCCTATCACGTGTGGTTAGTTGATAATTACGTGTGAGGGTATATCCACGCTTCTTATCCACATTTTATGTTAACAGATTGAGAAATGGTTTATATTGTAAAAATCTTAGTAAATCACATGTTTATCAACAAAGTACAAATATATTTATTTTTTAAATTAAGAAAAATATCGTGACCTAATGGTGAGGTTTTCAGAACCTAAATATAAGTATATTTGTAAGGTTAAGTTTAGGTTTTAAGGGTTTAATTGAGTTTACTAATGATTTTATGGATTATATCACACCAAGGTAATGAACAAACCTAATCCTTGACATAGAAACAATTGTTGAGGTTTTAGACTATCTTTGAGGAATGTTCGTATTCATGACTTAATTTTCATATATAATCATAAAACCCTAAATTGCTATCATTGAGGCATTTATGAGTTACACTCCTCTCTTTGAATCTCTTGAAATCTGTTTGGAATATCAACTGATAGCTAAGTTGTCCATTATTGATTATTAAAGTCATGGATAACTTATATACCATTCATGTGGATGCAATTTCCATATGTTTTATGTTCTCATATCTTTTATACATGAATATTAATTGGATGGGATTATGATATTTCCTATATATTTGCATGTAAGGTTTGGACTAGGAATATCAAATATTAGTTTAACCATATTTTAGACATTGGGATTTTATTCTTTCTCCTAGGAATTGGGGTTTTATTCCCCTTGTAATGCTTTATATGTTGGAAACTGAGGTTTTCTTGCTCCTTCAATGGCTTTTGGGTTATGGTTTCCTACCTCTACTTTAAATTATTCTAGTCTTGTAATAATCTACATGTAATTTTCATATGTTGTCATTTGTGAATTGATTATAAGACAAGAGATTCTATATTCTTAAATTGTTCCTCTTAGTTCATAATGACTCATTCTTAATACTCATTTCTTGGTTATTAATTCTCTTGAAACTTACTTTCTTGTTGAATTCATATTGAACATACCTAGATGTTGACATCTCTTTTTTACATGGAAACACCCTTTTTTATGTTTAATTTCTTATAATTCTAAAATGTTATTTTATGCGCATACGCTTCTATGGCTAACACATACTTCAATTTTCCAACTCTTTCTAGGTGTTGTTCTCAAATCACCCATGTGTAGGTTAATTTGAGGACTTTGACTCAAGAAGGTCTCGGATAGGAATGCAGTTTGAGGATAGCTTGGAATGGTGAGGTTTCTCTCCGTAGCTGGCCATGTTTACAATTAGATGTGTCCCTATTATATTTTGTAATGGCAACCTTAAGGTGAGGAGCAATTGTATATGGAACAAAATTTCAATTTGTCAATACTTATGTTTATGCTGCTTATTATTACTTTTATATATTATCTAAGAAATAAATTGAGTACCTTATTTCCTTCATATATTGTAGTATGTTTGAATTTGAGTGGTTTTATTCCTCAATTAGCTAAAGAGTGGATCCCCTTTCAGATCTCACTCTTTACAATGATAATGAAAATAAGTAGTATAACTTGTGTGAGCACGGAGGTATCTTCCTTTGCTCACATGTTTATTATGGATCTATCAAAGACATCCTTCATTCATGATTTTGTGAAGTTAGTGTAGTTGAGGGAATCTCTTACAACTGCAACTGATAAGGATGCATCACTTCTTAAAAATGGGATAACATGAAGTATCACCTTGGTGTTGGTACTCCTATAAGTGCATGTGATGGGTCACGAAAGGAAATTGAGAGTCTTTACTCAATTGTCTACATGTTTAACTTGATGTTCACCGTATTGCACATACTAGTTGTTTGTTGAGGCGCGGTTGGGTGGATATTGCATAAGGAAGGCATAGGAGCCTCACTTCATATTCTATTGACACCCAAGCCCCTCCTAGATTAATGTGGTGGGTCCAAAAAGGAGGTACCACTTTTTCTTCAAAGGAGGTGAAGATGCATAAAAAGTTGTGTTTTGCATCATTGTTCCCTCCATTTATTCATGTTTCTACTTGATGTTGTGTTCTACTCTTCTTTCTTCACATTAATGTTCTCATTTCTTTGAACTCCCTTCATCCATATTTAACATATCCACCCTTATCTTCCACATGATATCTCTATTCTCTCTTCCACATTTCTCTTGTAGAAACGGCTTCATTGAAACTAAAGGTTTCTATTTTGGACATGATTTTCTAGACTTATTCTATGACAATATTGATTAGAAAATTGTCAGAAGAGAATGAATGACCTCTTGGCATCTGTTATATCAAGGCCAGATTATTCTTTGACTCTTTCCCCATGTGTTTTGAACATTAGCTCAGCGGGTGTCGTCCCTCTGAATTTCTAATTTTCCATGAGAACTTTAGATGACAACGATTTACCAGCTGGCATTGAGCGTAGTTGTCCGTCTCTACTACTCGCCTTGTGAAAGAAGAAGCGTTATTATGTTATTATGGAGCTATCGTATCTGTTGCAATGCCCGAAACAACTACTTTTAAGAAGGGTAGATCAAATATTGGCTGTAGAATTATCTTTTTGGTCAGGGTAGTTGGCGAACAAAATGTAAGGATTTAGAAAAACAAGGGTGCTATTGCCATACCCGTAAGGGGCCCACTATAGAGCTTTGAAGTATTTGACCCATTATTGAGATGGGTCTGATTGGGCCGAGTTGGGCGTTAGCGAAATTGCCATCCCAAGATGGGGATGTTTACACATGTTTTGTATCCTCGATTACGTTGACATATTAAAGTTTCAACTGTCAGAAAAAGTTAGTAACACGGAGGGATGAGCTCTTCAATTGTGTTTGTCGTAAATAGTCAGCGTGGTTGCATGTTGTTTCGTTGTTGAGGCCTGAATGGGAGTTGGTCAGCCTTAATTATGTGTTTATGCATCTAGGCCTTCCACGAGAAGAAAACACCCCTTCCTGGCCCAGACCCAAGTAAGTATTCAAGAAACCTCCCTTCCTGGCCCAGACCCAAGCAAATATTTAAGAAACACCCCCTTCCCGGCCCAAACTAATGAGAATATTTAAAACGCACCCCTGCCCAGTCCGAACCAAAGACAATCTCAAATGAAAAACAGGTGTGGACATCACCCGCCAGTACGGTGTAAACAAAGTGGACAGACCTTAGACTTTATGATGGAATAGAAACATCAAGCACGAAAGAAGTGAAATTTGCTGCACTGCTACAGTTGGGTTGTTAATTATTATTAAGGTAAACGTGTACCTGACAAAGAAATATGCGAAATGTGCTACTGAAGGGACAATGCCAGAACCCAATGATGCAATGAAAGTTGCTCATCTGCACAAGTTATGGATCTAAATAGAACCAGCTTGCCTGTCCTGATTGGGAATAAAAAAGGTAATAGAATTAGAAACGTTGGGCTATCTTTTCCTTCAGTATTGCTTTCCACAGATTGCCTGTAGCGAGAGAGAGAGAATGGCCAGCAGCATTTTTAATTTCTTCCTGTAGCATGCTTGACCAGCTGAGCTAACTGGCAAGTGCTACGGGAGCGAATTTACGGTTCCAGTTTCCTGCCTTTGACTACCACCTACGAATCCTTGTCTTTCAATTTCCTGCAAAATTAATTGTTTCCTCTAAAATCAAGCGACTCCAAGAGAGTAATGACACTTGTGGCACTTCATTATGCACCCACATTTTGTGACAATATAAATCAATGTGGAATACGAGCCGGCGCTCTGGTTTTTTTGCTTGTGATATTGTGTGAGAAGTTTAAATGATTTTTTTGGAATTGGCCAATGGAGAGAGAAGGGAAGAGATGAAGAGAGAAGGGAATGAGATTGATGGTTGAGGAGAGGACAGAGATAAATAAGATTCGTTATAATAACAATACTTGTATCTATCTAAGGGGAGAAGAGAAAACAAAATGAACATGTATATGTGATAAACAACACGCATTTTGAAATCAGTACACTACTGATAAATAAATATTGTTTGTGAAATGTTGTTAGTAAATACTATGCGTACATGGAAATAATACTTGTCTTATATATGTATATATGTGTAGTATAACGATTATGTGAAACCCTGTATGTATTCTAAGTTGTTTGGGAAATATGTATGCATATATTATCCAACACTATGTAATGAAAAAAACATATTTGTGAAAGTGTTACTGAAGAGTGAGTAAATATAAGATAATACCACATATACTAGAGGAAAAGTAATTTTTAATGCGAAAAATCCTCACAATATATGTGCAAAAAACGACGAGGCCAACTGACAAAAAAATCCGAGAAAGAACAAAGATATAATATTTTTTGTCAACTCTTGACAATAAATTTAAGATAATATAGATAGAAGTAGATAAGAAAACTACCAACGCAGGGAGAGATCCCTACAACCTACCACTCCACAACTTTTTAGAAAATGTATCCTTTTATAAAGTATACAACAAGTAGATGGTTCGAAGAAGAACATCTGGATGCCTTGAAAAACTTGTCTTGCTTCCCTTTTTGTTCTTTTTCTTTTTTATTCTTGTGTTTCCTCTTCTTTTTCTTCTTGTCTCCACAACAGAATAAACTACAAAGTTTTTCATTACTTTTCTAACAAGTGGGAATGTTTTGGCATTTGGTTGTTTCTCGTTCCCTCTTTTCAATTCACAGTTGGGATATTTATATCTCTCTCAAAGAAGTAAATACAATGCCCTAATGGGCCTCATCCCATTAGTTGACTGCACCGACCCCAACATTTTCCCCCTCCAGCCCATGAAGGAGACTATCATCACATAATCATCACTTGGAATGTGTGACATTGAACTCTTTACAGAACACTAGTTATTCTTGTGTTACCACCTTATTTATCATTTCAAAAGCTTTCTTCTAATTATGGATATTCTTAGAGTCGTCAATTTCTTATCAATCATGTTACAAAGTCAATGATATCTCACATATATGTGCTTTGTCTCGGCATGATGTATTGTGCTCTTACTCAAATCAATTCTACTCTGACTATCACATTTAATAGTGGGACCAAGTTGATCCATGCCCAACTCTTCTAAAAATATGATAATCCAAATTATATCTTTTCCTACGTCCGCTACTGTAATGTACTCTTCATCTGCCGTAGAAAGTACAATAAACTTTTTCAAAATGGGCTGCCAAGATGTGGCTCACCCTTTAAAAGTAAAAATATACCTAGAGGTAGTCTTCTTACGATAAATATCACATGTCATGCACTACTACAGAAACATCGTTCAACATCACTTTACTGGGTGTCGGTTTTTTACTAAAACCGACGCTGATAACATTCAATGTCGGCTATTAAGTAAAACTGACATCTATATTTGAAGACCAGCCAGACACGGGTATCGCTTTTTATTCAGCGTCGGCTGGATAAAAGATATCGACGCCTAAAATAACCCGCAAAATCAAAATTTTGAGCGAAAAAATTTGCGTAATATACAGCGTCGGTGTTTTACATAACAACCAACGTTGTTTTGCTTTAGCATCGGTTTTTTGTAATGATCGACGCCGATTTTGGACTTATTAGCATCTGCGCGAAGCAGACTCTTCCCCTTTCTCTATTTCATTGTAATTGAACGTCGATTTTAGGGTCTGGTGATTCCGGTGAGCAAGCAAACTCCCATCGTGCGCCATTGCCTGTCGCCGCCATTCTCCTTGCCGCCGTCGCCGCTATTCCTTGCTCGCCGCCGCCCACCATCGCCGTTCTCCTTTCTCTCTGCCGCTCCTTCCCCCTGCTTGCGCGCCACCACCTGGCGCTCCTACTACAACGTCGGGCTGACATCGGCCGACTCCTTGCTCGCTGCCGACCTACTCGACCTACTCGACCTCACCTCGCCTCGACCTCGCCTTGACCTGCTCGATCTGCTCGACCTCGCTTGCCGAGGTACGTGCCAACCTACCCAGGCGGAACCCAGGCGCGCCTAGGCGGCACAGGCGTTCACTTAGGGTCCCAAACCCAGGCGCCCAGCCTAGTTAGGCCTCTGGGATGCCTGGGCGGTGCCAAGGCACAATGCTGCTGGGTGTATTTTTTTTAAATTAAGTTATTTACTGATTTGTGTTTATTTATGTACTGATTTGGTTATTATGTAATCATCTACTTATTTAACTTTATTTATCAACTGATTTAACTTTATTTATCAGTTGATCTATATTTATTTATCTATTATTTGTTTTTATTTATGTACTGTTTCAGGAATTAATTGATCATCTACTGTTGCCCTCCGTCTCCCTGCCCATCGCCTACTCACCTGCCTGCTTGCCTGCCTACTCGCCTACCCTCCGTCTCGCCCTCTCTCCCTACTGACGCTCGACTGGGCTCAAACAGAGGTAAACATCCCCCAAAACCCTATTTTATTACACTGCTTGATCTTTAATCACATAGACTTAATCAACATTGCTACTTGTATGATCCTAGTGACTAAAAACACGCTTTCCTGGTCCCCTCAGTAACTAATGTTCCCTTGAGATGAGTGTTAATTGATCTAGCTTGCTTACTTTCCTTGTAATGCCATCTTTTATGTGCTATGACCCACTAGTCACCTTTAGAGTATTAAAATGATGCAACTTGTACACTTATTAAATTTGAATCTATAAATCCTATGAAATGATATCACCCCACAAATTCAGTAGTCACTATTATGTCTTGTACACTCTAGAATCAAGATCTAATACGCTTATGCTATTTTAACACCATGATACTTTTTTTGCTAATTCTAGTGGATTATTATGACATATGATGACCTAACATGAAACCATGCTCTTAATGATATGATTTTGTTGGCCTAGAAATCCGTCTAAGATTTACTCATTAGGATTAAATCTTGGATAGTCCCTGGTTTGGGACTATTCTTGAACACCTAATCTCACTTACGATGTAAGTGTATAATGTGTATTGGGTTTTCAAGAAAATTTCAGCAGCATTTCCCCGTTTGTTCTCTAAGTACATATGTACTTGGAGAACAATGGGGAAATGCTGCCGAAATTTTCTTGAAAACCCCATACACATTATACACTTACTAGTGATATTAGGTGTTCAAGAATGGGATAGGTGGTACACATTTATTATATATAAGAATGACAGCACATGTATTTGTTGGCCTAGAAACCCGTCTAAGATTTACTCATTAGGAGTAAATCTTGGATAGTCCCCAGTTTGGGACTGTTCTTGAACACCTAATCTCACTTAGGATGTAAGTGTATAATGTGTATTGGGTTTTCGAGAAAATTTCGGCAGTATTTCCCCGTTTGTTCTCTAAGTATATATGTACTTAGAGAACAGTGGGGAAATGCTGCCGAAATTTTCTCGAAAACCCAATACACATTATACACTAACTAGTGAGTTTAGGTGTTCAAGGATGGGATAGGTGGTACAAATTTATTATATATAAGAATGACAACACATGTATTTGTTAACCGTAGACCCTAATCTTGTCCTAATATATACTTGTTTTCTCTTTGATCATAGAATGGATAGATCATGGATGTCCATTCGCAATCACTGCACCCCAGAGTTCATATCTGGACTTGATCAGTTTATTAGATTTGTCGAGGAACATAGGAAAGAACCTGGAGATAGGTTCTACTGTCCATGTAGGCATTGCGGTAACAACTTGAAAGTCAGCACTGGTGACGAAATCAAAAGTCATGTCATGTGCAACGGGATTGTACAAGGCTATACAGAATGACACTGGCATGAAGAGATTTCAAACTCGAAACCAGTGGATGTCGATAGCAGTGATTGGGTGGAAGAAGAAATTGCCTCCGATGACGTAGATGTGAATGAACCAGTTCCAGTAGACACCGTTGATGCGATGTTGGATAGTTGTAGGGTAGAACACACCGATCCACCTCCTATCTTTAGAAACATTGTGCATGATGCTGAGATACCGTTATACACAGGTTGTGCTAAGTTTACGAAGCTTAGCACTGTGTTGAGATTGTATAAATTGAAAGCTAACAATAGATGGAGTGACAAAAGCTTCACTTCATTGTTGACTTTGTTGAAAGAAATGCTTCCTGAAGGAAACGAGCTGCCAATCTCAACATACCGGGTAAACAAATTGTTGTGCCCAATGGAAATGGAGGCCAAGAAGATACACGCATGCCTGAATGATTGTGTATTATTTCAAAAGGACTATGTGGATTTGAAAGATTGTCCAAAATGAGGTGCGTCACGGTATAAATTGACGACTTCGGGGGAGTCCAAAACTGGTTCTCCTACCAAGGTGATGTGGTATCTACTTATAATATCACAGTTTCAACGCTTGTTTGCAAATCCAAAAGATGCGAAGAATTTGAGGCGGCATGCAGATGTTAAGATAAATAATGATGGGATCCTACGACATGCGTCTGATTCCCCACAGTGGAAGAAGATTGATCTATTGTACCCCAAATTTGGTGAAGAAGATATGAATCTAAGACTTGGGCTTTGTACATATGGGATGAATCCGTACGGGACATTGAGCAGCCGACATTACACTTGGCCAGTCATGCTTGTTATATACAATCTTCCTCCCTGGCTGTGTATGAAAAATAAGTACGTTATGATGTCGTTGTTGATGACTTAAAGAAACTTTGAGCTTATGGTGTGATGACCTATGATGCTTCAAGAAGAGAGACATTTCGTTTGCACGCTATGTTGTTTTACACTATTAATGACTTTCCAACATACGGGAATTTGTCTGGATATAGTGTCAAAGGAGCTAAAGCATGTCCTATATGTGAAGAAAACACTGATTCAATAAGACTAAAACATGGCGGCAAGACTGTATATCTTGGTCATCGAAGGTTTCTTTCAAAATTCCATCTGTATCGTAGGAAGCGCAAAGCATTCAATGGATGGAATGATGAATGGAGTGCACCTAAACCTATACCAGGGGATGTTGTTTATGAAAGAGTAAAAGACATTGTCAATGAATTTGGTAAGAAATCACAATGTAGTATGGCCACACGGAGTGACAATTCTTCATTCAAGAAGAAGTCAATATTTTGGGATCTTCCTTATTAGAGTTCTTTGATAGTCAGGCAATGTATCGATGTAATGCACGTTGAGAAAAATGTCTGTGATGGCGTCATTGGTACTCTGTTAAATATACCAGGTAAGACTAAAGATGGGATAAAATCCAGACTGGACCTACGTGAAATGAGAATAAGGTCAGAATTAACAGAATTATGTGAAATAGGTAATAAAAGAACATACTTACCTCCCGCTTGTTACACGTTGTCTAGAAAGGAGAAGAAAGCTTTTTGTGAATGCTTGGTAAATGTTAAGGTGCCACAGGGTTACTCATCCAACATCCAACATCCGTAGATTACACAAAGCGCCAAGATGATAAGAGTGTTATCCAAAACAGTGGGGTCACTCTTCAAGCGTCGACTATGTATTTTATTGAAGCTAAATGTTTGCTTTTTTAATATCAATATCATTTTCAGATTTGATGTTTCATTATCTTCTAGTTAATATACATGCTAAATGTTTACCTTTTTAATGACATTTTCAGATGGCTGACCATGATGAGCATGATGTCCATGATGAGCATGAAGTCCATGATGAGCATGTTGTCCATGATGAGCATGGAGAGGATACCAATGTAAGTTCTAAAAACATATCTTGTATTTCTATAAAATTCATTATCTTCTAGTTATGTCTTATATCCCATATTTCTATATTGGGCTAATTCAGTGTGTTTATTTTTGTCAAATTTTAGGTTGATGATGCACATGTACCCACTGAAGCACTGGAGGAACTTGATGCGCATCACCAAACATTTAACAAGAAAAGGGGCATCACTCTGTTGAAGAAGTTAATAGCGCTAAGTGGCAGTGGATCCAGATTAGCTGTGGAGTTTGATAATGGAGGAAATGCAATTGGAGTGAACCGCAATAATTTTGTAAACTATCTTGGGTTGTCACTCGAAGCCATTGTGGTGTTAAGTATGATAATTGGCATAAAGTTCCTCAGGAGAAGAAAGACATGATATGGAAGGATTTATGTGTGAGTTATTATTATTTGCAATTCTATTTTGTAGATTACAATTTCTATTATTTGCAATTCTATTTTTGGATACTAGTTAATAGCAATTCTATTTTATAGAATCTGTTTGCATTGGATTGGATGAGAAGTTGCATCGTAAAAGCGTGATGCAACACGCTGGAAAGATGCTAAGGAACTATAGGAAAAATCTCAACAGAGAATACATAAAAGATGGTGATAAGAAGAAGAAGTCAGTCCTTGAACAGTAGAACTTCTTGGACAAAGAAGATTGGGACACATTTGTTGCTTCAAGAAAATATGAAGAATTCAAGGTATTAAGTGAGGCGCAAAAAGCAAGGTGTGCACTGAATGTGCATGACCACACTATGGGTCCAAAGGGCTATGCAAGCGTTCGCCAAAGACTACAAGTGGAGTCTGCTGCTACTCAGGAGTCCTCTACTACATGTGCCACACCCATGCCTCGCCATGATGTCTGGATAGCTGGGAGGCAAAACAAGAAGGGTGAAATAAAGAAGCCCGTAACTGCTGAGGCAGCTGTGAAAATGGTAAAATACAACTCTTATAGCAATCATTTGAATATTGATTATTTGTGGTGTTAACTTACCAATTTCTGTTGATGGTGATTAGCGGGAGTTGCATGAGCAGAGGAAACAAGGCACGTTCATCCCTCAGGGCACAAGGGATGAATTGACAGTTGCTCTGGATAACCCATAGCATCCTGGACGTGTTAGGGGTGCAGGCGCTGGTGTGGGCATCAAAGCATTCTTTGGGCCATCCCAGCACAAACCCAGAGCGAGACTTTCACAAGAAGAGGTAACCTATTCTTTTTTTAGAATGTTACTGCAAAAGGGAATTCAATAATAAGAAGCTAATGTTTCTTTTATCCATGTATAGGAGAATAAAAGAGTCGAGGATATAGTTTCTAAGAAGGTCAAGGAATAATTGTTGCGGTGGCAGGCATCTCAGGCTTCCAATCAGCCTATGGCGACCCACTCTTCTCCTGATGCATAGACTGAGAGTAATCCTATAGACCCACCGCCTAACACGTCTGCTATAAGTATTGTTTATGACATTGTAGCTAGTCTTTTCAAGATGATATGTTTTCAATATGATATGTATGTATGTATAACATTCTTTACGTAAATTTGTAGGCGTTGAAGCCATGCCGCTTAAGAATGCAAGACTATGTTGTTGCAGAGGCACATGCTTACCCGTCCCTTCCTGGGGCAATGTTTCATGGGACTCCAATGCTACAGGGCTACGTTCGTGTGAGCCCGATACATGTATTCCCCGATTGGAGGGAATCTACATTGCCATATGCCCACCCGAATATTGATACACTTGTTGAGGCAGAATGCGGGGTGATATTGTGGACCAAAGCAGATGTCATCTACAGTACATAAATTATAAGATAAATTTACATTACTTTAGATTGTTAATGTGTATATATGAGGTCAATTGATCTGAAATTATATATACAGGTTAAAAAGAAGACACTTGGAGCATCTAGGCCTCCACCTCCACTTCCTGCATTACCAAGTTGGGTTCGAACTGACCTAAACTACCCGTTGGGTCCTGCTTGTAGGGGAATGGCATGTTGGCTATGGGAACATAATATACATTGCCCTATAATTGTTTCTTAAGAAGCAAATTATGCAGGTCAATCATACGAAAGCTCTTTATTTATACAAGATATTATTGAGCTGTTTATATATGATTGGCTGAATACATCAATGATAGAGACATGGATAAGGTGAGATCTTGTTTATACATCCATATACCTTGTGTAAGATCTGGTGATCTGGTTTCTTATATATTAATGCATACGTAATACATGTTTTGCAGCTACTTAGTCGAAAATCAATGTAAACAATTTGCATTTGACCATGTGGGATTTTTGATTCCATCATTGATTAGTATGGTAGCTAAAGACCCTGATAGTGTTCAACAATACCGTATAGATGCTTTTACAATTTTCGGTCAGCAAAAGAAGACGATAATAATAGCTCCATTCAATATTAAGTAAATTTACTTTACTTATAATTTGGACTTTACAAGTAAGTTTACTTTACTTATTAATTTTTAAATTTTTTACCTCTAGCGGTAAGCATTGGGAGTTACTAGTTATTCTCCCCGGGACATTCACTGTTTATTATCTAGATCCTGTGGGGAGTACATTGAATACTAAAATTAGACACGTAATGAGAATGCCATTATTCTAGTGAGAAATATTTCATTTTTATATCCGTTAACATATATTATTACATTACAATTTAATTATGCAATTTACTGTGTTACATTAACATGTAGGGGTTTAGATGCATTCAAAAAGGCTGGAGGAAAGGTCCCCAGGAAAAAGAACCAGCCAATAATTTGGGAGAACGTGAAAGTAAGTTCCCGACTCCAATGTATATATTATTTATGTGAACTGTGCTTAGTTGTATTTTTTAATATTTTGTATGTTTCAATTTATAGTGCGCTACACAAGACAATGACTGGGCATGCACATACTATGTGATGCGATTTATGCAGATGATTATCCAATATGCCACATTCGACATCGATACCATACATGAGGTATTATATATAGTCTCATTAGTTAGTATGAAATATATCAATCTTATTTTTATATTATTACTTATATATATACATCATTCTCTTTGCATGTGTTTAAAACTGACCACACTATAGGTAAACGCTTAAAAGATGTACATGCTCCATATACGATAGAAGTATTAAATGAAGTAAGAGAAGAATGGGTAAGAGCACAGTGGGGACTGTAAAATATAATTGGGATGTTGATAGCGATGTTGAATGATATTTTGTAAATAAATATTTCTGAATGTTTATACATGTCTGAATGTTTCTCACTAGTACATAAATGAGTTATAACGTCACTACCTGTAGGGTCGGTTTTTCCAAATAACCGACCGTATATGTCTAAAAAAAACGCGGGCACCACTTAAGACCTCTTGGGTCGGTTTTCTTAAAAAAACCGATCTTGTAGTGTAACTCTATAGGGTCAGTTTTCCAAATAACCGACCTTATATGTCTATTAAAAATGCAGACACCACTTAAGACCTCTTGGGTCACTTTTCTTAAAATAACCGACCTTGTAATGTATCTCTATAGGGTCAGTTTTCCAAATAATCAACCTTATATGTCTATAAAAAATGCGGGCACCACTTAAGACCTTTTGGGTCGCTTTTCTTAAAATAACCGACCTTGTAGTGCATCTCTATAGGGTCGGTTTTTATAAAATAAGCGACCTTATTGAGAATTGGTTTAGAAAGTCAATTACAAGTTTCCTGCGGCAAAAATTTTCTTGATTTTGGCTTCACGCCTCGATCTATAGGGTCGGTTTTCCCTTATAACCGACCCTAAAGGGCTCCTCGGTCGACATCATCGACCGAATAAGAGCTAGATTTCACGTATACGAGCACCTATAGGGTCGGTTTTTTCCTTATAACCGACCCTAAAGTCCTCCTCGGTTCAGCACCTCTAAGATCATTTTTTTTCTTTAAAACTGACAATAATGGCTCCTCGGTCGAAAAATTTGTCGACTGATATCAATTCTGGATCCAGTTTAGTTCACGCATGTATAAGCACCTATAAGGTCAGTTTTTTACTTAAAACTGACCTTAGAGCTTCCATCGGTCGACGAATACTTCGACCGATAATCTCGGTCAACAAATTTGTCGACCGATAAGGAGTCAGATTTCAAGTGTATAAGCAACTTTTAAGGTCGGATTTTTGCTTATAACCGACCTTAGAATACTACTCGGTCGACAATATTGTCGACCGATATCAATTCTGGATCCAGTTTAGTTCACGCATGCATAAGCACCTCTAAGGTCGGTTTGTACTTATAACTGACCTTAGAGCTTCCCTCGGTCGACTAATACTTCGACCGATAATCTCGATCGACAAATTTGTCGACCGATAAGGAGTCAGATTTCAAGTGTATAAGCAACTTTTAAGGTCGGTTTTTTTACTTATAACTGACCTTAGAATACTATTCGGTCGACAATATTGTCGACCGATATCAATTCTTGATCCAGTTTAGTTCATGCATGCATAAGCACCTCTAAGGTCAGTTTTATACTTAAAATTGACCTTAGAGCTTCCGTCAGTCGACGAATACTTCGACCGATAATCTCAGTCGACAAATTCGTCGATCGATAAGGAGTCAGATTTCAAGTGTATAAGCAACTTTTAAGGTCGATTTTTTGCTTATAACTGACCTTAGAATACTATTCGGTCGACAATATTGTCGACCGATTTCAATTCTGGATCCAGTTTAGTTCATGCATGCATAAGCACCTCTAAGGTCGATTTTGTACTTATAACCGACCTTAGAGCTTCCCTCGGTTGAAGAATACTTCGACCGATACCCTCGGTCGACAAATTTTTCGACTGAGGTCGACCCTGTGAACCTCCATTTGCTTGAATTAAAAAGGCAATATTCTGATTAAAATATAAATTAAAAAAAAAATCGTAACGGCTAGAAAATCAACCGTCGTAATGGCTACAAACGTCGTAACGGCTACTTTTTCGATCGACCGTTGGCCGACCGGGAGACGACCGTTGCGGGCGTCGGTCGACAAATTGTCGACCGAAATGGGCTCTGTTTTACTATAAATAGCACCCAAAACGATCCATTTCTTCACACCTTCATATTCTCACTTCTCTAGCTCCTCTCTAGTGTATTCTTGTGAAAATCTTTAGCTTCTCTACATCCAAGTCTTGCTTGCTACTTTTCCACTTCAAAGCAACGAAATGGCTTCATCATCTACGCGTGGAAAGAAGGAAGTTGCAGGTAGGAAAGCAAGGACGGCCGTCTCTGCAACGTTGTCGTTCATCAACGACGTCCCCTTCAACGACGCAGCTGCAGGCGACTGCTACCTCAGGCTCTCCTCAAGAACTCCTCTTCTACGACGTCCAATCGACGTCATGGACTTCCACAACATTGTCGATTTGGAGGAACTCTTTGAGGTGCAACATTTGACTGATTTTCTAAATCCCTCCTTCCATTCCTACTCCTCCAAAGTAGTTAATGAATTCTATGTCAATTTAACCCCACATCCTGACCATGATTCCTTCTCCTCTATGGTTGGTGGGTATGGATTCCATTTTACTGAGGAGGGTATTCTTGATATGCTTGACATAGAAATAGAAGAATATAAAGATTTTCTTGATCTCACCACAGGAAATCCACTCAACAAACTCTCCCAAGATGACACTACAACTAGCCTTAGTGATGTCAAAAGAGCCATCTTTCAATCAAATACGAGTTGTCATGAAGATAGGGGTACCTATTATGCCATAAATTTAAAACATGAAGCTAGGATCATAAATCTCATTGTTGCCACCAATATCCATCCTAGAGAAAACAAATCTGAAGTACCCACCTTTCGTATGTACCTTATCTATGCCATTCTCAAAGGTATTCCCATAAACTTTATTTGTATCATCCTTAAGAATATGCTTGAGTTTTCTGGCAATCCACCTTATGCTGACTTTGTATGCCAAATCACTCAACATTTTCTTAAGAAGAATATTGAGGACGACTTAGGTTACACATGGGATAGAAAACCCTAAAAGATAAGTAAAAATACGGTGGAAAAGATGGGAATTGACTTTGGCCACAAAAGAGCTAGGACTGAAGGGGAGACATCCACCCAAGACATACCTCCACCACCTCCTCCTACCAACCTACCCCATGATCCTATTACAAACACCTTGACATACATTGCTGGATCCCAATATCACCTAAGTAGGCAATTGGATTATAATCACCATGCCATGACTTATTAAAACCAAAGGATGCAAACTCTCTCTCGTAACCAAACTGATGAATATCCCTATTCCCTTAATCCTGGCATGATAAATCCATACAATCCTTCCTACAACTACTATGAAATTCCACCTCCACCATCTCCTGATCTCACACATACTCAGTTTTCCTCAATTCAACTTCAAGACATTGCTGCCCACTTTCGCTTTGATCGTGTTCCCACCTTCTTGGAGGCTTATGCCTTAACCATGACAGGTGCCTTGGAGTGGCAGACACTGGTCAAATATTATGGAGCTGAGCCCATTCTTGGAAAAGACCCAGACATTGATGTAATCCTTCGGTCTTTTCAGTGAGATTATGAGATATCTTTGTAACGATTGTAATGAATATCTTTTTATAAAGCAAGTATGTCATGCTTCATCTTAATTATAAAGTGTATGGGCATTAAATTGTTATGAATAAAAGTGTTTTCCATGGCTTCATTTGGACATATACATGTTATATAAGAATATTGTTATTTCAAATGATTGAAAAATAAATTATGGCTAAATTTGACAAAGCATCACTTGGTTTTAAAATTAAATATCTCTTTAAGGGGGAGCATAGCATAAAATTAAGGGGGAGAACTAAAGAGTCATACAAAATGATTATATTGGATATCATGTAAAATCTTGTACAAGTACTTATATATCTTGTAAATCAAGCGTTAGATCTTACCTAACCATTTACAACACTTGGTACTTAATTTAAAACATTGAAACAGGGTTAATCTGGGTCGAAAATATTGTCGACCGAGACACTTTCGATCGACAATATTGTCGACTGAGGAAGACTTTAGGGTCGGTTTTTTCCTTATAGCCGATCCTAGAGCTCTTCTCGGTCGACAAATTTGTCGATCGAAAGTGCCTCGGTCGACAAATCGTCGACCGCGTAGGAGCTCGATTTCACTTGTATAAGCACCTATAAAGTCCTCTTCGGTCGACAATATTGTCGACCAAGACACTTTCGATTTCACATGTATAAGCACCTATAGGGTCGGTTATAATGAAAAAACCATCCCTAGAGGTGCTTATACGAAGGAAATCTGGCTCCTTTTCGGTCAACAAATTTGTTGACCGAAAGGAGCCAGGTTTCCTTCGTATAAGCACCTCTAGGGTCGGGTTTTTCCTTATAACCGACCCTAGAGGGCTCTTCGGTCGACAATATTGTCGACCGATACAACCTCGGTTGATAAAATCGTTGACCAAGATGGAGCCAGATTCTTTCGTATAAGCACCTGTAGCGTCGGTTATTCCCTTAAAACCGACCCTAGACGATTTTCGGTCGACAATTATGTCGACCGATAGAATTTTGGTCGACAAATTCGTCGACTGAGAATGAGTTTGAGTGTTTTTAAATAACACGACACATGCACCGCTTATCTGTATCTTCGGTTTGTTTTGTTTAACCGACGCTACATGTCTTTCTCTAAGTGAAAAAGACGAAACCCTTTCTTCCTCCCGCAAAAACCTTTCTGTTCTATTTTTCTCTTCCGCGGCGCCGCGAAACCCTTTGCTTTCTTGTGTCATTCCCACCGCTAAGCCCTTGCCTCCTCTTCATGAAGCCGTGCCACCTCTCCGTGCCGCCAAAGGATCGTGGTGTCCGGGCCGTTGCCACTCTCTGCGCCGCAAAATAGAGCTCGTCGTCGCCGGAAAATAGAGCTCGCCGTCGCCGCCAAATAGAGCTCGTCGTCGTCGCCTCTCCACTCTTCCACGAAGGTCGCCACCTCTCCGTGAAGGTCGTCTCATCCTCCACGAAGGTTGCCGCCATTTCCAAGTAAGTTTACCGCTTCTGTTCCTTCGTTCCCGCCTTCCTTCATTCCCGCCCGAAGCCATGGTTGCACCCAGGTCCACTCTCGGTCGACAATTAGTCGACCGAGTGCCCACCTGCGTGCAGCGTCCAGGTCCACTCTCGATCGACGAATTCGTCGACCAAGAGTGGACCTGGACGCTGCGTGCAGGTGGGCACTCGGTCGACTAATTGTCGACCGAGAGTGGACCTGCTCCTTATTTATGTGTGAGCTGTAAATGTTTGAATCATATTTGTTGTTAATGTTCACAAATAGTTCTGAATATTATAATGATTTCAATCTTTGGACTGTTGGAAACGGCCTTACGTTGCTAATTTGTACAAGTATTTTTTCATTTTATATGATTTGATAACCCAATAATAAAAACATGTCTTTTTTCATATGTAATAATTATATAAATACGAGATTAGACATGTGTACTCTTAGATTGACACTTTAGGGTTGATGCATGTATATATTAACTTAAAAACCTGTTCAAAATTTACTCATTAGGAGTAAACTTTGGATAGTCCCCGGTTTGGGACTGTTTTTGGATATTTTAATCTCACTTAGGATGTACCTGTATAATGTATGTTTAGTTTTGTAGATTATTTCAGTAGGATTTCTTCATTTGTTCTCTTGGTACATATGTGAGTGGTTATTTGCCATTTACATTGGTGTACTTGGAGAACTTAGGGGAAATGCTGCTAAAATTTTCTTCAAAACTAAACATACATTATACAGTTACTAGTGAGATTAAATATTCAAAAATGGGATAGGTCGTACACTTTAGTATATAAAATTAACTTCCTATCAATAAAAACTTACAGATTATTATAGTATCAATATTAAACTGTTAGTTTTATAATTAATTTTAATGTGATATAGAAAATGGATCGAAGTTAGATGTCTATCAAGAACCGTTGCAGTCCAGAGTTTGCCAAAGGTCTTGATGAATTTATCAGATTTGCTGAGGAACATAGAAAACTACCTACAGATAGGCTATTTTGTCCATGTAGAAATTGTTGTAACAATTTGAAAGTTGATACTGGTGAGGAAATTAAGAATCATGCCATATGCAATGGGATCATACAAGGTTATAATGAATGGTATTAGCATGGAGAGAAATTGAATTATGGATCAGAAAATGTCGATACTAATAGTTGTGGCATAGAAGATATAGATAATGATGATAATGTTAATGATGAACCGATTCAAGATGACCAGATTCAGGATGATATGGTTGATGAGATGCTACATAGTTGTCGGGACAATGTCATTCATCCACCTTCTTTATTTGCAAACATTGTCCATGATGCTGAAAAACCATTATATAAGGGTTGTACTAAGTTCACGAGGTTGAGTGATGTGATGCGATTATATACTCTTAAAGCTCAAAACTGGTGGAGCGATAAGAGTTTCACTTCACTGTTGTCTTTGTTAAAGGAAATTCTTCCTGAAGGCAACAAGCTTCCAATTTCAACATATCAAGCAAAGAAAATAATGTGCCCAATGGGAATGGAGGCTAAGAAGATTCATGCATGTCCAAATGATTGTGTGTTATTTCAGAAGGACTATAGTAATTTGATAAATTGTCCAAAATGTGGTGCGTCAAGGTATAAGACTACAAATTCAGCTAAGGCTAAAAATGGCTCTCCTGCCAAGGTGATGTGGTATCTACCAATAATACCATGATTTCAATGCTTATTTGCTAATACAGAAGATGCGCAAAATTTGTCTTGGCATGGGGAGTTAAAGGTCAATGATGATGGCGTCCTACGACATGCATCTGATTCACCACAATGGAAGAAAATTGATTTATTATACCCTCAATTTGGTAAAGAACCAAGAAACCTAAGACTTGGACTCTGTACAGATGGAATGAATCCCTATGGTACATTAAGCAGCCAACATAGCACGTGGCCTGTTATGATTGTTATATACAATCTTCCTCCTTGGTTGTGTATGAAAAATAAGTATGTGATGTTGTCAATATTGATATCAGGGCCCAAGCAACCTGGAAATGATATTGATGTTTACCTTCAACCTCTAATTGATGACCTAATGAAACTATGGGAAGAAGGTATTATGACATATGATGCTTCACGTAAAGAGATCTTCAATTTGCATGCTATGTTATTTTGCACGATTAATGACTTTCCAGCTTATGGAAATTTGTCTGGATATAGCATAAAAGGATACAAATCATGTCCTGTTTGTGAGGAAAATACTGATTCAATCATACTGAAACATGGTGGTAAAATCGTATATCTTGGTCATCGGAGATTTCTCCCACCAGTGCATCCTTATCGAAGGCAACGCAAAACCTTTAATGGGTCAACTGAGGAACGAAGTGCTCCTAAACCTATACCAGGAAATGTTGTATATGATAGGGTGAAACATATTGTTAATGAATTTGGAAAGAGTTCAAGTAGTCATACACTCGCATGTGACAAATCTATATACAAGAAGAGGTCAATATTCTGGGATCTTCCTTATTGGAGATCTTTGGCAATTAGACACTGCATTGACGTCATGCATGTTGAAAAAAATATTTGTGATAGCATCATCGATACACTATTGAACATACCAGGAAAGACTAAAGATTGCATCAAATCTAGAAAAGATTTAGAATTAATGGGTATTAGAAAAGAATTATCAGTGGAGATCAGGGGTCGTCGCACATATTTTCCACCGACTTGTTACATCTTGTCAAAGAAAGAGAAAAAGACTTTCTGTGAGTGCTTGTATAATATTAAGGTCCACAAGGATACTCTTCTAATATTTGTAGATTGGTATCAATGAAGGATCTGAAATTGATAGGTCTCAAATCTCACGATTGTCACACCTTAATGCAACAAATTTTACCTGTGGCTATTCGATCTATATTGCCGAAGCATGTAAGGTTTGCAATCACAAGACTCTGTTTCTTCTTCAATGAAATATGCAACAAAGTGATACATCCTGATACTCTTGATAAATTACAGAAAGATGTAATTGTTACCATGTGTCAGCATGAAATGTACTTTCCTCCTTCATTTTTTGATATCATGGTTCATCTTGTAGTACATATTACAAGGGAGGTGAAGATGTTGGGTCCTATTTTCTTACACTGGATGTATCCATTTGAACGCTACATGAGTGTTTTTAAAGGTGATGCTCAGAATCGTTATCATCCTAAAGGGAGTATTGTTGAGGGTTACATGGCTAGGGAGGTGATGGACTTTTGTAATGATTTTTTGAATTGCAATGAAACTTGTAGCGATCAAAAAAATTCCCATCACACTGGATCTTATTGTGGCAAAGGAACTCTGGGAGGACAAGTGAAAGGAATCAGTCGTGAGTTGTGGGAACAAGCGCATTTGTATATTTTACACAACATCGATGAAGTTAGTAGATACATCACAGAACACAATGATCTTATCAAGAGAAATCATCCGCGATCCAGTTCAATGTGTCTTGCAAGAGAGCATAATCAAACATTTATTAGGTGGTTTGAAGAGAAAGTATTTAATCAACTATCTGAATCACCAAATAATGTTGCTAAGAACATAAAATGGCTCGCCTTTAAGCCAAAAATGGATGTCATGTCATATGAAGGTTATGACATTAACGGATTTTCATACTACACAAAGCGTCAAGATGAAAGTAGTGTAGTTCAAAATAGTGGGGTCACTGTTAAAGCTTGTTCATTATATTTTGCTAGTGCTAAAGATAAAAGACCACGTGAAGTTGAGATGTCATATTACGGCGTCATTGAGGACATATGGGAAATGGACTATACAAATTTTCGAGTTCCTATATTTAGGTGTAATTGGGTTGACAACAACAAAGGAGTTTTAGTGGATGCATTGGGTTTCAAATTGGTGAATTTTGAAAAGATTGGTTTTAAAGATGAGCCATTCATCATGGAAAACCAAGCAAAACAAGTATTCTATATTGATGACCCGGCAAATAAAAATTGGTCTGTCGTTCTTAATGGAAAAAGACAGTTTGCTGTAGATCCTATAAATGAAGAAGAATACTACGAAAAGTATGATGATTCCAGTCCATTCTCAGTTGGTTTTCCAAGTGTAAATGTTGAAGATAACACCGATGAATATTATAAACGTCAAGACCATGTTGAAGGAATTTTCCTTGACTAACAACTCAACCAATACTAAAGGCATGCATTCTTTGAATTATTTATTTTATTATCATGTATACCTTATCACTTGTTCTTTTATTATCACTTATTTTTTTTTATCATTTATACTTGCAGGTTCTAAAATGGCGAGTGAAGATGAACATTCTGAGCATGAGCACCATGAGGATGGTAGTGGTGATGCTAAGAAAATGAGAGGTCCTACATTGATGCGTAGGCTGCAGGAGCTCAGGGCTAAAGGGGATAAATTGCCAGTCCAGTTTGATATGATAGGAGCACCTATTGGGGAACATGCTAGTGCTTTCAAGTATTATGTAGGGGTGACCACGCGTAGTAAGGTGCCAATAGATATAGAAAATTGGCATGATGTTCCTAATGCCAAAAAAGACCTCTTATGGAAAGATATATCTGTGAGTGGAAGTGATATTATTTTAATATGTTTTTTATCTATTGATTCTAATTTAGTTTGCTTGGAATTAATTCCTTTTCAAAACAACATTATTAATTGCTTCTTTTGTATGTATAGGGTGTTTTTCATCTAAATGAAAAAGATCACAAGAAAAGAGTGCTACAACGTTGTGGTGTACGATGGAGGGGTTTTAAGACATATCTTGTAAGGGAATGTATAAATAATCCTAAACAAAACAAGAAATTTACAGATGTATATATTTTTATAGATCCTGAGGTGTGGGAAATATTTGTTGCAGCTAGGAGATCGAAAGAGTTTCAGGTAATAAAGATTGTGATGTATTGTATGAATATTTAATTTTATACAATTAAGTAGGTGAATCTTTTTATACATGTTTGCCAAGGCTAAATTGCAATACCTCATTTTAAATGATTAGGCTATTCACCAGGCTCAAAAGGAAAGACGGGCTAAAAATGAGCATGACCATCGCTTGGGGCCCGGTGGTTATGCCTTCCACCGCGAACTACAAGAGAAGCAATCATCTTCTGGAGAAGAATCTAGTACAACTCAAGTTGAGCGACCACCCCGACACTTGACATGGATTGATGCTAGAAAGAATCGAGCCGGTGAAATTGTCAACCCTACAACTAAGGAGGTGGCACAAAAGATGGTAGGTTTATCCCAACTAAGTAAAGAGTAACTCCCACAAACTTAGATTTATTTATATCTAATGGATATTGTGATTTAATATTTTTATTAACTATGAATAGATTGATCTCCACGAGCAAAGGAAGGAAGGAAAGTTCATCCCAACTGGCTACATGGATGAACTAGCAGTTACTCTTGGTACGAAGGAGCATCCTGGCCGTGTTAGGGGATTAGGAGCTGGCATAGGATTCAAGTCTTATTTTGGCCCTTCGCAATCTAAAAGAGGTCATGCAGGAGGTCTTACACATGAGTATGTTAAAGAATTAGTAGCGCAGAAAGTAATAGAAATAATGTCTTCATTTCAGCCTACTCAACCTATTCCTACTGCGCGTCTCTCAAGTGATGAGGTACAAGCCCATGTAGAAGGTCATGGGAGCACTCCCGATGACCCACCACAACAATCTGCAGTAAGTTTTTGTTCTATATGTTGTGTTATTAGTATGATAAATATATGATAATATATATAGTTGTAACATGTATTTGTTCTACTATTTCTTATATAACTTATATTTATTTCAATCTAGGTTGGTATGAACTGTAAACTTGCAGTGGAGGTTCCAGAATATAATGTTGTGGCAGCGGGCAAGGTGTACAACCTTGGTGGTACATTGCATTTCCAACAAATTACTGATGACATTTGTCGTGTGTCCATCCATCTTGTGTATGACGGAATGGGGGACAAACCACTACCCATACCTAATCCTGAATATAGTACAGTTGAAGAAGCTGAGGGTGCTATGGTGGGTTGGCCTAGACACTTGGTTATCAATAACAAGGTATACCTTATTTCTACCATATTTTTCATATTTGACTGCATATATGAACTCCTGTAATATAAGTATGTAATTTAATTAACAGGTTTGTAAACCAAAAAGTAAACCTTCTACTACTCGTCCTCCTATGCCCAAGCCATCTTTCATTCCTGAAACTACATTCGACGAATTGGGAAGCAAATCTAAATGTTTGTGTCGATACTTAGCCAACCAAAGATCGGGATCACATATGTTCGTCAATTTAACACAAGATGCAGTTGGGAGGGACTTTGAGAATTTTATTTTTCTTGACGATATTATAGAGTTGTTCCGGTATGATTGGATGAACACTTCGATAATAGAAGTATGGATAAGGTAAGGATCTATCAATATATATAGAAAATTCCAATACACATTTTTAGCTTATTTCTACATATGAAAATAATTACAAATGTTTAACAGCCATTTATATACCGAGGTCACAAACTTTGATATAAAGAATGTTGGATTCTTAGTTCCTTCGGTCACTAGTCAGGTGGAGACACATATTGAGGATGTGAATGAGTACTTCTCTGATGCATTCAAATATTTTGCTAGTGAGGGGAAGGAAGTTATCCTAATTCCTTTTAACGTCATGTAAGTATTATTATTCAATATAATTTTAATAATAAATAAAATTATTTATTTTAATGTTTGTTTTATTCTTACTCAGAGCTAGACATTGGGAATTAGTGGTGATTGCCCCAAAATTGATGACTCTTTATTATCTTGACCCAATGGGTAAAACAACAAGGAGTCACAAAATGAAATTGCCATCTATGGAGTAAGCATAAATTTAATCAATGCTTCAACATGATATTTCTATTTAGAATTTCTATTTTACCAACTATCGTTTAATTGATAGGGGTATAAAGGCTTTTCGTGAACTTGGAGGAAAAATACCCACAAAATTAAAGACATTGACTTTGAAAAATGTCAAGGTAGCTACTTTGACAACTTCTTACTCTTTTATGTATTAATTTTCAACTGTAATATGTCAACTCTTATACTCTTATCTCAATTGCTGTTTATAGTAGTTTACTAACATTAAGTATAATTTGTTATTTGTAGTGTCCTATGTAAAATAATGACTGGGCTTGTGGCTACTATGTAATGAAATATATTCAAGCTATTGTCAAACAAGCATCACACGACATTCAGACTATAAGTCAGGTAATAAAGAAACATCATAAATTTACAAGTGATTGTAGTCATTTTATTAAATATTAGCAAGTACATTTTCTGTTACAGATCTTTACAACTCAGCCTTACACACATGTGGACTTGGATGAATTCCGAGAAGAGTGGTCAGAGTCTTTTATAAATGAAGTCGATATAGCATTGGATTAAATATGTCGGCTCCATTTATGTATGTGGTTTGAGTACTCTTTCATATATTTACTTTTTGTATCTGTCATCTCAGATGTGCACTCTATCATTTTGTAAATTATGATGTGATTATGAATCATTTTTGTTATGAATGTGTGGTTTTGAATGGTGACGGTTGAGCATCAATGATCCCCTCTCGCAGAATATATGAATCTTCTTGTTCTTCTATTCTATATTCAATTTCTGCAGAAATTTTTAAAAAAAAATCATAACTTCTAGTGTCGGTTTTTTAAATAATTTACCCTAAAGATTGAATTAATTGTACACTTTCAGTGTACTCCTCGTTCGACAAGTTTGTTGACCGAAATATTTTCGATCGACAATTTTCTCGACTGAGGGGGTACACTGAAATGTTTATTCAATCTTTAGGGTCGGTTATTCCAAAAATATCGACCCTGTAAACTCACTTGGTCGACAATGTTCTCGACTGAGGGGGTACACTGAAATGTTTATTCAATCTTTAGGGTCGGTTATTCCAAAACAACCGACCCTGTAAACTCACTCGGTCGGCAATTTTCTCGACCGAGCGGTACACTGAAATGTTTATTCGATCTTTAGGGTCGGTTATTCTAAAAAAACCGACCTTGTAAACTCTTTCGGTCGACAATTTTCTCGACCGAAGGCTACACTGAAATGTTTATTCAATCTTTAGGGTCGGTTTTTTTCGAATAACCGACCTTATAGGCTCCTTTTTTCTCGCCTAGGTCAGAATTTTTACAACCTTTTACGTCGGTGTTTACTCTGTAAGGTCGGTTTTATTTGGTTAAATAAACCGACGCTATAGAGAAAATTCTATAGCGACGACCACTTAGGCGTCGGTTAAAAAGTGACGTTGCATGCTTAAAAAAACTGACGCTACAGACCATTCCTATACTAGTGTCTACATGTATTTGAATGTTTATACATGTGTGAATGTGAGAATTGAATTGATGTATGAATGTATCTACTTGTGTGAAAAGTATATTTGTTGATTTTGCAGGTTTGTGGCCTATTTGTTGGCTGATATCAATGGACGAAGAGTTCGACCTTTAAAACAGGCCTGCAAACTGATAAGAAAAAAAAAATCAAAACATAGGCCTTACAGAGCAAATTCTATAGCAACGACCACTTAGGCGATGCATGTTCTCATCCTGCTGACCAGCCACAGCATGCCTGCAAACTGATAAGAAAAAAAAAATTAAAACATAGGCATCGGTTATTTATAGAACACTGTCATCAAAGGCTTACAGCGTTGGTTATTGGATAAAACTGCCGCCTAATGTGACAAACAACCTGACTGTGCAGGAAATCACGGCCGTGGCAGAAAAAGCATCGGTTATTAGTACAAAACTGACACCTATAGTAGCACGGCTGTGGCGTCTGGGAATATGGCGTCAGTTTTTTAGCAGCAAACCAACACAGATAGTGCCCTAGATGGCACCCTTTTTTTGGCACGAAGCCTTTTGGCGTCGGCTTACTATAAATAACCGACACCTATCGGTGCCCTGCTGGTGCGTTTTCAGTGGCGTGAAGCCTTTTGGCATCGGTTATAAAACCGACGCCGAAGAGTTCGACCTTTAGCGGAACCCACATAGGCGTCTCTTTAGAACCGTCGCTAAAAGGGCATAAACAACCGACGCCAAAGGCATGTTCTGTAGTAGTGATGTTAGTAGCAATAAATCCTTTTAGAACTGTTTTAGAATCACCAAACATCAAACACGTATTGTTGGTTCCTCAAAAATATCTGAAGATTCACTTGACCTCCTATTAGTGATCATTACTAGGGTTTGAGAAAAATCTTCTCACAATGTCAAACACATGAGCAATATTAGGACGAATACACACTATTGTCTACATCAAACTCCCCATGATAGAAGAATAGAGGATCATGGACACATCCTCCTTCTCCTCATCAGTAGACGGACATGACTTCTTGTTTAGTTTCATATGACCTAGTAGTAGAGTAATCATGAATATTAATTTTCCCACATTGAACTGCTCGAGAATCCATAAAACATAACTCTGATGTGACGACCATAACCTATGTTGCTTCCTGTCACACATGATCTACATACGCAAAATTTGTCGTGGTGGTCTTAGTTTTCAATTTGCAAAAGCATCTCAAAGACTTTGGGAAGCTTTGTCTTCATTTTTCAATATGTTACCCATATAAAGTAGCATAATAATGAACTTTTCATTAGGAACCTTTGGATGTAGACACATGGAGTTGTCTTCTGGTACTTGTGACTCTATATAAAAAAATAAAATTTCTTATACCACTTCATAGGAGCTAGTTTCAAATCGTACAAACTCTTCTTCAATTTGCAGACAAATTTCTCTTTCCCCTTGAACTGAAATCCTTTTGCCATTCCATGTAGATCTCCTTTTGTAGGTCACCATGAAGAAATTCCTTCTTCACATCCATGTGCTCAAACTCCAAATTTAGGCTAGCATCCAAGCTTAGAATCAATCTAATAGAAGTCATTTTCACATCAGGTGAAAATATATCATAAAAATCCACATCTGGTCTTTGACTAAAGCCTTTGACAACTAGGCTAACTTTGTATCTGATATCCTTGGTCCTTTCATATCTCTAAATCTTGTATACCTACCTATTATTTAGTGCTCTCCATCCTTGGGGAGCACCACAAATGTTACAACCCCAATTTTTGGGTTCCTTTGGTGAGAAATGTAATTTCTCATATTAAATATATTGGAACAAATAATGATATAATTTGTTTTGAATAAATAGATTTCGTTTACAATAGCCTTGATGATTGTGTTGTGGGCTTTATTGGCTATTGGGTCCAATAACAAGGAAATTCAATTAGTAAATGAATAGTTGAGTTTTTGAGAAAAGAAAGGTGTGGAAACCTCTAGAAGGCAAAAGAACTTAATCCAAAGGTGATTTCGTGCCACATGGGTTCCTTGGGTTCCAAGGAGTCCAAAGTTGCAAAGATAATGCAATAAGAAAAGAAAAGATCAATTAAGTATTTCTTTATTAAGAAAGAAATTGAAAACAATGGTAAAATGTGGAAAATAAGTGGAAAGAGGTATAATTGAGTTAGCCTTGGTGGAGTTTCGTATCCCAATGATTCCTAATGATAAAAGGAATACCAATGAGGAAAATAAAAGAGAAATAAAGAGAAATCCTCAAAGAGAGATATTTTAATAAGAATAAAATAAGATAATGAAGAATAATGCAATTAGATGCATCTAGAAGGATAATGAGTATCCAATAAAAAGGATTACGAAATAATAGAGTTTCTTAGGATCCAAGGAGTCCCAATGAAGAAAGAGGAAAGATAAAATACATATAAAAGAAAATAAGAATATAATGTGAATACATTATTAATGGATTATGTGGTATTGCTTAAAAAAAGGAAGTATTTTCTATTAAAAGAAAACATGATTTCATTCTTATGGAGTTAAAGTCGAGCATAAGAGAGAATAAAAGAAAGGTTTTTCATATTCCTAAATATCCAAGTAATAAGGAATAATAAGAAGATAAGCAAGAGAGAGAAGATTGCTTATTTATGATGGAAAAGGGTTCCAAGTTGGAAAAGGACTGGTTGCTTCGTGGGCAAGCAGTTTGGGGCGTGGATACCCTCCCCTATATAAGGGGTAAGGCCTTGGGCCGAGTCCAGAAGATCCCATACACCATCTTCTCTTCTTCTTCCATGTTCTCATCTGTAAACCCTAACTAAGAGGGGCTGTGTGATCGTGAAGTCATGAGGCGGAAAGAATAGGTGGTGATGATCGCTGGATACTCCATGATACCAGGGAGTTGCGTTGCCATCGTGGCCACACCATAAATGAAGCTCAGCGGCAGCCAAACGGATGCATCACTGGATGCAGGTCGCACGCCTTCCCTGCCCAAAATAACCACCAAGATCATGAGTGGGGTGACGCCCCAGGTGCGGCCGAAGGCGACGGGGCTAAGGGCGAGGAGTAACGGCAGCCATCGAGACCCTGGAGGAGGAGAGCAAGTTGCAACCTGCTGCAAAATGCGGCCACTAGGGCGAGCTGAAGGAGGAAGACGACCCTTTGGGTCGTTAGACCGTTATGCCCTCCAAGGGCTGAAGACACAACCGACTTATGTGGGGGCAAAGTGGTAAATTCGAAATGTTTCCAAATCTGCAAGCAACGTTGCATGGGACGAAGTGACGTGGTGCCCTCTGATTGGCCCAAAGTAAGTGAATTTTTCTAAATTCATAACTAATTAACGGTAGCTCGGATAGATGCGCATTATACATGATTTTTGATCAAGAGAACTCAAGGAATGCAATAAAAATATATTTGAAGCCTAACTGATGGAAATTCAAAAAGTAATGGAAGTTATTAACTTTAATGTAATAATGATTAAGAAACCCTATTTTGATATGATTAATGTGATTAGTAGGGTTTAATTGATGATTAAAGTTGATATTAGCCTGTTAATGATGAAAAGGAACATTAGGAACAAAAAGGATGAACTTTGCACGTAAATAGTTCAATTTAGAGTTTCATGTGCATGTATATACTTTAATAGGCCTTGAAACCCTAATGTTGGCAAATTTGACTCTTAATGGCTTTAATTATTCAAAAATCGTGAATAAAGTTGAGATATAATGATACTAAGCTATTTCGAGCATTAAAGTTCCTAATTGTGGTTAAATATCCTTAATGTGGAAATTAGGGTTTCCTAGTGGATAAAAGGTAGAATTAATGATAAATAGCGTTCATATGAGTATTAGATCATAATGAACTACGAATTGATGATAAATGAGCATAATGACTTTGTCATAGATTGAAAAGGATAAAAATGGTAGCTTTAATGTATAAGAAGCTTAATGGACTTAATTGATGGTTATTTGTGCATTAATTTGGAATTAAGGTTATGCGTTTGTAAAAGGTAACCTTAAGAACTTTCATGAAGGATGGATGAGAAAATTAGGGTTTAAAAAGAGTAAAGGGAAGTAAAACCATAATTGCAAAGTAAACCCTAAAAAGAGGAAGAAACCCTAAAAAGGAATAGAAACCATAAGTAGCAAGATGGTTTGGATAGTTTTTGATAAAAAGGAATTGGATGTATATTTTAGGATTAAACTATGTACTTGCTTCATTCTGGATTACTTGCTTGTTTGGACTATTCTTGCATTTGAGTCTTCCTGACAGGTATGTGGTTACGCCTATGAATATCCTGAATTAGTTTCCCGAGGATTTTCGAGGTTTTATCGATGACATGAGTTAAACTGTTGATTGCATTTAATTCTTGCAAATTATAATGTGGATATGACTATCACCTAAGATATGTGCCTACTATCTCAAATCCTAGTCCCCTCTGTAGCTTAATAGATTGACCTAGTACATGACTACCGATGGGGTAGGTCCATCAGGTCATTGAATGACTTAGTACATGGCTACTAATGGGGTATGATCATCAAGTCACCATGAGTCAGGGATTGGGCTACCTTTGGGTAGGGACATGCGACTCCATAACCCTAGGTATTGGCTACCTGTGTGGTAGGGCCATGGGGGTAAGGATCTACCATATGAGAGAGGTAGTATCCATGTCCACTGTAGGGACAACATAGAGATAGGGGATAAGTAAGGATTGAGTAGTATTGTTTAAAGCGTAGTCTTGGATGTTAAATGATATTTGGATGACTACATTGTAACAACCCCACCTCCCGATAACCCCCAATTAAGGGAGACCCAAAGGTCAGAGCCGTTATTCAATTAATAGGATCAAAGATTCGACAAATAGTCAATAATAATTATGAAATTCTACTAACTACTGGAATTTGGTATAAAATTAAAACTTTAGTTACCTTTGAAAACTTTGGAAATATATCTATCCAGAGCTTGAATTATTCTATCTAATCCTCCTTGCACTTTATTTCATGTATTTCGCAATATGATGATTTACAGTTTGTCCTTTTGGCTTGTACCTAAAACGCCGACAAACAAAAAGTCAGTCAGCCGAAGGTGGTATGTGGGGGAAACAATAAATGTGCAACTATGATAAAAACGTAATCATTCAATTAATCATTTAACAACCAAGATTACATTTTAAATATAACTCTGTGATCGATGAGTACCCTATCCTCTGTGCTATCCCTGCAGTGGACCTGGATACTACCTTCCTTATGGTAGATCCCCATTAAATCCCTCATGGTCCCACCTATAAGTGAACCAGTTTCTAGAGTTGAGTCACATGGCACTACTCGTAAGTATCCCACTCCTTAACTCATGGAAGGCTAATGGGTCTCATGGCACTACACTTGGTAGCCCAATTTCTAACCCACGATAACCTAGACCTTACTCTAGGTTACCCCTTTTAGCCTTTACAAGTCGCAGAGGTGGACCCGGATCTAGCCAGTTATACATGTATATTCATAGTGATAGTCATAGTCACTCTATAGTTGCATGAAATAAAAGCATCCAACAGTTATTTTCAAGCAACCGATAAAATCATTCGGAAATCGCCGTGAAACTAAAGTGATTATTCATAAGCGTAAGCACATACCTTATTTGATGATTTCACAAACATTAAGCAAATCCAACCAAGAATGCAATCCAAGCAAGAAATCACATAATTTCTGAAAAGAATATGTACTCTATTTATTACACACTTTATCAAGAATCTACTTTATTGACTTGGATTCACTTTCTAGTGGTTTGGTATCCATTTTAGGGTTTCATTTTGCAATTAGGGATTCCCTTCATCTTTTACCACATTACACCCTAATTTTATGCCATTAATAATGTATTCACATTATATTCCTATTTCGTTTATAGGTATTCACATTATGCTCTGATACCATTTATAACGTTCGGGCCCACTGCCCTAGGCTCTAGTAGAGTTTTAGGAATGACGACTGGCCCCACAAACCACCACTAGCCTTAACTGCACACTTTGTCCTCACTGACATGCAAGCCAGGATCAACTTCCCGACTGGTCACCCATCCTAGTACTACTCCAAGATGAGCACGCTTAACTATGGAGTTCTTTAGTGATGGGCTGCCGGAAAAGGAGGTGCACCTTGGTGATATGGGTAGTCCAATCATTCATTTTAAGATCATTTTATCCAAGGCCTCAAATCCTGGGATGTTACGATCTCCCCCACTTAGAATCTTGACGTCCTCGTCAAGGATCAACTATATGGCCTCATAATATTACCCCATTTCAGTGTAGACCCAGAATGGCCCATGGACACCCAACTCCCAATCACAGAATACCAGCGCAAGGGTGGCTACATCACCATGGATAGCCCTTTTCAACATGTCTGGACCGCATGGCTCAAGACTAGCATGCCACATGACCATGTGGGCCCCACCTACTAGAGGGGTTATCGCTCTGATACCATTTGTAACGTTCGGGCCCACTACCCTAGGCTCTAGTAGAGTTTTAGGAATGACGATTGGCCCCACAAACCACCACTAGCCTTAACTGCGCACTTTGTCCTCACTGACGTGCAAACCAGGATCAACTTCTCGACTGGTCACCCATCCTAGTACTACTCCAAGATGAGCACGCTTAACTATGGAGTTCTTTAGTGATGGGCTCCCGGAAAAGGAGGTGCACCTTGGTGATATGGGTAGTCCAATCATTCCTTTTAAGATCATTTTATCCGAGGCCTCAAATCCTGGGATGTTACGATTATTCCTTAAAGCGTAGTCTTGGGTGTTAAATGATATTTGGATGACTACATTGTTATTATAGTTGCTTGATTATTGTATCCCTCACATACCAGCTTCTTGCTGACCGACGTTTTGTTTGTCAGCGTTTTAGGTACAAATTAATAGAACAAACAGTAAAGTGGCATATGTGGAATTAAATGAGAATTAACGTGCACAGGAGGATTAGTTATATTAGTATCTTCATTGATAGAAGTTTAGAAATCCCAGTTTTTAAAAGGTATGCAAAGTTTTATTTTATACCAGTTTTCAGTTTAGTTGGTAAAATTTATTAATTGTTATTGATTATTTGTCGAACCTTTGATCTGGGTTATTGGTTAACGACTCTGATCTCTTGGTCTCCTTTAAGTGGGGGTTATCGGGAGACGGGGACATTACAACAAACTCATAGGTATCATTCTTACTCTCATAAAATGTCACTTCTCTTGCATTGTCTGATAACACTATGCTCTATATCCTCTTGGGGAGTGCCACAAACTCATAGGTATCATTCTTACTCTCACAAAATGTCACTTCTTCGTGTTTTGTGCTGGCCTTTTTCACAAGATCATATAACATGTATCCAATCTATTGATATCCATATCCAAGAAAAATGCATGTCACAACTTTATCATCCATATTTTGCAGCTTGTCCTTCAGAACATTTGCATATGCCTTGCACCCAAGTATAGATGATCATAGATGCATCCTTTCCTTCCATACCTTCATAGGTATCTCAAACCCCAAAGGAACTGAAGGAGATCGATTAATCAAATAGAAGGTAGTACTCACTGCCTCGCTCCATAATGACTTTGGGAATTGTACAGTCTTCAACATGTATATGACTTTCTTCGCTATGGTATGCGTCATCCTCTCAGTTGTACCATTGTGTTATTGTGTGCCAGGATCTTTCCTCTCATGTTGTATGTTGTGTTGTGCGCAATAGTCCTAGAAGACTTTGGAGGTGTACTCTGCTTCATTATCCATGCAGAGACAATTAAGCCTTTTTTCTATCTCCTGCTCTACCATGGCATGAAATTTATGAAAACACTAAAATACTAGATCTTTGGTCTTCAAAAAGTAGATCCACACCATCTTATATGCATCACCAATGCATGCGACAAAATACCTATTGCCACATAGTGAATCCACCTCAAACGGACGAAGTACGTGTAAATGAATCAAATGTAGGACATTTGACTTCACCTTTGATCTTGTATTCAAAGAAACCCAATGACACTTTTTTTCTGACATGGATCACATGAGCTCATATTAGTGTCCTTGCCATAAGAAATCAATCTCTACTTTGTTAGAAGTTGTAGGCCCTTCTCACTCATGTTTCCTATACTCCTATGTCATATATCTTCTTGGTGATCCTCAATTGTATGTATACCACCACCTTTTAGCACTTTAAGCTGGGTATTATACAATGTGTGACACAATTTACCTCAACAATAACCGAAGACCCTTTTGTGACCTTAGATTTTTCACTTCCAAAGTCCAGACAACATCCTTTTGTATCAAAGAATGAACTATATATCAAATTCAGCCACAAATTTGGAACATGATGAATACCCTTTAGTGTTAATGTGCAATCAACACTTGTCTTAACACAAATGTCTCCAATCTAAATAATTCTAGAGAATATATATATTCCCATATCAACCCTTTTGAAGTCTCTCTTAAGGGAATAACCCCTTACTAGGTGAATCATGCTAATAAGCTACAATATCCATCACCCACTTAGAATCATCCTCATCAGCTTGCAAACATTGCTCCTCGACCGACAACACCATATCCTCATCATTGTTCCTATAATTGGAAATTTTCATTACAACATTTGTGTCATCATCCTTCTTGTCTTTCTCTTTAGACCGATGTTTCTTTTTTCAACCCATGCGGTCCTTTTTAAAATGATCCAACTTGCTACAAAGAAAGCATTGTCTAATCTTTGAAATGGATCTATCACACGCCTTCCCTTAGTCATGGGGGTCACCATGATCGTGAGACCTACCACAGTCTCTCACTCTGTAAATGCTCATGCTCTCAATGTAGTGAACTTCTGACCTGCTATCGCCTGAGGCTCATCATCGAGTCTCTTTATTCAATAAATAATTAGTCGCATGATCAAGTGTCAACTTTCCTTCCTATGTAGAATTACCGACTATCACAACAAGCTTCTCCCAACTGTTAGGTAATGATCCTAAAAGAAGTAGCGCTTGGTTGTTCATCATCAAGAACCATCTTTATTTAACATAATTGATTTACAAGGATTTGGAATCCATTCATGTGCTCAGTGATGCTTGTATCGCCTTTGTACTTTAGGTTGACCAACATCCTAATCAAGGAAGATTTATATGTGTAGTCTTCTGCACATATAATTTCTTTATTTTTCAAACAAATCCTTGGCAATAGTCTCCTATAAGATGCGGTGGAACACAAAATTACTCTGTCATTGTCATATTGTTAACACGATCTTCTTATTTAGTTCTTCCAATCTACATCAGACACACTCCCTGGCTTTTGTCCCTTAATTGGATAATGCAAGTCTTCACAATATAGAATATCCTTCATCTTGGGTCTCTAAATCTACCAATTAGTATGCATCAACTCTATCATTATTATATAATGTACCTTCACCATGTGGATCCATATGTGCAACATGTTCTTTGATACAATCTGTAGGTTGTTTGGGGAATATGTGCACATATATTATATGACTTTTTTACAATAAAAAAAAATATTTGTGTAATAGTTATCGATAAGTGAGTAAACCCAAGATGATATCTCAAATATATAGTGGGGGAAAGTCATATTTATAATGTGGGAAACCCCTGATAATGTGTAAGTAAAACACTAAGGGGACACTCGATGGGAAAATTCAATAACGTGCAAAGATACAATGTTGTTTCTCATATTTTGACCTAAAAAATGAGATAATAGACTCAAAAGAAGATATAAGAAAACTACCACCACAGTCAAATATCCTACAAAATATCACTCCAAAACTTCCTTGTAAAAGTAATCTTCCACAAAGTACACAATAGTAAATGACTGAAAAAAGAAGACCTAGATGCTTTGGAAGTCTCTCCCCCTTCCTTTCTTCTTCCATTTATTTTCTCTCTTCTTCCTTTGATTTTCCTCCTATCCCCACAACAAATAAACAACGGTCTCTTTCCTTGCTTTTCTAGAATTTGGTGACTTCTTTGGCTTTCAGTTGTTCATTGCCCCTTCCCTCTTTTCAGTTAACGACTAGGATATTTATATCCCTCTCATAGCAGCATATTCAGTGCCCTAATGGGACTTATCCCATGGGATGGACTACACCAGGACGAACATGTATTACATATTTAAAAGTACAACACCACTACTTTTTGGATGAAAAAAAACTATGTATTGTATACTCATTTATACTATACTGAATGGTTTTAATAAAATAATGTGTATTTAATAGGTATCGCAAATATATATTACATTTTAACAATGCATGTACATAAAAATAGCATCTCTTTGTCCGATAATTATGTCCACTCACCATCTCCACTGGTCCCTTTTTTATCTACTATAATCCCTCTTCATATGCTATATTTTTAATGTCTTTATATTTATTACAATCTCTCTTCATCTACTATTTTCTATTCTATTTATTACAAAATCTCTATATCAACTTCTCCAACAATAATCAAGTATCTTTTGCATCATAGTAGTAATATTTTGTGCTTGTTTTTTTAATAATGAAGAGAGGTCCAGTACCATCTTTTGATTATGAAAGAGAGCATGCAGATATCTCTATAAACCCTCTCTTTGGGTGCTTCAACTAGGTATCTGGTCAACAACCTACAACTAACAAACCAACAAGATGACCAGTTCATTCAATTGACCAGTGTGTGTGCTTACTGATCGAGCTTTAAATTGGGTCTCTATCTTGTGTCCTTTGATTCTTATTCACACCTAGACGTTTCATATTCATGTTATATTCCCAATAATTGTTTTTTTTCAAATACACTTATGAATGCTCTTTTTTAATATTTATAGATAGAAGGATGATAGAGAGATTATCTGAAACACTCCATCACACATGGATGATCGCAAGGAGTCATCAAAATAAAATCCAACTTACCACAGGTTACCAAATAATGACATTTAGAAAAGAGAATCATGAAGGACCAAGTTCAACACTCAAGTTCATGGAAGAGAATGGTCGTGATACATTGCCACAGTCATTCTATGAGACCTCAAGATTCTGTGATGTCACATGTTCATTAAGACCCTGACACTTGATCCACTACAGCCATGCTAGACAAAATTACCATGGCAATAAAGACCCACCTTGGCCATTCTAACCAAAATAGTCATGCTAGAAGACCAACATGATTATCAAGGTTAAGACCACAACTCCTACTCCTCATGACCACCATACATGTGGTACTCACCAAGAACTTTCTAACTTCACTTCATTAAGGACATGGTACCCACTAGGGTCGTTCTACCCTATCTCCAAAACTCCACTTTTACTTTAACATTTAACCTCCACCACTATGACTCTTTTCCAATACTACGATCGTGCCTAGCCTACCTGTAAGGCCCCTAAACTTGCTTAATGAGTTGAATAAGCTTAATTATCATAATTGAATTCTTATAACCCTAATATAACCTTATTATATTCTTTTAAATCACAAGACAAGCTTAAGTTTCAAATTTGGTCCAATTTGGACACTGGTTGAGCAAGTTATGCAATTTTATGCACAATTTGGACTTTTCTGCAATTTACCCAATTGAGAGGTTTTATTTGCAAATTTTCACTTGAATTATGTTCTTTGGATATTCTCTCATCATCCTTGAGCTTTTTGAGCCATGGGACGCCTATTTAAACTTTGGTTTGAAGGTGTTTTCCTCAAGGGTATTTTAGGGTTTACCCCTTCATGGATGAGCTACCTTTAGTAGCTATCAACTAATGGATTGTTTGTTTTGCTTGGAAAATCAAGAAATGATGGATAAGCATGTCTCTATGGACTTTGGGAGAGCTTCTTGTGTGTGCACTTGTATATTCTTAATGGTTTAAGGCCATGGACACTTGGAAAGATACTAGAACTTCAACTTTTTCTTTTTCTTTATCTTAAAGTTTCATATACTTATCCCTAAGCACCAAAACGAGCCATTTTTTCTCCAAAACTTCCCTCCTTCTCCCAACCTCATTCTCCCTCTGTGATGCTGTGAATTATTCTGTCCAAGGAAGAAGAAAGTGGGTATCTTCTTGGAAAAAGGATCTAGGGTTGCAATTGACTGCATTTTAGGGTTGAAAAGCTTCCTTCTAGTGATCTTGACCTAAAAGAGTAAGAATTCCCTTCTTTTCTCCGTTCATTTCTTTTTTATCCTTCCTTCTACCTTTCTCCAGGTCATAACCTTGCTGTTCCATGGTAGAAATTGCTCTAAAGCTTTAAATCCTACCTTTCTTGCTCCTTATGCTTAGGGTTTGCTCATTTGATAAAAAAAGGTGCTAGATGGACGAATTCATAACTTATTCTTGGATTTTCTACCCTACCTGCTCAAGTTTTCTTCTGTGTGGGGTTTCATCTTCTCATTAGAGGCAAGTTTTATAACTTGATCCACGTTTATTGCTTATCATAAGCTTTCTAGATCATGTTGTTGCTTGAAAATGATGATTTATGCACTAAAAAGCTATGCTTGAATTGGATTTCAATTTTTATAATGTTCCCTATTCTTATTTCAGTTCTAGATGAACATGTGATCATGTGTACCTTATTCCTAAGGTATAATATGACTTGGATCGGGTTGGTTTGACAACCTATGGTGCTAAGCACCTATCAACCAATGGTCAATTTTAGGGTTTTAAGTTGATTTCTTCTATAAACCCATGACCCGATGATGGTACCATTGCAACAACACTATGGTGTTGTCTTCATGACAACTGATGGTTGGGATCAAAGGTTTTAGATGATGGTGACAACCTATGGTCACCCTCTTATGTCAGGTTTTGGATCAATTAAAAGTTTAATGATCAACCATTAAGTACCCTACCGATGTTATCAATCAATGATGACATTAGCTTAATATTTGATGTTAATTAATGAATATAGTGTTGATCTAACAACCTATGGTGATTTAATGGTCACTAATGATGATGGATCAGGTCTCTACAACCTATGGTGAGTTAATCATTGTATTTGTAGCATCAATTAAACCTTAGACCAATGGTTTCATGGGTCACATGATGCAATGGTCGAACCTATACTGTAATTGATGGTTTTAACATATGAACTTGACCCAATGGTCAAGATCTACTATTTATTCCTCCAATAAAGTGGAATGATGGATAATGTAATATGTTGGTCCTAATAATGTGATTTAGATGGTTTCCTTTATGTGATCAACTTATAGAGCTTAATTGTTGACAATGGATGGCTTGTTTTAAATGAACAGTCGATTGTGGGTTTTACCCTACTCTTAATGGAACTTTTTGTGTTGTTGATAAAGGGATGTCTATGGTTAGATGGTGACTCTTTCTAGAGAACAAATCAAAGACTTCATAGGTGGTGTATCCAAGGTGTTTACTTATGTAAACAACCAATGGTCTTACCTTGTAAACATCCAATGATTCTGGGTGACATTGTGGAATAGTGATATAGGTTGAATGATGATGGAACAAATGGAGGGTTACCCTTAATAAGGTAGTCTTACCTATTCACTTATATGAATAGAAGGGATGATAACCATATTGTGTTGATATGCAACCCTAATGATGTATAGCCTTTTATACCTAGCTTTAATATAACTAAATGATGGTAATTGGGTATGAATAGTCCTTGAATGATTAATACAATCATGGAGTACTCTCTTATTGTTGTTGAAACCCTAGTATGCTATAACCTGATGGTTACACCTTGATTTATGTGTGGGTTCATACTTGAGAATAGTATGGAATGTGATGGTGATGCTTCACCTTATGCATCCATGATCCAATGGGGATGTCGTGAGTTAGGGCTTGGGTATAAGTGTTGATTAGTAACATTGATATCATTTATCATGTTGAACCGAACTCTAATGCAAATAGATAAAGATGAGTATTCATGTTTAACATTCTTATATGATGGAATGATGGTGGAATAACCTCCTTAATATGATCATAACCATAATATTTTAATTGGGGGTTATCATAGCCACATGGTTGATACTTTCTTATGCTAAACATGTGCATTATGAATATGATTAGGGTTAATCATATGTAGATTCCTTGCATGTTGATGTGATAAAGGAATGTTCTTAATGTTAATATAAGCCTGCAATGATTGTTTATGAATATCTCCCAGCTTATTAATGCAATATTATGCGGATACAGTGTACTATATGTAAGTGATGTTGTTGAGCCTTGCTACAAGGCATGCAAAGATAATGATGATCTTGTAGGGAATAATATGATGGTCTTAATTCCCTTTGGGCATGGTTGAGCCCTGAATGAGGTTTAATCCTCTTGTGTTGATAAGGGTTGATACCCTGTGATATTGTGAAAAGGATTTATATCATGTGATAGTATGATGGTCTTAATGACCTTTGGGCATAGTTGAGCCCTGAATGAGGTGTAATCCTCTTATGTTGATAATGGTTGATACCCTGTGATATTGTGAAAAGGATTTATATCTTGTGATAGTATGATGACTAGTGTGGTCTCATGAATGGCAAGTGAATAGTACCATGTGATGATGAGATGAGAAATTATGTTTCACACATTTATATCTTTTCATAGTTGTGATATTTATATTCTTGTAGGAAGTGAATTAGGATGTGTATGTCCACTTGTTTGATGCATCCTTAATTCACCCAATTGGCATAAGTAATCAAGTGCAACTCTAATCATGTAGTGCCTTGTGTCGTAGAACCATATTCAGTGTCAGAACTTGCTGAATGGTGAAACGAGTATTCCTAAGGGAAACTCGGAGTGCATACTGTTGAGTATGTGGAGGTGGTAGGTTGAGGATGTATCCTTGTCATCCAAAATGTAGATTGTGGAGGTGGTAGGTTGAGGATATATCCTTGTCATCCACAATGCAGATTGTGGAGGTTGGCTATGGTCATGCCTCATACATTTGATGTGATTGATAATGGTTGGGGTCGTGTCTCGGTGATTATAACATGATGTGATTAGAGGACAACTGTAATTGTACCTCAGTGAATGGGTTTGTATACCCTGGTTTCTACTGTCGTGACCTGTACCAAGGGCAGACTAGTGGTTAGCAGCTTGACTATATGTCACTTTGGTGGCAGCTTTGACTGATAATTCACTACCTTTTTACTCATACTGACTAAGGGGAAGCGATCTTAAGATACCGACACTCCTAGATCTTGTACGGAACCGAATAGCCCTTCGCAGGGATCGGTTGGACTTTGAATGGAACGATTCAAATTCCCCAGGGCATAATAAAAGATGTAATACATCCGTGTAGCATATTTGTTTAGGGTTATACACAACGTTTCACATTGGATGATAACCCTTGTTTGTTATCTTTACATAAAGATGATGTTTAGTGCAATTAAGAGATAGTAGATATACTTATGTTGTGGATATGCTTAAGATTGTAGATGCATACATATAGTAGCCATGCTTATGTTGATTACTATACTTCTACTACTTATTATAATCATGATGCTAGATATCTCATGTTGATAGTTATGTTTAACATGCTAGCCATGCCTTTGTAACTAGAGATGCATATACTGCTAATCATGCTTATCCAAATAGTTTTGCTTATGTTTTTAGCTCTTATTACGATGTTGATATGTTCAACCAATTAGACATGCTCATGTTGTTAGATATGCTATGTTACTAGACTTGCTCATGATGCTAGATATTCATATGCTACTGATTTGCTTATATTGTCAACAAGATAAAGGATGATAGTCTGGCTAATGATGATAGTTATTATATGCTCCTTTATGTATTTTGTTAATCATCAGTACTTCTGATCTTATTTGATATATCTGATTAAACTGCGTAACTGTTTAATTACTTAAAAATATTGTAATCAATAAACATTTTTTGAGGTTATATCTCTTTCTAGGACATGGGTCTCGCCCTTGTGGTTCGTCACATTTTTTTAGGTAATCAGAAGTGACGAAAACAAATATGTTGCAGCAAAGAGGAGATATAGTAATGAATCTTTGATAAAGTTGATTAGATGTCTAGTGTCTCCTAGAGTCATCCTTGTATTCTCAGGTTCGGGCAGGAAAAGTTTGAATATGGTGTTTCAAATAAATCGGACTTTTGTTAGCATATTAATGCTTGTTTGTGTGGCATATACAATTATTGTTCTCCTATATATATATATATCTATATATATATATGTTCTGGATAAGATGATAGAACAATTTGTATCAAATTCTTGGCATAGTATGGATAGAAGAAAGATGTTGTGCTCTTATGCAAAAATATTTTTGAGTGGGTGTTGATGTTGAAATCAATTTTAATTTACCCATATTTTTGGGTATGTGATTAATTAGTGATTGATTGTGTTTTATGTTTTGAGTAATCTCGTTTAGTGTAACAGGTTCTCACAAGTTGGTATCAGATCTTTAGGTTAACTGAGTCTACAGGGACACTAGGACTTAGGATTAGGATGATGTCTAGGTTAGGAATATGACAAAAATATGGTGTATACTGCCTAATCTCAACATTTGGGTGCCCTGGCCAGGTATTCAATTATTGAAGAAAAGGTAAGTATGAAAATCTTAGATTGTTATCTTTCTGATTACTCTAATCAAGTAGTCATTTTGAGACAATCTAAAGAGCATAACGAATAAGAAATCATGGTGTGAATATCTCAATCCTACCTTAAAGAAGATGTGAATTGTATCATTATCTATCAAAACTTGAATGTTTGGTAGCTAAAGCGAAAGGCACAACACCAAGAAATATAAATCTGAATACAAATTAGAAAAAAGAGGAGTTCTTGAAGATATGATTCAAGAAGATAATAAAGTAAAAGACAGATAAGTCTATGCTTATAAAGTGAATCAAGGTATGAAATCCACATAAGATGGAAAGAACTCATATAACAAGTACAAAATGAGAAGATAAATGGGAACAATGACAAAGGAATAAGGTGGAACCTGATTTAATCTCAGACCAACCTATGTGTGTAAGAAAGTGTTAATGTAAAATCAGCATGGCATTTGAAAAATTAAGGCAGATGATCCATGTTTAATGAAGAAAATGTGGAATATGATGATTTACCTGTTCATAAGTGGCTGAAAAATATAATAAAATCAGAGAACATACCCAAGTGTGATAAATAGTCATCAAGGAAGGAGTAATGAGATATGTTAATCATGATAATTCCTATGCTAATGGGAAGGAACCCAAAATGAAAAAGGTAAAATGATACATAAGAAGATGTAACCTGCATAATGAAAATAGAATTGGTTATCTTTTTGCTAGTGATCCTTGAAAAATACTACTATCGTATGGGAAGTGTGTTTCACTTTGTGTCTTTCCTTTCTAGGGCACAACTTTCAAGTGGATCATTGCCACTTGGTATGTGTGGATTCATTGTAAACATGAGGGTGGATAGCTTATTATTGCATAAGGTTGTTTGGACTATGGTTCCAAGATCATAAAGATTGTGATGATTTTTATTTTGAGCCTTCCAATAATTAGGAAGAATCCTCTTATATGTTTTGAAATTTGTTATGCTGGTAAGAGTAGATGAGACAAGGATGTGAGTTCCTTATAGCACATGAGGTGGATACCAAGGTAATAAATCCTAGTATCCAAGATGTATCAACAATATGAGAAATATGTGAAGGTTGGAGATGTTTATTAAATGAACATTTCAAGTGTTTCTCTTCCTTAGAGAGAGAAAGAGAGTTGATGATGACCCTCTAAATGTTTGAAAAAGAAAAAAAAAAGTGATTCCATAATGTTGTGTATGGTTTAGTGATAGCTGGGCAAGACCACTATCAAGGATAGATGGTTTGTTGGTCAATAGATATGTGATACCGTATTCCTTTAAGATAAACCTATGATCAAATATCAATGCATAAGAGTTAGATTGGATGACATAATTCACATGACCATGATGAGTTTAGAGTTATGTCCTTTAGACTAACCAATATATAAATAGAATTTATGAATAGGAGGAATAGAGTGTTCCAGTCATGTCATACAAGTTATATCAAGCTTTGAATGATGACATGTCAAAGTATTTCAAATATGGTCAAAAATATGATCAATATTTCTTCAAAAACATTAGGGTTGCCGAAGCAGCAATAGCTATGAGATAAGTTGAACAAGAGTGAGATGGGGTTGATTAAATTTCTTTATGGGATCATGATATGTATTCTAAGTAGGTTGTGTAAATCCTAGTAAGGTGAAGATAGTGTTGTTGTTTCACCCCTAACAAGGTTTACTAGGAATGATGTTTCCTTGTATGGAATGATAGGTTCCAGCATCAGCATTTCTTTTGATGCTGAAAAAAAACTGACAAGTGTTCCAGTGTCAGTGTATCTAGAAAAAAAAGGATGGATACATCACCTTTTTTTATATGCTTCAAGGAATGGTATGGGACACATGCCATGATTGGTAAAGAGATAGCAAGTATGAATTTTGAGTAATGTGTTGATACAATAGATATTATTTTAGGATGATAGATACAATTTAAAGTTGAACATTACTACTAGAGTTGTATAGATGACACAACAAGTTTCTACATTCCATATTGAGAATGTCTTCTTAGGTGGGGGTTTTTGTGCTGACCCAAGAGGATATATGTATGAATGATATGACATCGCCATGATATGCAAGTAACCATGTGAAGGTAATAGGATGAGGTGCAAAGGAAGTACCCATCTTTGTTTACCTTGGATTTTGGGAGCGAAATCCCTGTTAGGGGTTTATAGTTATAAGGCCCCTAAACTTGCTTAATGAGTTGAATAAGCTTAATCATTATAATTGAATTCTTATAACCCTAATATAACCTTGTGATATGCTTTGAAATCATAATACAAGCTTAAGTTTCAAATTTGGTCCAATTTGGACACTGGTTGAGCAAGTTATGCAATTGTATTCACATTTTGGACTTTTCTACAATTTACCCAATTGAGGGGTTTTGTTTGCAATTTACCACTTGCATTATGTTCCTTGGATATTCCATCATCATCCTTGAGCTTTTTGAGCCATGGGGTGTCTATTTAATCCTTGGTTTGAAGGTGTTTTCTTCAAGGGTATTTTAGGGTTTACCCCTTCATGGATGAGCTACATTTAGTAGCTATCAACTAATGGATTATTTGTTTTTCTTGGAAATTCAAGAAATGAGGGATAAGCATGTCTATATGGACGGTGGGAGAGTTGCTTGTGTGTTCCTGTATATTCTTAATGGTTTAAGGCCATGGACACTTAGAAAGATACTAGAACTTCAACTTTTTCTTTTTCTTTATCTTAAAGTTTCATATACTTATCCCTAAGCACCAAAACGAGACATTTTCTCTTCACCACTTCCTTCCTTATCCCAACCTCATTCTCCCTCTATGAATATGTGAATTTTTCTGTCCAAGGAAGAAGAAAGTGGGTATCTTCTTGGAAAAAGGATCTAGGGTTGCAATTGACTTCATTTTAGGGTTGAAAAAGCTTCCTTCTAGTGATCTTGACCTAAAAGAGTAAGAATTCCCTTCTTTCCTCCTTTATTTCTTTTTAATCCTTCCTCCTACCTTTCTCTAGGTCTGAACCTTTCTGTTCCATGGTATAAATTTCTCTAAAGCTTTAAAACCCTACCTTTCTGGCTCCTTATGTTTAGGGTTTGCTCATTTGATGAAGAAAGGTGCTAGATGGACGAATTCATACCTTATTCTTGGATTTTCTACCCTACCTTGTCAAGTTTTCTTCTGTATGGGGTTTCATCTTCTCATTAGAGGCAAGATTTATAACTTGCTCCATGTTTATTTCTTATCATAAGCTTTCTAGATCATGTTGTTTCTTGAAAATGATAATTTATGCACTAAAAAGCTATGCTTGACTTGGATTTCAATTTTTATAATATTCCCTATTCTGATTTAAGTTATAGATGAACCTGTGATCATGTGTATGCTATTCCTAAGGTATAATATGACTTGGATCAGGTTTATTTGACAATCTATTGTGCTAAGAACCTATCAACCAATGGTCAATTTTAGGGTTTTAAGCTGATTTCTTCTATAAACCCATGACCCGATGATGGTACCATTGCAACAACCCTATGGTGTTGTCTTCATGAGAACTGATGGTTGGGATCAAAGGTGTCATATGATAGTGGAAACCTATGGTCACCCCCTTAGGTCAGGTTTTGGATCAATTAGAAGTTTAATGATCAACCATTAAGTATCGTACTGATGTTATCAATCAATGATGGCATTAGCTTAATATTTGATGTTGATTAATGAATATAGTGTTGATCTAACAACCTACGGTGATTTAATGGTCACTAATGATGGTGGATCAGGTCTCTACAACCTATGGTGAGTTAAGTATTGTAGTTGTAGCATCAATTAAGCCTTACTCTGATGGTTTCTTGGGTCACATGATGGAATGGTCAGACGTATACTGTAATTGATGGTTTTAACATATGAACTTGACCCAATGGTCAAGATCTACTATTTATTCCTTCAATAAAGTGGAATGATGGATAATGTAATATGTTGGTCCTGATAATGTGATTTAGATGGTTTCCTTTATATGATCAACTTAAGGAGCTTACTTTTTGACAATGGATGGCTTATTTTAAATGAATAGTCGATTGTGGGTTTTACCCTACTCTCAATGGAACTTTTTGTGTTGTTGATCAAGGGATATCTAGGGTTAGATGATGACCCTTTCTAGAGAACAAATCAAATACTTCATAGGTGGTTTATCCAAGGTGTTTACTTATGTAAACAACCAATGGTCTTAGCTTTTAAACATCCAATGGTTCTGGGTGACATTGTGGTATAGTGATATGGGTTGAATGATGATGGAACAAATGGAGGGTTACCCTTAATAACGTAGTCTTACCTATTCACTCATATGAATAGAAGGGATGATATCCATATTGTGTTGATTTGTAACCCTAATGAGGTATAGCTTGTTATACCTATCTTTAATATAACTAAATGATGGTAATTGGGTATGAATAGTCCTTGAATGATTAATACAATCATCGAGTACTCTCTTATTGTTGTTGAATCCCTAGTATGCTATAACCCGATGGTTGCACCTTGATTTATGTGCGGGTTCATACTTGAGAATAGTGTGGAATGTGATGGTGTGCATCCATGATCCAATGGGTATGTTGTGAGTTAGGGCTTGGGTATAAGTGTTGATTAGTAACATTGATATAATTTATCTTGTTGAACCTAACTCTAATGCAAATAGATATAGATGAGTATTCATATTTAACATTCTTTTATGATGGAATGATGGGGGAATAACCTCCTTAATATGATCATAACCTTAATATGTTAATTGGAGGTTATCATAGACACATGGTTGATACTTTCTTATGCTAAACATGTGCATTATGAATATGATGAGGGTTAATCATATCTACATTCCTTGCATGTTGATGTGATAAAGGAATGTTCATAATGTTAATATAACTCTGCTATGATTGTTTATGAATATCTCCCAGCTTATTAATGCAATATTATGCTGATCCGGTGTATTATATGTAAGTGATGTTGTTGAGCCTTGCTACAACGCATGCAAAGGTAATGATGATCTTGCAAGGAATAATATGATGGTCTTAATGACATTTGGACATGGTTGAGTCTTGAATGAGGTTTAATCCTCTTGTGTTGATAAGGGTTGATACCATGTGATATTGTGAAAAGGATTTATATCATGTGATAATATGATGGTCTTAATGACCTTTGGGCATAGTTGAGCCCTGAATGAGGTGTAATCCTCTTTTGTTGATAAGGGTTGATACCCTATGATATAGTGAAAAGGATTTATATCTTGTGATAGTATGATGACTAGTGTGGTCTCATGAATGGCAAGTGAATAGTACCATGTGATGATGAGATGAGAAATTATGTTTCACACATTTTATTATGTTTTCAAAGTAGTGATATTTATATGCTTGCTAGAAGTGTATTAGGGTTTGTATGTCCACTTGTTTGATTCAGCCTTAATTCACACAATTGGCATAACTAATCAAGTGCAACTCTAATCATGTAGTGCCCTGTGTCGTAGAACCATCTTTAGTGTCAGAACTTGTTGGATGGTGAAACGAGTATTCCTAAGGGAAACTCAGAGCGCATACTATTGAGTATGTGAGGGTGGCAAGTTGAGGATATATAATTTTCATCCACAATGTAGATTGTAGAGGTTGGCTATGGTCATGCCTCATACATTTGATGTGATTGAGAATGGTTGCGGTCGTGTATTTATGATTATAACATGATGTGATTAGAGGACAACTGTTGTTGTACCTCAGTGATTGGGTTTGTATACCCTGGTTTCTAGTGTTGTGACATGTACCAAGGGTGGACTAGTGGTTAGCATCTTGACTATATGTCACTGTGGTGGCAGCTTTGACTAATATGTCACTGCCTTTTCACTCGTACTGACCGAGGGGAAGAGATCTTAGGATACCGAAACTCTGAGATCTTGTACAGAACCAAATGGCCCTTTGTAGGGATCGGTTGGACTTTGAATGGTGCAATTCAAATTCCCCAAGACATAATAAAAGATGTAATACAGCCATGTAGCTTATTTGTTTAGGGTTGTACGCGACATTTCACATTGGATGATAACCCTTGTTTGTTATCTTTACATAAAGATGATGCTTTTAGTGCAATTAAGAGATAGTAGATATACTTATGTTGCGGATATGCTTAATATTGTAGATGCATACATATAGTAGTCATGCTTATGTTGATAACTATACTACTACTACTAATTATAATCATGATGCTAGATATCTCATGTTGATACTTATGTTTAGCATGCTTGTGGGCTCTGATCTCCAAAGTCCGAGATGAACACATGAACTTCGAAGTAAACATAGCGAAAGTGATTCGTTTAGCAGCGGAATACCAAAATCGGCGGAAAATAAAACTTTTTGAGATAAGACATTGAAACCATAAAAACTCCTTTCATAGATTCAAGATAAACTGTTTACATCTCTGTTAATTACTTCTTGAGTAATTATACACAGCATGCTACAAAATATCAAGAGGAGAATCAAAACTCAGACCATGACTCCAAGGACCTGAGAGTACAGAGGACGCATAGGACTGACTATCTATCTATATAACTCAGCAGTCTGAATCTCCACCTGAGATTTACTGCTGCTCCGGGTGTTGCTGCTGCTGATACTGGTCACCTGGAGATTGGTCCTTTCGTCCTTGGCGACCACCTAAAAAGTTGAAATCTACGGGGTGAGACAATTTTAAATAATTGTCCCAGTGGGAGTTATAACCCTTCGCCAGAAACATGATTATTACAGAATAAGAGAATAACAGTACACAAAGAAGTCAAATATATTTTAAGAGTAGTTAGAACAATGTTTCACAGATTGTAATCTATTCCTCCTACTAGAAGTAAAGCATCTCTAAGATAAACCCACATATCACTTTTCTTTTAGAAATAAAAGGACATGTATAACATCTATTTATAATAAATCCATCATCACCACACTAGCTCTCTTCAGGCTTATGTCATATATCCATCACCTGGCATTATAATAAGGGATATCATGGCCTGTAGCCATACCCTTTCCTACAAGGTGTTAGGATTCCAAATCCACAACATAATTGTATGATTAGTACACATGAAATCATACTTAACCATAATCAAGTGACACAAGGGTTATTTACATTCATCACCCGTAAGTCTGCAGTTAAGCCTTTCATAGGATTATTTTGTAATAGAACTTCACATAGTAACACTCTATATCAGGATCACATTTCATAATTTAACATAGGGATATCAATACCTAGTCATCTTATCTCTAAGAATCTGGAAAGTGAGAGTCCAAACCCCTGGACTAATTATAACATTTATTACCAACAACATATTATTTTATCTGGTCATCTAAATAATATGACCTTTGATGAACATCAGCGCATATTACTCATGACTCATTCAACCTATCAAACTCATAAGTTATCACTTATCAGATAACATACATGTTCTTGAATATTAAACATTAGCATAGCAACTAAGAAAGAAGGATACTAAATGTAACAAGTCTAACTTACATCAATTATCATTTCTCAATTCTCTCATCACAAGTCATCTGTTAAGCATGACCTTGATGGTACTCATGGCTCTCACAGCCCATCAATCTCATAAGATGCCACTAACAAGGCACCAGGATATAGCAATATTCATAAAGCTAACAACATGCTTTCAATGAATATAGCATCATCATCCATACCTAGATATGATCATCCTCATATAGGAGCCTACATGGTCAATTCAACTGATAACAATAAATAACTCATTTAAAGAAGTTGTATCTCCCTACTCTTACAAGAGCTAGGTTTCCCTGGTTTTCATCAAATAGTGTTTTAAGGCACACATTACATGTCCTCACCCTAGAATCAGGGTTTACTATTCACATTACATGTCATCACCCTTGAATTAGGGTTTACTATTCACATTACATGTCATCTCCCTTAAAGTTAGGGTTTACTATTCTCATTACATGTCATCACCCTTAAAGTTAGGGTTTACTACTCACATTACATGAATTGAACTCATATCATCATCATGTATGAGAAAACATCACCTTTGGTGCTCTCAGGTTAGGTTAAGATTCATCAATTATCATAGTTAGGGTTTCCATGATTTCACATAGTGGATCATACCCTATTCATGCACATTCATGTATATAGAAGGTATTTTACTTGAGTTTCCACCATAATTGGTACCTTATCTCTCCTCTAACTAGTAGATGGTGATTACACCACTCTATATTAGGTTGGGTTAAGTCCTCATTGACTAACACAAGTCAACACATCACCATCATGTGATTAGGGTTTGATTAAAACAAGGTATCACTCAATTGAACCCAATTAAGTTGAAACGAGTGTGAACCCATTTGAATTGAAATGAGTGTGAACCCATTTGGATTGAAACGGGTGTGGACTCATTTGAGTTGAAACGGGTGTGAACCCATTTGGATTGAAACGGGTGTGGACTCGTTTGAGTTGAAACAGGTGTGAACCCATTTGGATTGAAACGGGTGTGGACTCATTTGAGTTGAAATGGGTGTGAACCCATTTGGATTGAAACGGGTGTGGACTCATTTGAGTTGAAACGGGTGTGAACCCATTTGGATTGAAACGGGTGTGGACTCATTTGCGCCTAAACGAATGTGGTCATGAAAGGTGACATAAAGGTTATGATAGAATAGGATATCCTTTGTTTAAGCCTTCAATTGGCCCAAGCCATGTTAACCACTTACAAATTGAGTCAATTAAGATGAGCCTCAAACAATTGGACACCAATTTGACCTTCAATTGGAAGCCAATTAGTGTTAAGTCTAACTCAATTAAGGTTTCCAATCGGCTAATCATCAATTTTCAACAATGTGAATCAAATCAAGGTTGAACCTATCAATTGAACTCCAATTGGGCCCAAACTTGGCCCAAACGGTCTTGAGATCGTTTGGATGACCTACAAACGATCTTGAGACCGTTTGCCCAAAGTTTGACCAAAAACCAAGTCGGTTGGATTAGGTTTGAACTTGAATTAGGTCTAAAATCAGCATTTTTATCGATTCAACAACTTATTACAATTGGACCCTCAACCCATCAAATTACCTCAACTTTAGACCTTCAAACGGTCTTGAGTTGTGCCCAAATGGCCTTGAGACCGTTTGGAGGTACCCCCAAATGATCTTGAGACCGTTTGGGTCCTTCAACCCAAAACTGAACAAAATCTATATATGAAAACAGCAATTTCAGCCCGATTAGGGTTAGGATGTTGAAGTGCCTTCAACTCTCAATTGGTTAAGAATTTAACTTTGATTCTTTGCAGGAATTAAATTCAACATATTATGAACAGGAATCTCAAACGGTCAATGCTTGGTCAACTCACGCAAACGGGTTGAACCCGTTTTCCCAAAAAGTTCAAGTTAATCAGTTTGGAAAAATCAGCACTTAATTCAATTCGATTGCCTAATTGATTGGCCTTCAACCTACGATTCCTTTGGAGTTAACTCCTCAAATTTGGTGGGTCATTATCCTACATGATTATGAACAGGAATCCCAAATGGTCAATGCTTGGTCAACGCCCTCAAACGGGTTGAACCCGTTTGCTCCAACCGACCATGTGAACCCGTTTGCCCTTCAAACGGTCTGGTCAGAGGGGGGGAAACAGGACCGTTTGATAAAGTAACTTTGGTAATCATGCCCACCTTATTCAACCTCTGTCAAGGTTGGTTATTCCACCGTTTTACTTGCAAAGTGCAAGGAAGAAGGGAGGTAGAAGATGAACTAAGTACTAGAATTGCAAGAACAAAACATGCATATAAAGTGTAGAGTTTAGAATTATAAAACCCACCTTAAACGATGTTCTTGGAGCTCCAAGCTTCCAGGCTTCAAGCCTCTAATGGCGTCTTGAAATCCACAACTTGGTCAAGTGTGATTCCTCCAAAGAAAGGTAGAAATGGATGGCTAGAACAAGAAAACTAAGTGAGTTATCCACAAAACCAAGCTTGCATGATGAATTCACCCAAGAATTCGAGCTTGAAGATGGTTCTTCTCACCTTAGAACTACTTGGTCGCCTCCCTGAGCTCCAGAGATTGCCTTAGACGTTTTGAGAAAGAATATAAGTGAAGAGAAATGAAGGATCATTCACTTGATTTACAAGGAAAAAGGGCTTATATACTTTAGGCCATTTTACACCATAAGGACCTCTAAAGCATGGGATTTTCATCTAAATCCCTCCTTGCTTCTTAGGCATGTCGAAGCCATCTAAACTTAAACCAAGTTCATCAAAGCTCAAGATTTAAGGGTAGAAAAGATCAACTTTCAACTAGGGTACACATATGAAGGTCTTCATACACATACATGGTGAATTTTATGCACAAAGATTACTTTTCTTATCTGATTATTTATTGGTGCATCTATTTCATCATTTCTACTCTAAATGATGCCAAGAGTCATATAAGATGCTCTAGAAGGTGTACTTTACAAGTTTCACCCATAATTTGGGTAATTTGCACTTTACTCCAAATTAGGGTTTTTAAGCACCAGGATCATTCCACAAGCTGCATCTGAATCCCCAAGATTGAAAAATCCATCATGCCTCATCAGATTCACTCTTATGATGTTTCATCATCAAGGGTACATCTTAACATGTGAACTCTGCAAGTTAAACCTCTTAACTGGATAATTGCACATAGGTCCCTGCATTGCAAAACAATACTACAACATTGTTCCTAGGGGACAGGGATGGAAACATATGTTCCTTAGGAGCTTTTACTACCTACTAAAAGATAATTACAAGTGTTTAATTACATATTTAGGAAAAACTTCTAGGGTTAGGTTATAACTCAGGTATGGGATGTTACAAATTATAAACCCTAACAAGGATTTCGTCCTCGAAATCCCAGGGAAAGGAAAAACAGATTGATCATCATGATGATATTATGGGTTTGTAATTTGTACAAAGTCCCTTTTGTTAGTTACTTCTTATCACTGTTTATGCTTGTATAAAGCATAAACCCCTAACATAAGGTGTCCATACTTTTTGAAAGGAAAAAGCATAAAAGAACATTCTTCCAATATTACTCAAGAATGCTTACCATCAGAGGAACATACATACCTTAACACAGATATTTTACTCAGTATATTGTCTCAAAGGCTTCACTGAAGGAGTTCATTGAGTATGCTTACTAAGTAGTTACTGAGGAAATTCACCAAGTATATTTACTAAGTTTGTTCATTAAGTATTCACTGAGGAAATTCACCAAGTATATTCACTAAGTTTGTTCACTAAGTATTCACTGAGGAAATTCACTGAGTATATTCACTAAGCATTCACTGAGTATGTTCACTGAGCATATTCACTAAGTATTCACTGAGTATATTCACTAAGTATTCACTGAGTATATTCACTGAGCATATTCACTAAGTATTCACTGAGTATATTCACTAAGCATATTCACTAAGTATTCACTGAGTATATTCACTAAGTATTCACTGAGTATATTCACTAAGCATATTCACTAAGTATTCACTGAGTATATTCACTAAGTATTCACTGAGTATATTCACTAAGTATTCACTGAGTATATTCACTGAGCATATTCACTAAGTATTCACTGAGTATATTCACTAAGCATATTCACTAAGTATTCACTGAGTATATTCACTAAGTATTCACTGAGTATATTCACTGAGCATATTCACTAAGTATTCACTGAGTATATTCACTAAGCATATTCACTAAGTATTCACTGAGTATATTCACTAAGTATTCACTGAGCTTTTCTTATTTAATTTTTCCTTATACTCTCTAGATTGTTATAGAATAATTACTTGATCAGAGTAATCAAAAGATAACAATCTAGGAGTTTCATACTTGCCTTATCTACAATAACTATATACCTGGCCAGGGTATATAAGTATTGAGATTAGGTAGTATGTATTTTACTTATCAACATATTCCTCATTCTTCATATCATTATACACACAGAATTTACCATACTAGATTATTCTTCAGGTATCACATCTATATTTCATCCTTTTCATACACAGTTAAGGGAGATTATAAATTGTTTTAAAGAATACTGAGTAAGATACAAGTTCTTATCTCCCTTGTGTTCTTCCAGGACCTAGTCAAGGAATTCAGAAGCAGCAAAATTACATATTGTTAACACATGGAATCCTGATATGTAATATTAAAACAAAACTTATTTCATCTGACCTGTATGGGACGTTTGTCCACGTCCTCTATTATTATAGAGCCTCCCTTGTGAGCCTTGCAGACTCTATCCTTGGGGCTGAGTCATTATTGTATTCTTGTCTGGACAATCCCTTATCAGGTGTCCCGGCTGTCTACATAGGTAACAGATCCTGGGTGCAAAATGTCTATACGATCCAGTTACTGATGCTGATGCTATATCAGAGGATCGTCTTGGAATACTACTATGATCCCTACTTCCACTTGACACCCATTGTGTCTGGGTAGGAAATCCTGACAAAGTTGATGGTGTAGAAAATCTTGGTTTCTTAAAACTTTCAGGCCCTTATTCTTGAGGATGGGTGTACATCTTCTTACTACTTGTCTGTTGTTTCATGGTTTCTGACCTCTCTATCCTTCTTACTGACTCCACAAAGGTGGCAAAACTTCCTCTATTCTCTAGAGCAGACACAGGAGTGGCTAGTTCAGATTTCAAACCCTTTTCAAAACTTCGAATTCTTTCTTCATCGGTTACTGCCATTTGTGGACAAAACTGTAGTAACTCCATGAACTTAGCTTCATACTCACTAACGTTCATGTGTCCTTGTGTGATCTTCTCAAATTGAGAGATCTTCTCATCTAGATACGTCTTAGGGAAGTATCTATTGACGAATTCTCGTCGGAAAACCTCCCATCCTATTTCTTCGCCTGGTCTCTTATCCTCCTCTATCATCCACCAATTACCAGCACTCCCTTTTAGGAGGTATACCGCATGTTTTACCTTTTCAGCTTCAGGAATATCAAGGATCCTGAAAGCCTTTTCCAGCTCTGTCAACCATAGATCAGCATCTGCTGGGTTAGATGTACCAGCATAGTCTATGGCTCCCACCCGACGAAGTCTCTCGAAAGTCTTGCCAGCTCCATAACCTTCCTGATGGGCTGGTACCCTAGGTGCATATGGTGGCACCCTATCTGGTATGTGTGTTATGGCTGTCAGAAACTTATCAAATAAGGCATGCACAGTTGGGTTTTCTATTTCAGCTGGGTCAAACTGGGGTGGCTCCCTGGGTTGCTCAGGTAAGGGTTGCTCTATTTCTGGGTGCCTTGCACCTCCCTGTGGTGCATCATCGCTACTTTCCGCCACGTACTCTTCATGTGGATCAGACATCCTTTTATATCTTCTCCTCCTGAGGAGCATAAGGTTCTATTAGATAAGGAAGGAACACTAAGGATAGACTCAACATCCTAAGTCCTATGTCTCTGTAGACTCAGCGAACCTAGATCTCTTATACCACTAATGGTGGGCTCTGATCTCCAAAGTCCGAGATGAACACATGAACTTCAAAGTAAACATAGCGGAAGCGATTCGTTTAGCAGCGGAATACCAAAAATCGGCGGAAAATAAAACATTTTGAGATAAGACATTGAAACCATAAAAACTCCTTTCATAGATTCAAGATAAACTGTTTACATCTCTGTTAATTACTTCTTGAGTAATTATACACAGCATGCTACAAAATCTCAAGAGACGAATCAAAACTCAGACCATGACTCCAAGGACCTGAGAGTACAGAGGATGCATAGGACTGACTATCTATCTATATAAATCAACAGTCTGAATCTCCACCTGAGATTTAATGTTGTTCCGGGTGTTGCTGCTGCTAATACTGTTCACCTGGAGATTGGTCCTTTCGTCCTTGGCGACCACCTAAAAAGTTGAAATCTACGGGGTGAGACAATTTTAAATAATTGTCCCAGCGGGAGTTATAACCCTTTGCCAGAAACATGATTATTACAGAATAAGAGAATAACAGTAGACAAAGAAGTCAAATATATTTTAAGAGTAGTTAGAACAATGTTTCACATATTGTAATCTATTCCTCCTACTAGAAGTAAAGCATCTCTAAGATAAACCCACATATCACTTTTCTTTTAGAAATAAAAGGACATGTATAACATCTATTTATAATAAATCCATCATCACCACACTGGCTCTCTTCAGGCTTATGTCATATATCCATCACCTGGCATTATAATAAGGGATATCATGGCATGTAGCCATACCCTTTCATACAAGGTGTTAGGATTCCAAATCCACAACATAACGGTATGATTAGTACACATGAAATCATACTTAACCATACTCAAGTGACACAAGGGTTATTTACATTCATCACCCATAAGTCTGCAGTTAAGCCTTTCATAGGATTATTTTGTAAAAGAACTTCACATAGTAACACTCTATATCAGGATCACATTTCATAATTTAACATAGGGATATCAATACCTAAACATCTTATTGCTAAGAATCTGGAAAGTGAGAGTCGAAACCCCTGGACTAATTATAACATTTATTACCAACAACATATTATTTTATCTGGTCATCCAAATAATATGACCTTTGATGAACATCAGCGCATATTACTCATGACTCATTCAACCTATCAAACTCATAAGTTATCACTTATCAGATAACATACATGTTCTTGAATATTAAACATTAGCATAGCAACTAAGAAAGAAGGATACTTAATGTAACAAGTCTAACTTACATCAATTATCATTTCTCAATTCTCTCATCACAAGTCATCTGTTAAGCATGACCTTGATGGTACTCATGGCTCTCACAGCCCATCAATCTCATAAGATGCCACTAACAAGGCACCAAGATATAGAAATATTCATAAAGCTAACAACATGCTTTCAATGAATATAGCATCATCATCCATACCTAGATATGATCATCCTCATATAGGAGCCTACATGGTCAATTCAACTGATAACAATAAATAACTCATTTAAAGAAGTTGTATCTCCCTACTCTTACAAGAGCTAGGTTTCCCTGGTTTTCATCAAATAGTGTTTTAAGGCACACATTACATGTCCTCACCCTAGAATCAGGGTTTACTATTCACATTACATGTCATCACCCTTGAATTAGGGTTTACTATTCACATTACATGTCATCTCCCTTAAAGTTAGGGTTTACTATTCTCATTACATGTCATCACCCTTAAATTTAGGGTTTACTACTCACATTACATGAATTGAACTCATATCATCATCATGTATGAGAAAACATCACCTTTGGTGCTCTCAGGTTAGGTTAAGATTCATCAATTATCATAGTTAGGGTTTCCATGATTTCACATAGTGGATCATACCCTATTCATGGACATTCATGTATATAGAAGGTATTTTACTTGATTTTCCACCATAATTGGTACCTTCTCTCTCCTCTAACTAGTAGATGGTGATTACACCACTCTATATTAGGTTGGGTTAAGTCCTCATTGACTAACACAAGTCAACACATCACCATCATGTGATTAGGGTTTGATTAAAACAAGGTATCACTCAATTGAACCCAATTAAGTTGAAATGAGTGTGAACCCATTTGAATTGAAACGAGTGTGAACCCATTTGGATTGAAACGGGTGTGGACTCGTTTGAGTTGAAACGGGTGTGAACCCATTTGGATTGAAACGGGTGTGGACTCGTTTGAGTTGAAACGGGTGTGAACCCATTTGGATTGAAACGGGTGTGGACTCGTTTGAGATGAAACGGGTGTGAACCCATTTGGATTGAAACGGGTGTGGACTCATTTGAGTTGAAACGGGTGTGAACCCATTTGGATTGAAACGGGTGTGGACTCGTTTGCGCCTAAACGAGTGTGGTCATGAAAGGTGACATAAAGGTTATGATAGAATAGGATATCCTTTGTTGAAGCCTTCAATTGGCCCAAGCCATGTTAACCACTTACAAATTGATTCAATTAAGATGAGCCTCAAACAATTGGACACCAATTTGACCTTCAATTGGAAGCCAATTAGAGTTAAGTCTAACTCAATTAAGGTTTCCAATCGGCTAATCATCAGTTTTCAACAATGTGAATCAAATCAAGGTTGAACCTATCAATTGAACTCCAATTGGGCCCAAACTTGGCCCAAACGGTCTTGAGATCGTTTGGATGACCTCCAAACGATCTTGAGACCGTTTGCCCAAAGTTTGACCAAAAACCAAGTCGGTTGGATTAGGGTTGAACTTGAATTAGGTCTAAAATCAGCATTTTTATCGATTCAACAACTTATTACAATTGGACCCTCAACCCATCAAATTACCTCAACTTTAGACCTTCAAACGGTCTTGAGTTGTGCCCAAACGGTCTTGAGACCGTTTGGAGGAACCCCCAAATGATCTTGAGACCGTTTGGGTCCTTCAACCCAAAACTCAACAAAATCTATATATGAAAACAGCAATTTCAGCCCGATTAGGGTTAGGATGTTGAAGTGCCTTCAACTCTCAATTGGTTAAGAATTTAACTTTGATTCTATGCAGGAATGAAACTCAACATATTATGAACAGGAATCTCAAACGGTCAATGCTTGGTCAACTCACTCAAATGGGTTGAACCCGTTTGCCCAAAAAGTGTAAGTTAATCAGTTTGGAAAAATCAGCACTTAATTCAATTCTATTGCCTAATTGATTGGCCTTCAACCTACGATTCCTTTGGAGTTAACCCCTCAAATTTGGTGGGTCATTAGCCTACATGATTATGAACAGGAATCCCAAACAGTCAACGCTTGGTCAATGCCCTCAAACGGATAGAACCCATTTGCTCCAACCGACCATGTGAACTCGTTTGCCCTTCAAACGGTCTGGTCAGAGGGGGGGGAACAGGACCGTTTGATAAAGTAACTTTGGTAATCACGCCCACCTTCTTCAACCTCTGTCAAGGTCGTTTATTCCACCATTTTACTTGCAAAGTGCAAGGAAGAAGGGAGGTAGAAGAAGAACTAAGTACTAGAATTGCAAGAACAAAACATGCATATAAAGTGTAGAGTTTAGAATTATAAAACCCGCCTTAAACGATGTTCTTGGAGCTCCAAGCTTCCAGGCTTCAAGCCTCTAATGGCGTCCTGAACTCCACAACTTGTTCAAGTGTGCTTCCTCCAAAGAAAGGTAGAAATGGATGGCTAGAACAAGAAAACTAAGTGAGTTATCCACAAAACCAAGCTTGCATGATGAATTCACCCAAGAATCCGAGCTTGAAGATAATTCTTCTCACCTTAGAACTACTTGGTTGCCTCCCTGAGCTCCAGAGCTTGCCTTAGACGTTTTGAGAAAGAAGAGAAGTGAAGAGAAATGAAGGATCGTTCACTTGGTTTACAAGGAAAAAGGGCTTATATACCTTAGGCCATTTTACACCATAAGGACCTCTAAAGCATGGGATTTTCATCTAAATCCCTCCTTGCTTCTTAGGCACGTCCAAGCCATCTAAACTTAAACCAAGTTCATCAAAGCTCAAGATTTAAGGGTAGAAAAGATCAACTTTCAACTAGGGTGCACATATGAAGGTCTTCATACACGTACATGGTGAATTTTATGCACAAAGATTACTTTTCTTATCTAATTATTTATTGGTGCATCTCTTTCATCATTTCTACTCTAAATGATGCCAAGAGTCATATGAGATGCTCTAGAAGGTGTACTTTACAAGTTTCACCCATAATTTGGGTAATTTGCACTTTACTCCAAATTATGGTTTTTAAGCACCAGGATCATTCCACAAGCTGCATCTGAATGCTCGATCTTGAAAAATCCATCATGCCTCATCAGATTCACTCTTATGATGTTTCATCATCAAGGGTACATCTTAACCTGTGAACTCTACAAGTTAAACCTCTTAACTGGATAATTGCACATAGGTCCCTACATTGCAAAACAATACTACAACATTGTTCCTAGGGGACAGGAATGGAAACATATGTTCCTTAGGAGCTTTTACTACCTGCTAAAAGATAATTACAAGTGTTTAATTAAATATTTAGGAAAAACTTCTAGGGTTAGGTTATAACTCAGGTCAGGGATGTTACAATGCTAGCCATGCCTTTGTAACTAGAGATGCATATACTACAAATGATGCTTATCCAGATAGTTGTGCTTATGTTTTTAGCTCTTGTTTTGATGTTGATATGTTCAACCAATTAGACATGCTCATGTTGTTATCTATGCTATGTTACTTGCTCATGATGCTAGATATGCATATGCTACTGAATTGCTTATATTGTAAACATGATAAAGGATGATAGTCTGGATAATGATGATAATTATTATCTACTCCTTTATGTATTTTGTTAATCATCAGTAATTCTGATCTTATTTTTTATATCTTATTAAACTGCTTAACTATTTAAGTACTTAAAAATGTTGTAATCAATAAATGTTATTGTAGGTTATATCTCTTATTGGGACATGGGTCTCACCCTTGTGGTTCGCCACATTTTTTTAGGTAATCGGAAGTGATGAAAACAAATATGTGGCAGAAAATAGGAGCTATAGTAATGAATCTTTGATAAAGTTGATTAGATGTCTAGTGTGTCCTAGAGTCATCCTTGTACTCTCAGGTCCAGGCAGGAAAAGTTTGTATATGGTGTTTCAAATAAATCTAACTTTTGTAAGCATATTAATGCTTGTTTGTGTGGCATATATGATTGTTGTTCTCCTATATATATATGTTGTGACTAAGATGATAGAATAATTTGTTTCAAATTCTTGGCATAGTATGGATAGAAGAAAGATGTTGGGCTCTTATGCAAATGTTTTTTAGTGGGTGTTGATGTTGAAATCGATTTTAATTTACCCATATTTTTTGGTATGTGATTAATTAGTAATTGATTATGTTTTATGTTTTGAGTAATCTCGTTTAGTGTAATGGGTTCTCACACTACCCACCACATAATTGGTGGCCACCATAGATGTGCTACTCACCTAACCTTAACACTTCTCACTACCATTTATACTACTTTACCCTCACTTAAATTTAAACCCCCTAGATCACTATATATACACTGGTGGGAGTTAGGAGTCAGACTTAGACACTAGTAGCTCCCTCTAGCTTTCCTTATCCATGATACACCTCTACCACTCCCTTTCTTTACACTTTCCACCACAAAACCCTACTTTTCTAGGGTTTTTACAATATTCACTCCACTTTCCATTCCATTCTATCAACTTGGAGGAGGAGTTTACTTTTGTAGTTTTTTGAGGTGAAGATTGAAGGTTATCCATACACTTACATGGAGTTCTTGCCTTCGTCTCCCTGTTGTTTTGTACTTTGTCTGACTATGAGTATCTAATAACCCTTGGTAGGATTTTTGAGAACAAAATGTGTAAATGTGATACCATGTTGGTGTTGGTAAGGTATGCCCAGAGAGCCAACCATGTGATGATTGACAAGGCATATACCATAAATGATTTGATTAATACTAATAAAGGCAAGCTTCCAATTCACTATGTTTCACTCAGCTATGAGATAATGAGAAAACATTATAAATGTCTAAAGAATGACAATACTCAATTATGTATGTATTCAAGTATGTGACTTGAAGAATGAGATCATATGAATGCTAAGAATATGTACATTATTATAATGTCCCTAGTCTATTGTTATTATGGAAGGTGGATAGACACCAATAACACATAAGAATAGAGTGTGGGTTGGTTAATGACAAAATCTCATTAGTCATGATATGGCAATATCAAACCAAGCACACAAATACATGTTAAGGAATAGTGTACTAAACAAACCCACCTTAGAGTGACACATGGAAACCATAATTGGTGGTCATGGTCATCTCTCACAGTGAAGGTGGTGATTGTGATTCTTAGACCTAAAATCACTGCACTCATCACGTGACGTTGGGTATACTTTGACATCATCAAACATAATCCTAAAATATGGGTTGCCATAAAGGTGATGATTGGGTAGCTTTGAAAAATGGGGGTTGACTGTGAGTGATAGAGATGGGATTTGTCCCTCCTATTAGAGTTTGATATCCTATCTACTTCATAAGTGAGATTGAGAAACACATGCAGATGCACATGTGAATCAATATGTGATATTGAGGTCATATTATCTAAGATAGTCTACTCTTGGTTCTAGGAACTAGATTGAATGTGGAGAGGATGATGATTCCATGTCTCGAGTTCACTCGGGATATTAGTGACAAAGGAATTATACAATCACTACAACACCTTACATAGATTGTTGGTTGAAGTTGTTCTTCAAATTTCCATTCACTTGGGTAGCACTAAAATCTAACTAGGTACCGCTCTCTGATTTGATGTCATAAGTTAGTTATGAACAATCACTACCAAAATGATATGGAACCTATAGGGTAATACACAAAGGAACTCATCTTGAAGAGAAGTTTAGTCTTGAGTGATGCTTGGATTGATTACTAAAATGTTTTGGTACTCAATTCACATAACAGATCAGCTGACTGCACTTCCAGCCGATCGTCTCACAAGGTGATATGGCGGTTTGGAGTGGCAAATGATTGGATCAAATGTTGAGACATCTGTTTGGGTTGTCAGGCTCATCGTATATTGAATTGGCTAATTTATGCCCAAATTGAGGTGTGAACCGATCGAATCAGCTCAACTCACCAGACGACTGTTTGGGTGCAAGATGACAGTCTTATATGTGCAAGATCACTCAGTTCATGGGTAAACTTGATTGCATCAAGGATTAGTGTTGACGTCAAGTCATGCATTAATTGGATTTGAATTGGCAAATACATGTGCGATCAGGAGACATGGTGAAACGGTTGTCTGGTTGTACCAGATGGTAGTCTCAAATATGAGACAACCATTTCACATGGAAAATGACCATTTCAGAAGTTAGATGTTGCAAAAAATCAAGATCTTCCAGTCCCTTCCACTCCCACACATATCTCAAAGAGACTAAAAACCCTAGCCCTAACCCCTCCTATAAATAGAGGGGTACTAGGGGCTTCTCAAAGCACAACACAGACAATTGAGAATCAGTTGCTTTACCAATTGTTATCCTATTGGTTTGTGGTAACTGAGAGAGCCCAATCAAGTTCCATTCGATTAGGGAGGGGTAGCGATGAGAGAGAATAACTGAGAGTAAGTTGGTGACTAGTACACCAACGAGAGAGACAACTCCATCCTATCCCTTCTATAAGGATGATATGAGTTCTAGTTGGTCTGTGTGGGATACTCTAGAGATAGGAGTCCTTTAGCTGCCTCCAGGAAGACAACACCAGTTTGTTGTCTTTGGTGAGACTACAAGAGTCGTTGTTGATGTTGTTCAGTCTGCCATCCATGGAGAAGACCAGGAACTGCACTGACACCGTCCAAGAGAAACTAGAAGATAGTTGCATTGCAATGAGTTGTTGTCGCTGGACTTACTCCAGGACCAGCTATAAACTTGTTAAACCATCCTTCCTATTTCATAGTAGTTGATGCGATCTTGCTGTTATGGTGAATATAGCTAGTTAAATAAAATTCCCGCTACCTTGCTCTGTGCCCTTATTTCCCAACAGTGGTCTCAGAGCCACATCAAATTATTATGTTTTAGGATAATCGATATGATCAGATTTTTGGTTTTATCATTTATTTATTACATACAATGTGAATATTTGGATTGTCTCATATGTGTATCCAATCAAAGACCACATAATCCTAAACTCATATATATATATATATATATATATATATATATATATGATGCAATTTACACATGTCTCCTTAAAGCGGTTTTGATGATGGATGTGTTGCATGGTTATGGCCTAAACCCAATATTTGTATGTGGTTGTATGGTTTGGTTTTATTCATGTTTATCTCGGATTTGTGTATTGAACCTCTACCTCCTTATTCACAATGTAAAGTTAATTCTTTCCTACTTTTGCTCCCCTTGAATGTAACTATAGGTTTCTCTTTACAATGTAATAAAGAAGTAATAGGATAGTTTCCTTTATAGAAAAGACGACAGAGACGATCACCGCCATATGAGATGACCAGTTCGTGAGACGAGGTGACCATTTAGAGGACCATGGAGGATAGATTAAAGGAACCATATGACCACTTGGTGGGCCCAACCGGCCGTCTGGAAGGTGCCCAACCACCAGTTGGACATGAGGCCAGACGACCATCCCTGAGGACCAACCAACCAGCCAAGAGGCAAGACCACCAATTCAAGGGTTGAACCGATCTTCCCCGTTTGGCAAACACATATCTACACTAACAATAGGTTCATACTATGATGTGATGATTGACCTTGGTGGTAGTAATTCCTTATGGTTCTAAGGAATTACTTTAGACATTTCCATAGCCATTGCCTTTTGTTTCTATTTACGTTCTGGGATATAGCATGAATATGATACATACTATATATATGTCATGACTGGATACAATATATGTATATATATGACATATATATATAAATCCCTAATTAAAAATATATTAAGTCTAAAATGCTTCCATTAGTAACACACATGAAAAGTTTATTTGACTAAGTGCAGGTTATGCCCTTGCATGGTGCACTGTCTACCTCGTGGAAGTGTGATGGTAGATATGTAGGTTCTGCCTTCATGTTGGCTATTGAGTCAGGCTTAAACTGATGATTCTTAGAGCGTCTAAGCCCAGAAGCATGCATATGACTATAAAAAAGAGTTGATCATATTGTCTATCAAGAATTGCATATGATGAAATTGGCAAATAGCATACCTTAATGGTTGATTGTTTATCACAACATTGGTCCGGCGATAATTAGATCATTTTGGATCTTTCTCATTAGAAAATTGTTTGCTACAGTTTTCTGAATTGATACTTGAGGGTTACCAATTTGAAAACAATAATGAGAATGATAATTAATTAAAGACCTAATTTTTATCGTCAAAATCTTAGTCAAATCAAAACAAAATGGGTTTTGATAAAATAGCAAATTCTTTTATAGAATCAAATGGCAACCAACAACAATCACTTCTCTTTGTGATTAGTCCTTGAGAAGGACAAACTAAATGTGAACAACTTCTAATACTGGTTCATGACACTTAGAATCATTCTCACACAGGAGTACAAGATCTATGTTCTGGAGATGCCAAAACCAAATAAATTCCTTCCGACTACACCTAGGGCTGACAGGGATGCTTACAAGAAGCATACTAAAGATTCCATGGATATCAAGTGTCTGATGTTATGCTCCATGAACTACAAGTTGTTGAGGCAACATGAGAACATGGATGTGATTGAGATGGTCACACATCTAAAGAGCATGTTCCAAGATTAGGCAAGACAAGAGAGATACAACGTCTATAAGGCATTGTTCAAATGTAACATGGAAGAAGGAGACCTAATGATAACCTCCCATTTTATGATGTTATCTTACTAGTTTTTCTTAATTTTCCATGCTCTTTCTTAGATAAATTAGATATAATCCTTAACTTTCTATGTTATTATGAATTCACCATTAAACTAACATTTATCTTTTTTCTTCTTACAGAAAAACCCAAAAAATTTGCAAAAGCTCCAAACAGTCCCAAGACCGAATGAAGACCAAATGGTCTCAAGACCAAATGAACTCAAACGGTCCCAAGACCGAATGAAGTCCAAACGGTCCCAAGATCGAATGAACTCAAATGGTCCCAAGACCGAATGAACTCAAACGGTCCTAAGACCGAATGAAGTCCAAACGGTCCCAAGACCGAATGAAGTCCAAACGGTTCCAAGACCGAATGAAGTCCAAACGGTCCCAAGACCGAATGAACTCAAACGGTCCCAAGACCAAATAAAGGCAAACGGTCCCAAGACCGAATGAAGTCCAAACGGTCCCAAGACCGTATGAACTCAAACGGTCCCAAGACCGAATAAAGGAAAACGATCTGAAGACCGAATGAAGTCCAAATGGTCCCAAGACCGAATGAACTCAAACGGTCCCAAGACTGAATAAAAGCAAATGGTCTAGAGACAGCATGAAGTCAAACGGTCCCAAGACCGTATGAAGCCAAATGGTCCCGAGACCGTTTGAAGCTAAACGGTCCCGAGACCGCATGATGCCAAACGGTCCCCAAACCGTTAAAGTCCCAAACGGTCCCAAGACCGTTTAGGACTCCTTCGAAGCCTATAAATAAAATCAAAGGAGTTCTCATTAGACATCGAATTCTTGGACGCCCAAAGGCTGTCCCAACCGTTCCAGAGCTGTCTCATCTTCCATCCTCTGCCCCAAGGCTGCCGATCCAAGATCCACACTTCATCCTCAAGCTGCTTTCTCTCTCATCGACATAGAAGGTGGGAAGTGAAGAAGTCTTCATCAAGTCAACCAAGTGGTGTGAAGATAGTTTCTCTCTAGTCTAAGGGGTCGACCTTCCTCCCTCCTACATGGAGATGATGCCTTCTCTCTCTCTCTTCCCGCCTCCTTCTTTGTTCTTGCCATGAGCGAGTAGTCCCATACACTAGGGTGTGGGGAATAGCCCTGCTACCCATGTTTTCATTTCATGCATTGTAATTCATGAGTTTGTAATAGAAAAATACTATCTTTTCAGTTCAACATCAATCATATAATGAATGCCAGTTGCTTGATCACCAACTTGTGTTATCTATTATCTACTAGTGCAAATTGTCTACGTTTGTACTTTTAGATTTGATTATCAACTGTATGTTGGTTGTTGATGTATGTAATCACCATACATCTGTTTGGTATCTAGGAACGTTTCTCAAGGAGTGGAATAAACTCACCTCCAATGTTGTACTTTCATACTATGAAATGGAACCAGCTGACGTATGAAAGTACAACCTTGATAGGTCGAGGAACACACTTTGCGAGGGGAGCGATGCAAAGTAAGTGATCATTCCTTTGGGAATGGCTGGCATTGCAACACTCCCGCATTTCTCGTAGTTAGCTATCTAAAAGGAAGCTAAGTCTACAAAGATACTAACTATTTAGACCCCTTTTCTTTGCAAGCCATGTTATTATGATGTATGTCTTGATCCATGTGTAGTGGTGGTGAAACTCGATCACATCCTAGTGGTTTCCAATTATCGTTTACAACCTTAACTTTACTTTCTTGATATTTACTTTACTTTGCACTCTAGTTTAATCATCAATTCACCCCTTTGATCTAAATATTAACTTTTAAGTGGATAAGTAGGATTATTACGTTTTCCATCTTGTTAAACTGTCAACAAGATCGTTGTCTCATAGATTCGACCCTTAACTATACTACGATAAGACTTCTACATATCTTAGCATACGTGGGTGGAGATCTTATTATAGAATACGCAAGGCTAAACTTAGGGACTTACTATCTCTAGGGTTTTTAGTGGTGCACGCAACTCCACATAAGTGGGGGCTCCATCAAAAATCGGCGTCGTTGTCGGGGACAACAGAACATTTTAATATTACTTATTGACTTTCTAGTTGATTAGGATTTTACACGTTTCTTTAACCATCATTCATATCACCTTGGTTTCATCATTTCTCCACATTATCTAAAGTGTGTTTCTTCTTCTACTCAGGTAGAAAATGTGTATGCAACCTTTGCATAACATAGGATTCTCCCCTGAACCAGAGTATGACTCTGAGGTAGAACGAAGCTTCCGCTGACGCATCCGACTTAACCACCAACGAGCCAGACAAATGGATTACGAACAACGCCAAGCCGTTATGGTTATGGAAAGAGTCAACACAGCCATAGCAGCTCAAAGAGCACAACTTATTGCAGATACATGCTCAAATTCAAGCTGAGGTCTGAGTTGAAAAACATGCCCGCATTCAAGTTGAGAATGAAGCAGCCACAGCTACTACTCAGATAGTGCTATGAAACAAACAACTTCGGGATTATGTCATTCCTAAGAACTTTGAAGATAATCACCCAGTTAGGCCCCCGCTCATCAATGTTCCTAACTTTGAGATCCGCACGCAATGGATCCAGATTATGCAAGGCATTTCGTTCTTTGGAAGTGTTGGGGATGACTGCATGGATCACCTAAAGCGATTCGAGTCTCTTTGTCAGCTAGTACCACATGTCGGAGTTCCTTTCGACGCAATCATGCTACACCTCTTTCACTTCACCTTGTCCGGAAGGGCATTGAGCTGGTATAACGTGCTAGATGGGGAGCCAACCACCACCTGGGCTCCTTTGGAAGAAAAATTTCTAGAGAAGTTCTTTCCACCTTCATTGACTTATGAGATTAGGGGACAAATTAATCACTTTTCTCAACTCCTTGGGGAATCACTGGCAGAATCGTGGGAAAGATTCAAGGAACTTTTAAGGAAATGCCTGCATCATGGAATCTCTCAAAATCAGCTGATAGAAACATTCTATAGAGGAGTAAGTGATGACATTAAGAAATTTTTGGATTCCTCATCTGGGGGGAATTTCATGCAAAAGAACTATGAAGATGCCTGGAGGATTGTTACACTTGGAGCTGAGAACCAATCCAATTGGGGAAGGACATCCATCGGGGGAATTTTCAAAGTTTGTAAAGCTGAAGAATCAATGGAAATGAAAGCCATCGCTGAAGCCCTAAAAACTATAGCTCACAAGAAACAAGTTCTTGAAACGACACTTGAAGAAAAGAAAAGCCCCCAACAGGTGAAGGCATCTACCAGGACTTATGATGCATGTCATGCATTTGATCATCCCACATTATCATGTGGTCTCCTATACAATGTGATGATGGACATGTAGACACCGCAGCCGCAGTATGAACCGATCATCGAACATCCTGAGGATCTGTCACCAGAGCAAGTCAATTCCATTCACACAATACCAGGACAAGCTTAATATAACCCGAATCAACCAAGAAACCTTCCTGGGTTTCAGCACGGGAATCCTGCGGGGACCGCCAACCCGCAACACTAGACCCAAGCAGAAGTTTTTAATAGATCACCACCAGGTTTCCAGAACAACTATAACCGAAAAAAGGGAAACTTCATTGGAGTATTGCAAGGATTCACACAACTAAGAAACCCTTCTGTGTATTACCAATATACTCATCTGTCGTTGCACCCACAATTGTAGCAATCTCAGCTACAACAACCACAAATTCAACAACCCCAATTACCCACACCTCAGCAGTAGCAACCACAACAGTATCAACAAAATCCACAAAAGAATAATCCGCCTCCGCCAACAGATGAACTGTCATTGATAAGACAAATGTTGCAATCACAACAAATCATGCTATCCAACCAGCAAGCCCAACAAAAAGTCGTTGAAGCACAGTTAGCACATATTGCAACCCAATTAAAACCTCCAACAGGAACCTTTGTTGTTCAACCAGAGATAAACCCAAGACACGATCAACCTAGACAAGAACAAATGAAATCCATCACTACAAGGTCGGGTCGTGTCCTCAATGAAGCTACAAAAATCACTCAGGAAGATGAAGATATAGTTGTAATCGCCCCAATTGCAAGCACAAATCCAGAAATTGAAAAGACTGTAGAAATCGAGAAGGGGAAGGAAAAGGAACTAGAATTCAAAGAACCTGAAGCCCCGCCATACAAGCCCAGAATACCATATCCAGATAGGCTGAGAGGGACTAAATTGGACACTAGATTCCAAAAATTTAAGGAAGCAATGAAGAAACTATATATTGATATCCCGTTCCTTGATGCCCTCTTCGAAATACCAGCTTGGGCCAAATACCTGAAGACCTTGCTATCAAGGAAATGTATGACTGAAGAACAAGAGACTGTTGAACTAGATTAGACAACTTCTGATATTATTCTCAACAAAATACTAAAAAAATAGAAGGATCCCGATTCCTTTGGTATCCAATGCTCTATCGGAAACACCTCTAGCAAAAAAGGATTAGCTGATCTGGGAACTAGCATATCTATTATGCCCTTCTCAATGTGTAAAACGTCAGGTTTTACTGAATTATTACCCACTGCAATGACAATACAGCTGGCTGATTCGACCATCACTGCACCATTGGGAATCATTGAAGATATCCCAGTCAAGATAGGAAAGGACTCTTATGTTCCTTGCGACTTTTTTACTATGGATATAAAGGAAGATCTAAGATATCCAATAATATTTGGCAGACCCTTCCTTGCCACGGCCAGAGCACTTATCGACGTTGCAGCTGGTACAATTATCTTAAGACTAGGAAAGGAAGCCATTCAATTCAGAATCCCTAACAGCCTAAAAGGTCCTAGCATCTAGGAAGAAGTTTTTCTTCTCGAGGCAATAGACAAAATGTCTCAATTGCAATAGGGAACAGCTGAACCATCTGATGATATGGAAAATGCCTTGACAAATCCAGAAGTTGAATTCTCAGCCAGTGAACTAGTATAGCAATGTCTGCGATATTTAGACCAAGTCGAAGAAGCTCCAGCAGCCACCTTTGAGGAATTGAAATCTATCACCATTTTGGAAACTACAGAAGTACCCAAGGCCCATGAAATTAAAGCCTTACCAATAGGACTCAAACATGTCTTCCTGGATGAAGAAAAACTGTGCCCAGTCATAATCATCTCTACCTTAATAAATGATCAATAAGAAAGACTTCTTGATGAGCTAAGGAAACACAAGAAAGCTATCAGATATAAAACGACTGACCTAACAAGAATAAATCCAGCTATGGGCATGCACATACTACCTATGGTATAAGAGTTCAAACCATCGAGGGAATATCAGAGGAAACTAAACCTGAACCTCAAAGAAGTGGTTCTCCTCGAGGTCCTTAAACTCCTAAAAGTTGGTATCATATATCCCATTTCTGATTCTCAATGGGTTATCCCGGTCCAAGTGGTCCCTAAAAAAGAGGGGACTACTGTCGTTCTAAATGATAAAAATGAGCTAGTACCCACAAGGACTGTCACTGGATGGAGGATGTGTATCGATTTGAGGAAGATGAACAAAGCAACAAGAAAATATCACTTCCCTCTACCTTTCCTTGATGAAGTCCTTGAACATTTGGCCCACCAAAAATTCTTTTGTTACCTTGATGGTTACTATGGGTTCTATCAAATCCCGATACACCCAGAATACTAAGAAAAGACAACCTTCACTTGCCCCTTTGGAACTTACACCTTCAGAAGGATGCCTTTCAGGCTATGTAGCGCACCCACAACCTTCCAAAGGTGCATGTCTGCAATATTCGTAGGATTAACTGAGTCAATCATGGAAATATTTATGGATGATTTTTCAGTCTACGGAATTCTTTTGATAATTATCTTCTTAACCTCAGAAAAGTTTTACAAAGATGCGAGGAAACAAACCTGGTCCTAAATTGGGAAAAATGTCACTTTATGGTGACAGAAGGTGTTGTCCTCGGGCACCGCGTGAGTGAAAGAGGAATTGAAGTGGATAAGGCAAAGATTGATGTCATTTCAAAACTTTCACCACCTAAAGACATTAGAGGAGTGGGAGCATTTATGGGCCATGCTGGATTTTATCGAATATTTATTAAAGACTTCTCCAAAATAGCAAAGCCCATGACCTATTTGTTGACAAAAGATGCATATTTCAATTTTGATCAAGAATGGTTAAATAGCTTCATGACCTTAAAACATTCTCTAATCTCTGCACCCATTCTGAGAGCACCCAATTGGTCACAACCGCTCGAGATAATGTGTGACACAAGAGACTACACTATAGGAATGGTGCTAGGGCAAAGAATAGACAAAAAAAACCTATGTCATATATTATGCATCAAAGATGCTAGATGAAGCCCAAAAGAATTATACAACCACTGAAAAAGAATTCTTGGCTGTCATTTATGCCTTTGAGAAATTTTGCTCTTATCTAATCAGATCAAAAGTCATAGTATACATCGACCATTCTGCAATTAAATACCTCATTCAAAAACAAGATGCAAAACCCAGACTCATCGGATGGGTGTCGATGCTAAAAGAATTTGACTTGGAAATAAAAGATAAAAGCGGGGTAGAAAATGTCGTTGCAGATCACTTAAGTCGCATCGAGCCTCAGGATGATGACAATATACCTATTTGAGACTCTTTACCCGACGAACAACTTATGAAAGTAACTACTGGATTTCCTTAGTATGTCAATATAGTAAACTACCTGGCTATAGGAATTATCCACCCTTCTGCTTCTTACCATGACAGAAAGAAATTTCTTCATGATGCCAAGAAATCTTTTTGGGATGAACCATACATTTTTCTCTTATGTGCAGATAGACTATTCTGTCATTGCCTACCAGAAGAAGAAATTATCCCAGTTCTAGAACATTGTCATTTTGGCCCTACTGGGGAGCATTTGAGTTCAAAGAAGACCGCCCTCAAAGTTCTACAATCAGGTTTCTTTTGGCCAACGATAGCAAGGGATGCCCATGATTTTGTACGATCTTGCAATAAATGTCAGCTTTCCGGTGGTATATCTAAACGGAATGAAATGCCTCTTACTTTGTGGAAAGAGATTGAAATCTTTGATGTATGGGGAGTAGATTACATAGGTCCATTTCCCCCATCTTATGGATTTTCCTATATACTGGTCACTGTGGATTACATTTCAAAATGGGTAGAGGCCATATCCACTATTTCTTGTGACTCCAAACCAGTTATCAAGATGTTCAAGGATATCATCTTCCCTAGATTTAGAGTCCCTCGAACAATCATATCAGATGGAGGATCTCATTTCTTAGAACGAAGTTTTGAAGCTCTCCTAAGAAAATATGGAGTTAAACATAAGGTCGCCACACCTTACCATCCACAGACAAGTGGCCAAGTTGAAGTTTCAAATAGACAGCTAAAAGCCATTTTAGAAAAGACAGTCAATAGACATCACACATATTGGTCTACCAAGCTCCCTGATGCCCTTTGGGCATTCCACACTGCTTACAAAACACCAATAGGAATGACCCTGTTTCATTTGGTATATGGGAAGTGATGTCATCTTCCAGTTGAACTAGAACATAAAGCTTGGTGGGACATCAAACAATTGAATTTCGACTTCAAAAGTGCTGGCGAGTATAGACAACTACAATTACAAGAACTTGAGGAACTACGAATGACTGCCTACCAAAGTGCCAGGATCTACAAGGAACAAACTCATATGTGGCACGATGGACATCTCAAAAGGAAAGATATCGTCGTCAGAGATAAAGTCCTTCTTTTCAACTCCAGACTGAAGATGTTCTCCGGAAAACTTCACATAAAGTGGTCTGGGCCATTCACCATCAAGCACATCTACCCAACTGGAGCCATCATCATTATCGATGACAATGGAGGGGAGAGAACTGTTAATGGTCATAGATTGAAGAAATATTATACCCCAGCTGACAAAATTCTAAGACAAACTATTGAGATTCATGATCCTGTTACATCAATCTAACCAAGTCAGAACTTCATCGAGCCAATGACGTAAAACCAAGGCGCTACTTGGGAGGCAACCCAAGAACTGAGTATTACCTTTTATTTTATTTTCTAATTTCTTATTGCTTATTTTAGACCTATCATAACATCCAAAACAAACATAAAAATAATAAAACCAAAAACCATTTCAATCCTATCCTAATGGTTTTGAAACCGTTTGGATCCTTACAGTCTCGAAACCGTTTGGGCTCCATACGGTCTCGAAACTGTTTGGGCTCCATACGGTCTTGAAACCGTTTGGATCCACATGGTATCGAAACCATTTGGGATCCATACAGTCTCGAAACCATTTGGGCTCCATACGGTCTCGAAACCATTTGTATCCACACTGTATCAAAACCGTTTGGGCTCCATACGCACTCGAAACCGTTTGGATCCACACGGTCTCGAAACCGTTTGGACCCTTACGGTCTCGAAACCATTTGGTCTCCATACGGTCTCAAAATTGTTTGCCCTTGAGAATTTGTAATGTCGCCCCTCTTTTTCTATAAAGATCACTTCATCCCCTCCCCTTTTCTTTCCTTTGGTTTCTCAAACTTTCTCTCTCGCGTGAAAGCCCTGTTCCATTCCCACAGTTCTCTACTCCCGCGCGACCCATCCACACCCTCTCCCTCACTGCTCCATTCCAAAATCGCTTTCGTCGTCTCCGTGTGCATCCAAGTTTGCCTTCACCCGCTTCGTCATCCTTTCTAACGATACCACCACCGTGACACATCTGCCGTCTTCATCATCTTGCAGCAAGGTAGAATGCTACTACGGCAACCACCATCTGCACTAACGTCGGCGTCGTTTTTGCTACTTCTACTGAGAACGAAGTTCCCAATTGCCACCGACGCTATAACCGCCATCAACACCTTCACCGACGGCGTCATTTTTGCCGTTTTCGCCATCTTTTCACTGCTCGTCGTCCCCACCATTTCATCATTCTAGTGGTTTCGACCCAAACGGAAACCATTTGGGGCCAAACGGTCGAGAAACTATTTGGAGCCAAATGATCTTGAAACCATTTGGACCCAAACGGCCGTGAAACCGGTTGGGGACAAATGGTCGAGAAACCATTTGGAGCCAAATGGTCTTGAAACCGTTTGGACCCAAACGGTCATGAAACCATTTTGGGGCCAAACGGTCGAGAAACCGTTTGGAGCCAAACGGTCTTGAAACCATTTGGAGCCAAAGGGTTTTGAAACCATTTGGACCCAAACGGTCGTAAAACCGTTTGGAGCGAAAACTGTTTGGACCCAAATGGTAGTGAAACCGTTTGAGAGAAACTGTTTGGAGCCAAATGGTCTTGATACCATTTGGACCCAAACGGTCTTGGAAAACATAATTTCACCCTTAAAATGGTTTCATCCCTAAATATATTGCAACTCTTTCAACATTTTTTCCTCTTTAACATATATAATCTTCTGATTACAGAATGGTCTCACCTGCAAAAGCAACAACAAGAACTACTGACGCTCCCATCTGGACAAGGGAGCAACTACTGGAGGACCGCGCAAAGCTCTAGCAAATCATGGACACCTACGAAAAGACCGGAAGGGTCCCACCAAAGGTTGACTTGATCAAGGTCATGAACGACCTTGAGCGAGTCAACATGTGCCTAACCGAGGAACCTGTTGAAGAAGTGGAAGCAATTTCCTCCAGTGATGAAGGTTCGGAGTATGCACCAAACTCCGAGGATGAATCCCAAGTCCCAAAGTCCAAAGCCAAGAGGAAGATTGAAGAAGCCGCCAAGGGACAACCATCAAAGAAAAGGGCAAGGAAGCAAGTCCGGCCCTCTACCACAAGGGAATAGATCTTGGCAGGATATGCCAACCCTACTGTTGCAAATCCGGCCACCACCACCACCGCAGAACCTGCACCAGCTGACCTATACATCCAACACCTCCCAGCTGGTGACAAGGTGTTGCGAGTGACAAAGTACATCTGCCCCAATGTACTGAAGAAGATGGGGATTTATGACAGAGTCCTCACCCTACTTGACAGTGTGAACCTCTCAAAACTCTACTTTGTTGTAGAGAATTCGTATGTCGAACCCACGATAGAATTCTTCACACACCACAACAAAGAAACTGTGGACGCAAAGGACAAATGGATAGATGGAGGTGACCGTAGGCTGGTAACATTACTTTTTGGTAACAAGGTTGTCTTGACTGAGAACACACTGAATGAGATATTCATCGACCAAGATCAGATAAAAAAGGCTAAGGAGGCAAGCCTGGACCATCCCCAGTTTAACAGACATACCTTCTGGAAAGCTCTGATGGGGATTCCAAACTATGAGGCGAAGACTTGCAAAGCCTCTAACATACATTCTGGCCTGGTGCGCACACTGTACAAAATTATTACAGGCGCTCTTTTCCCCAGGATAGAGGGTGGAAATGTTTGTATTTCCGATCTCTTTATTCTCTGGTCCATCCTCAAAGGGTTTCCGGTCAACATCGGACGACATCTGATACAAAAGCACTCAGCTTACGCCCTTGGAAAAGAAATCTGCATGGGAGGTCACATAACATCAATCTTGAAATTTCTCAAGATGGACAGACCACTACCCAAGTGCACGGTGATAAAGGGTGACATCCTTACAAATGAGCAGAGTTTAAAGAACTCATACATCATAAAGGAGAAGGATGCAAAACTCCACTACATCTTCTGCCCCGCTGTCAAAGAATCTAGGACATTGCTTCCACTTCCAGAATTGGCAGATTACGACAAAGAAAAGCTTCTCTTCACTGAAGAGGAGCTTGCCAACCTTATAGCCTCAGTCAAAGCAAAGGCAGGGCAGACAGAGCACAGCGTCACTGCCCCCGCAACAAGGCCAAAGAAAATTACAGTAACATGGTATTCAAAGCTGCGCATACAAAAACAACAGCAATCGGAGATGCCCACATCAAAGATCAACCCAGAGGCAGAGCCACCACACAGCGCAGAAAACATAGTAACCCCAACACCAGATCTTCAATCTGGATGTTGGGTTCACCTCTACAACCACCACCACTACTACCACCTTCCACCACTCCGCCACCACACCATCACCTTCCACCATTCCATAATCCATCACTCTTCCCCCATTCTCCACAACAATGCCCACCATAATTTCCTCATCCACATCCACAACTTCACCCGCATATTCAGCCTCACTCTTTTTCTCTTCGTACATTCCATTCTCCACCTCAATGCACGATCTCACCTTCACTTCAACCACTTTCCCCTCAACATTCCCATTTCATCCCTCCACACCCGGGATGTCACCACCATTCCCATCCACCACCTCATCTACCACCACCATCTCGATACCGCTAGGGACTCCATCAACAGTCACCATGCAATTCGCGGGTCCATCAATAATGTCTCTTTCACAAGGCACTACCACCCTTCCACCCCGACCCCAGCCACCTCACTCGTCCATCTCTGCGGTCCCCTTTTCACAAGTTGGTGAGGAATTCAGACGGCAATTTGACGCCATTCGAAACCTCCTCATCGACCCTTCTAACATATTATTATCTATTTTTTTCTTATGTTCAGGATATCACTGCACAGGTCTCCAAGACCGATGAGTAGAACAACGCCTTACCAGGCATCGTCGCAAGCATCCAACAATGACAGGAAGTAGTGGCCCAACAAGTCGACCACATCTACAACCACTTACAAAACCTACTGGAGTTGGTACTCGAAATGAAAGGCCAGCAAGAGGTGTTGGCCCAACAAGTCGACAGGGTCTCTACGCAAACTCAACCTTTGCCTGAGACCCTCCGCGAGCTTCAGCACCAGCAAACTGCTCAAAGCACGCGCTTGGACGACATCACAAACAACCTAGTACAACTCATCTGCCGCCAAGAGGAGGACTCCAACAAAGAACTCAACAACCTTCGCACACAAATAATCGATCTATCTGCACGACTCCGCTCTGCCAAAGCAAGATATGTAGATCTTAAAGATAGCCACGACGCACTGCTCAAAACCCACGAGCATGTGCAAGTGGCACTCAAAGAGTTGCAAGCAATCCATTGGCAGTGCAAGAAGAAGTCGATCACGAAGGCAGAAGAAAAGATAGAGAATGACGATGACGATGACATTGAAGATGATGATGATGAGGACACTGATTCCTCGGCTGACTCCAATGATGACAGCTCCTCCTCATACGATCAACCTGATGACCCACGCAATGTTGGGGAGGGCACCAGCCGAGGGGCAGACCCCGCAAAAATAGGAAAGGACAAAGGCCACCAAGACTGTGGAACCAAAGATCCCAAGTCCCCCGATAACAATGACAATGTCACAATGTCATATGGGGACCAGTTCATTAACTTTTTAGCTATGGGATCCCTGGGGGACACTGCCAAAGATGCATATTTTGCTGAGTTCCAACAATGCATACTAGGAACTAGCATTAACCCACCCACAACAGTCATCCATCAATACTCTGCTCCAGAGCAACCTGCACCTTTCCCCCCAGAGCAGGAAGAATCTGATAGAGTGAGTCTAGACACAGACGATAAACTCGACTCTAATTTTGACTCCGATAAAATGAAGATCTGCCATTCTTTTTGGACGACAATGAGCAGACTTCAATACCTCCATAAGACCTTCCCCCGCCACCACCGCTACCCCACAAAATGCATGACTTGGACATGGCAGCCATCTCTACGTTAGATGTTCAGGACATCTTCATCCTGAACACTATCATAGACGATGCCAAAGATGGGGGGGACATCATCTACAACAATACAAAGACCAAGCGCAAGTTGACATGAGAATACTTCCACATCATCCTTCGACCCCAATTGACGGTGAAGATGGCTATCTTTCATGTCTTCCTTGCTAACTCTATCGAGGCATTCCAGAGCCCAACAAAGTTGCAGCCTGTCTTCAACGCTTCACCTGCTCTATCCTTAAGCTTACTACATAAGGACTTCTGGGCAAAGTCCATTGAGCGGCTGCGAACTGGCCTTGCATGAAAGGCACGCTACATTTCCGTGCCCTTCATAATTTCCAACCACTAGCTACTTATGATTGTCGACACCACGGCCCGCGACGCCAAGGTGTAAAACTTCTACGCCAGCGAGCTAAAGGTCGGACAAATAAATTTTGCTGGATTGGAAGTCGGGGAAGTCTGATGCATACCTTTTCGGCTTCTCAAAATAATATGGGCTGCTTTCCCATCTTTGTGACATGGTTGGAGCCAAACCTGGTTCCAAATCATCAACCCAACAGTCCAAACTTTAGCTGGTTCAGGGGATTGCACTTTCTGTACAATACAATTCATAGAAGCGCTCAATAGACAAATCCCCTTCACCGAGCTAGCCACAAAAGATATACACTCTCTACGAGGATGTTATGCCATGGAGCTTATCTGCGACAAACGGTTCTTCAGGGACCCAACAATGGCACCAAACGATGTACCTTGATACCTTTTCTCCTCTATCCAACGTCCGCAAAAGCGCCCATACTGAACAATTCTAAAGGAGTTGGAGAAAAAGCAACAACAAACCACCAAGGTCCTAGAACAACACCAATGGGACCCTTATGCTTTCGATATGGCGGAGGACAAGGGGGACATCGACTTGATAATAGGGGTCACCATCAACAGAGCATTCCAACCAATGGTGCCCCTATCTGCCATAGAACCAACATCCTAAATTTTGACCTTAATGCATGCAAGAGCCTTTCCGACAACAAACTCCGACTCATCATGTCTAGGCTATACACAGAAAATGATGAGCTAGTTTTCTTGCAAGGAGATATTCTGGTAATGGCAGATTCTCTCTATGAAACCATAAAAATTAAAGGTTCTTTATCCGTGAGCGTGATGATTGCGTACCAGTTTCTTCTAGCATGGCACCACCCTACGGTTTATATGGCGTCAGCATACATGAAGGGTGATTTGTTAGGGTCAAAGAACTTCGGAACCACGGAGGCACTTATCTCATATCTTCAACACACATCTCTAAAGTTCATTATGCTTCCCTTTCTTCATTCCGAATACTGGATGGTACTGGGAACAAACCTACACGAAGGAACCACAATAATCTACAATAGTTCTGACAGCCAATTTGATCCAAACCAAAAATAGTATGTTGTTACAGCAAAGACGCCCACAGAGGAAGTGGTGAAAGATTGTGCTGAATGACTACATGATCTCCTGGGCAAACTCACAAAGGTGTATGACAAAGAACATTTCCATCGCCCAGCCTTCATCTACAGATGTCCCCAGTAGATCAGAGAATCAAATGACTGCGGTTTCCACGTCCTTTACTAGATGTATACCATCACTGTTCTTGGAAAACATGTGGAGGACATGAAGGATGTGGATTACCACGCTTTATGTGGAAAATTCACAGCTAATCTCCTACGATCTCATGGAGAAAACAAGGGATTAACAAAACCTTAATACCCTTACCCATGTACTTCTCAACCTATCACTTTAACACCCTGAGGACAGAGTGACTCATAAGTTAGGGGGGGTACACTGGGCAAGGGTGAGGTATCATATTCAAACCCTTTTCTCTCTACTCTTTCTTTCACCTCTGTTCTTCTATACATATTTTTCCTTTCTTTTGACACTTAGATTTTTCAGTTATTTCTTTGATAGAATAACACCTGCATATAAAACAACTTTTGCTTTGAAAAAAAAAGGAGTCACCCCTAGCTAAATTAGAGACAAAGTAGTCCTCAAACGCAACTACATAAGTAGCATTTACGCATGTAATAGCGAATTAATAAATCACTTTCATACTCAATTTCTATACTTCTGCTTCAATTTTGCATCAGACTCTCCACAGGTTAACATCTTGGCCAAAACAAGCTAAACACTCTCAAGGACGGGAAGGAACCAGGTGAAATCCAAATCAAGGAACCTCGCAAGTGGACCACCAAGTACGAAACCGTAATAAGTGCATGTCAGGAAACCCTAAGAAACAGTTTTCTTCTTTTCAAAAAGAGGCTTGGCAGCCCAAATAAAATTCTAAATACCTAATTCCTAAGCCTGTGAGCATATGAATAAAAGCATGAGTGTTGAATAAAAACATGAGAGTTATGCCATGCATAAGGACTTATACGAAAAACCAATAAAGGTCTTGCCCAGTCGGTACATTCAGCTGCCCTCACAAAGGCAGATGTGTCGCACCCGATAGTGAGATCCTAAGGTCTCCAAGTATATGAAAAAGCTGATAAAGGACTCTCCCGGACGGTACATTTAGCTGCCCTCACAAAGACAGATGTGTCGTGCCCAGCAGTGATATCCCAAAAGTTTAGATAAACCCTCGCCCATTAAAAAGGAGAGTTACACAGCAGCCTTTAGCCAACCGTCATACCTATCTTAGCTTCTGGTAAGAATTTCAAAGAAGTGTAAAACTTCTTAGAGTCAAAGACATGCATAGAATACGATAAAGGAAAAGGTTGTCCCAATACGAATTACGCGATACGGAAGAAACCTAAGATCCACACAACTCTCGATACCTAGAAGAGTTATTGCAAGAGGAAGCCCCGATAAAACTCTAGGAGATCTCTGGTTTAGAATTGAATCAAGAGTATAGAAATCTTCACTAAATAAAATTGCCTCGCCACTACGTGCCTTAGCTCTATCCATCTTGAGGACAAGCTAGACTCTAAGTTAGGGGGGGTGATAACCTCCCATTTTGTGATGTTATCTTACTAGTTTTTCTTAATTTTCCATACTCTTTCTTAGATAAATTAGATATAATTCTTAACTTTCTATGTTATTATGAATTCACCATTAAACTAACATTTATCTTTTTTCTTCTTACAGAAAAACCCAAAAAAATTGCAAAACCCCCAAACGGTCCCAAGACCGAATGAAGACCAAACGGTCTCAAGACCAAATGAACTCAAACGGTCCCAAGACCGAATGAAGTCCAAATGGTCCCAAGACCGAATGAACTCAAACGGTCCCAAGACCGAATGAAGTCCAAACGGTCCCAAGACCGAATGAAGCCCAAACGGTCCCAAGACTGAATGAACTCAAACGGTCCCAAGACCGAATAAAGGAAAATGGTCCCAAGACCGAATAAAGGCAAATGGTCTGAAGACCGAATGAAGTCCAAACGGTCCCAAGACTGAATGAACTCAAACGGTCCCAAGACCGAATAAAAGTAAATGGTCTGGAGACCGCATGAAGTCAAACGGTCCCAAGACCGTATGAAGCCAAACGGTCCCGAGACTGTTTGAAGCCAAACAGTCCCGAGACCGCATGATGCCAAACGGTCCCCAAACCGTTAAAGACCCAAACGGTCCCAAGACCGTTTGGGACTCCTTGGAAGCCTATAAATAAAATCGAAGGAGTTCTCATTAGGCATCGAATTCTTGGATGCCCAAAGGATGCCCCAACCATTCCAAAGTTGTCTCATCTTCCATCCTCCGCCCCAAGGTTGCCGGTCCAAGATCCACACTTCATCCTCAAGCTGCTTTCTCTCTCATTGACATAGAAGGTGGGAAGTGAAGAAGTCTTTATCAAGTCAACCAAGTGGTGTGAAGAAAGTTTCTCTCTACTCCAAGGGGTTGACCTTCCTCCCTCCTACGTGGAGATGATGCCTTCTCTCTCTCTTCCCGCCTCCTTCTTTGTTCTTTCCATGAGTGAGTAGTCCCATACACTAGGGTGTGGGGAATAGCCCTGCTACCCATGTTTTCATTTCATGCATTGTAATTCATGAGTTTTCAATAGAAAAACACTATCTTTTTTAGTTCAACATCAATCGTTTAATGAATGCCAGTTGCTTGATCACCAACGTGTGTTATCTATTATCTACTAGTGTGAATTGTCTACATTTGTACTTTTAGATTTGAATATCAACTGTATGTTGGTTCTTGATGTATGTAATCACCATACATCTGTTCGGTATCTAGGAATGTTTCTCAAGGAGTGGAGTAAACTCACCTCCAATGTTGTACTTTCATACTATGAAATGGAACCAGTTGACGTATGAAAGTACAACCTTGACAGGTCAAGGAACACACTTTGTGAGGGGAGCGATGCAAAGTAAGTGACCATTCATTTGGGAATGGCTGGCATTGCAACACTCCCACATTTCTCGTAGTTATCTATCCGAAAGGAAGCTAAGTCTACAAAGATACTAACTGTTTAGACCCCTTTTCTTTGCAAGCCATGTTGTTATGATGTATGTCTTGATCCATGTGTAGTGGTGATGAAACTCAATCACATCCTAGTGGTTTCCAATTATCGTTTACAACCTTAAGTTTACTTTCTTGCTATTTACTTTACTTTGCACTCTAGTTTAATCATTAATTCACCCCTTTGATCTAAATATCAACTTTTAAGTGGATAAGTAGGATTATTACGTTTTGCATCTTGTTAAACTCTTAACAAGACCGTTGTCTCATGGATTTGACCCTTAACTATACTACGATAAGACTTCCACGTATCTTAGCATACGTGGGTGGAGATCTTTTTATAGCATACACAAGGCTAAACTTAGAGACTTACTATCTCTAGGATTTTTAGTGGTGCATGCAACTCCACGTAGGTGGGGGCTCCATCACCTAATAGACCCTCATGTACTCAAGTTCATTGGGTATGTGGAGAACCTAGCCAGACTGGGATTCCCTTTGGGTTAAGATTTGTCCATTGACGTGATTCTGCAGTCTCTACTACAGTCATATAGTTAGTTTGTCATGAACTACAACATGAACGAGTTTGATAAAACATTGACAGAGTTGTTGGGCATGTTGAGAATAGCTGAGAGACAAATGAAGAAAGACAAACCTAAGTTTGTTATGGTGATTAGCAAGACAAAGGGGAAGTCTAAAGGAAAAGGCAAAGGCAAAGCTAAGAAGAGTTCTAATGCTGGTTAGAAGCCCAAGTCTTCAGGTCTCAAAGCAAAGGGAGGAGTGAAGAAAAGAGGCAATTGTCACCATTGTCACCAGCCTGGACATTGGAAAAGAAATTGCCCACTCTGTTTAGATGAACTAAAGAAGAACAAGGATGGAACTGAGGCCTCTACTTCATGTATGAACATTATAAAATAAATTTGATTCCTTCTTCATTTTGGTATGTGATACCAAATAGACATCTGACATACTTGATGTGAAGGATCTGGCAAGAAGTAAAATCCCTCAACGAAGGACAAAAGATGGACAAGGTGGAGCTAGAGTTGTAGATGATTTAGTATATATTTAAAGTTTATATTATCCCTATGGGAATGTAATAGAGTTAGTTGAACTTCTATTTCATTATGCTAACAAATAGAAACATTTACTTTAAAGCATATTGTATGACAAGGATGATAAATTAATAAAGTGAGATATTAATGTTTCTATTTCAAAAGATATGATCTTGCATGGAAATGCCCAAACATCTAAGTGGTCTTTGTATGAAATATTTTGAGATGAATGTTTATAATGTTAATACCAAAGAATCATAATTGAAAACTCAAGACTATCATTAGCAATAGTCACCTTCGACGTACATATAAGAAATGCATGCCTAGAATACATATTGATGCTAATCTAGATTTTCTTGGTTATCAAACCTAAGGAAACATGTAAGCCTTATTTATGCACAATATGACATGAAATCCTTCACTGTTTGTAATGGGAGGATAAGCTTTCCATCAGACCTTATGCATATGATGCATGAAGACCTTATGGAATGAATGCTATAGTAATTTCTTATACCTCATTTCATTTACTGGTAATATGATGATATGTACTCAGTAAAATATAAACATGAATCTCTAGAAGTGTTCAAGGAAATTAAAAATGAAGTATAACTTCGATAAAAGTATTAAGGAACTTTGATGAGATCAAATGTCAAAATACATTACATCAATACCTTGAGAACCTTAAAAGAAAGAACTATAATAATGTATCACAAGTCATATATATATGAACATGACGATGTGCCAGAATAAAGGAATTATACCTTGATGAGTCATGATATAATTATCAATTAATCTAATCTTCTTATATACTCATAAATATATACCGACTACTAAATCATGTACCATCAGAATGGTTTATTAGACAACATATATGATATATAGGAATGTCCCAATATATCTAAAAGGGTTAAAACCTATATTGAGAATGTAGTTTCTCAAAAGGTTTATCCATAAACCATGACTATTAATTATTTCTATTGATCCCTATCTAATAACAAAATTGTTTTGTTGAAATCATAATTGAGTTCCTAAAGAATCAGGGGAATCAAAAGTAGAACTTGAAATGTTTGAGGTCAACAAGGAGGTACGATAAGAACTAAGAGAATCACAAATTATTATGGAATCTCAAGTTCATCATATGACATAGAATAAAGTTCTAGTAGAGCATGTATGTGATTAAGGATTGAGAATCCAATGACTTAGATATGTTGGTCTAACAAGATGATGGCAACTAATTAAATAGAAGCTATTGAGAACCACAATCTGAGTAATGGATCAAGGCCATTTTGAAGTCCATGTAAGATAACAAGGTTGGACCTTGATAGCGCCACCCAAAGGGGTAATACCTAAAGGGTGCAATAGGGTCTTGTGGAAAAGTCCTACATGTATAAAACAAAAGGACAAATTGGTTAAATAAGTTTTTCAAATCAGTTTAAGTTGTTGAACAATGTAGAAATTCCTATACCAATTGTCACGCTTGTTGATGTAGCTAAAATAGACTAAGAGATTTAGCATATGAAGATAGAAACTAGATTCCCTAATGGAATACATTAGATGATGTGTACATGACACAACATAAAAGGTTTCATAACTTTATGGAATGCAAATAAAGTCTATAAACTACAAAGATTGAAACAAGCAACTCAGAGGAGGAATCTTTGACTTGAAAAGATAGTCAAAGAGTTCAACTTGAATCAAGATAAAAGATTAATATTTGTGATTACAAAAGATTTACTGGGAGAATATATGAATGTTACACATATGATGAGGAATAACATAATAATATTATGAATATTGAGAGCTGACATGGAAAAACACCTTCAACAATGAAGGATAAGGTGAAACATCTTATAAGATATAGTTCTGGAAAGTTTCACAATATAAGCTTGAGCAAACAGTCTACTGTTGGTTCAAGGAATGTGGATTGAATGTTGAGAGGATGACGATTCCATGCCTTGGTTCACTCCGGATATCATAGTCAAAAGAATTATACCATCACTACAACACCTCACACAGATTGTAGGTTGAAGTTGTTCTCCAACTTTCCATTCACTTGGGTAGAACTGATGTGCGACTAGGTACCACTCTTTGCTTGTGATGTCATAAGTTAGTTATGAACACTCACAGCCAACGTGATATGGAACCTATAGGGTCACACACATAGGAACTCATCTCAAAGAGGAGTTTAATCTTAAATGATGATTGGATTGATTACTAAAATATTTAGGTACTCAATTCATGCAATAGATCAACTTCCTGCACTACTAATTGATCATCTCATAAGGTGAGACGACCGTTCAAAGTGCCAAATGATTGGTTCAAATGTTGAGACGACAGTTTGGGTTGTCATGCTAATCAAAAGTTGAATTGGTAATTTTGGTCAAAACTGATGTATGAACCGACCAGTTCATTCTATTAAATTGACTGGCTTAGCTCAGCTTACCAGAAGACCGTCTGGGTGAGTGAGACGACCGTCTCGCATGTACAAGATCGCTCACTCAGTTCATGGGGAAATTTGATTGCATTAGGGATTAGTGTTGATGTTTGGTCATGCATGAATTGGATTTGAATTGGAAAATGTGTGTGCCCAAACAACTATCTCACATGTGAGACGACTGCGTCGCATGAGAAATGACCATTTTGGATGTCACATGTTTCAAAAATTCAAGATCTTCTGGTCCCTTCCACTCCGACACAGATCCTAAACAGAATGGGAACCCTGGCCATAACCCTACCTATAAATAGAGGGGTACTAGGGGCTTCCTAGAGCACAACACAGACAATTGAGAATCAGTTACTCTGACAATTGTTGTCCTCTCTGGTTGTGGTAACCAAGAGAGCTCAAGCAATTACTACCTTCTAGGGAGGGATACTGACGGGATAGATCAACTGAGGATCATTGTTGTGGAAGAGTAAGTTGGTGACTAGTACTCCAATAGGAGAGACAACTCCTTACTTCCATTCTACAAGGATGACATGAGTTCTAGTTGGTCCATGTGGACTACTCTATAGGCAAGAGTCATTTGTCTGCTACTAGGAGGACAACGTTAGTTTGCATCCAATGGCAAGACTATAGGAGTCACCACTGAAGTTGTTTAGACTACCATCCATGGAGAAGACCAGGAGCTGTACAGACACCGTCCAAGAGTAACTAGAAGACATTTGCATTGCAATGTGTTGTTGTCGTTGGACTTGGTCCAAGACTAGGTATAAATTCATTAAACCATCCTTTCTATTTCATAGTAGTTAATGCGATCTTGCTGTTATGGGGAATACGGATGGATACATTTTTTTATTTCTACTGCCTTACTCTATGTCTGTATTTCCCAACAATCAGGAATATATATATTAATGATGATATGATTTCATTGACCATGGCTATGTTATTTCTTGTTCTCTTTACTTACAACTTACTTTGGTTGATTAAGCTATGGAGTCACTTAAGGCATAGAAAAAGGAAAGATTTTGGGATTTTTGGTGGGAAAACTCTAAACTTTCCCTCATTCTGTCTATTTGAATAGTCCAAAGTGTGAGATATGAGTATATAAGTATTCTCCTCTATATATAATTAATAAAGAGAATGTTAAGTGTTTGGATGGGGGTAGGTAACATGAGGTGAAACCGTCCTTCTCTTGCACATCAATCCACCCCTCTCCACTAAGTATATTATGAGTACCTTGTGTAGAAACCCAGACTTGTATTATATAGACAAATATTTATGTACCCATTTAGTCAAAAGAGATTTGTAAGGTTGGGTGGCAAGTGGTAGGGACTAGTTAAGCTACACACCATCATGCCTCCCATGTGCAATTGATACAATATGATTCATAATCTATATTGGTCCTCTTTGTTTGTCTTGGTAGCATAATTGTTGGATGTATTTGCTTGAATTTGCCCTTATAACATACCATTCCCCAAATATCCCACTACCCTCATTACTTGCTAAAGCCCAACTTACCTTCTTTCTATCTAGTTTTCTCTTATTTACTTAGTTTAATTGATTTCCCGTACTAGTTGGTCCTTATTAGAGTAATTAGTTCTTACCCTTAGCTTAATATGTTAGGATTTGATTGGTTAATTTCTTAGTGTAGTGTTAGATTCCATTTCTTAGTCAATATTTCCTCTAGTTTCTAACTTTAGTGTAATTATTCCTTAAGCTTTTTAGTTAGCCTTAATTGTGTAGAGTTCATCTAGGTTATAATATTTCTTTCTTTAATTGCTTGCATGTTCACTCTTAGTTTCGGTCAAACACCCATGTTTGAATAACCAAAACCATAAACTCCACATTAGGATTATTTCTAAAATAGACTAAATCTAGTTCGCCCATCTCTCCCTATGCATTGACCCCAACTTGGACCTCCCATATTATGTCTTGAGTTGTGCACTTGTGGACCATTTTATCAAGAGTGTGTATAAGAGTAACTTTATGTATTGGTTAGCCTAGCGTTCCTTAGGCACATTACTTACCCTTATATGGGTGTAAAAATAGATAAAAAAAGTTTCACATGATTTTTTTTTCAAATAAAAGATGTAAGTGGAATTAAGAGGAAGAAATATACTTGGGTTTGCCTAATTTAACACAAAATTATACATGGATATATAAATAATTAGAATGAGATGGAGGTATAAGGGCAATAAGTTGTGTTTCTGATCCTATATGGATGGAAAAGAATCAATCCTCTTAGTCACTAAATCCATAAACATGGTATACAGAAAGTTACTATCCATAGTTTTTTAGACCTTTTTGAGAAGTATGACAGCCTCTGATGCTTGGAATCCAAAAGTATTAGCACAAAATGTATAAGTGGTGTTGATTTTCACTACACATTCTCTAGCTTGAAAACTTTTCTTGAGGTATCATGTTTATAAAAAAAATCCTCACCACTCAATCCCAGTAGTGGTGAAACCCCTGTGAGATACATGCATAAATGTTTCCATCTAAAGTTCAAAACCTCAAGCAGTCTTAAGTGTAGATCTACACTAATGTATTGCTCAATAAAAAATATCACCAATCTTTATTCTTAGTAGTATCTTCCATGTGTATAAATACATCATAGAGATCATTCCCAAAAAGATCATGTATGTATCTAAAACTTTGGAGCTCCTAGTGATGAATCTCATGCTCCTCAAAAGTATCAAAGTACACTTGATGCAAGTTATTTGCAAACACAAATTCCCTAAGGAGGATTGTCCTAGATTTTAAAGCCTCAAAAAATTGCAACTAACTCACCCACAATGGGACATATTAATAGCAGGATAGTAAGGGTTCAAATCCCAAAGGACAATGTTTTTGAGAAATCTCTTCAAACCAATTGTTGAGCACACCATTTAAATCTAGTTATTTGAGAATGACTATAAACTAAAGGTGGAATTAAATAGTGAAAAGCAAAATATGATTAAACTAAAGATCTAATTCAATATTATAGAAGTAGTGGGATGCATAGGTTTCATCTTCACTGCCTACAAACCCATCAAAATTTTGAGAACTCAATTATTTCTCAACAATTAAACTAGGACCCAGTGTATTTCCTCCTATTGGATTGTTTATTCACAAGGACATAATTCCTCATGGGCTCAAGGTTTTGTTACCCATAGTTCATGATGTGATCGAATTGTAGGGTTCCTACCATGATCTCATCTGGAATACTATGCATCCAATTAGTAATATAATCCTAGGTTTTGTGGTCTTTATGTTTAGGATATATCACACAATCTAGAATAATGATCGGTTTGAATAACAAGAAATAAAAAAATGAAAAACAATTTAATTATGTGAGGAAAATTGAGTTTGATCACAATATGATAGAGTATGGGCAATGGGGATACTCCTCTACCATAGTAAGAAATCTCTACTTGTTTATGTTCTAAACAAGAATGTAGATACAATATACTATAATTTTCTCTTGCTTTGATGAATCAAAAGAAGTCCCCTAGGATCTTCTTCCTCATCGTCGTCTCCTCTGACTTCTTGCTCTAGAACTTTCCCTTTCTTGATTGAGAACAAAATAGCGAATGATTAGGTCTGGACACCCTTTTTGTTACTTAACACTTTTGTGTTGATGACTGTGTAATTGTACTATGGCTATGGCAATGATCAAGCAGCCTCCAAGGGAGATTGCCCAATCTATCACTGGGTAGTGTAACTATTTGAATTTTTATTGGTCAATCAGTAAAGGAGATCACATGACCATCTCCTGAAAATCCTTATAGAGAATATGAAGGATCAAACAATTTACAAGGGTTATCACTTGATCAACAATTATCCCAAAAATTCTAAAGCTACTTACATTGGGAGAGAAATTTCTAATTTAGTGAGATCGACCAATGTTCATGGGAGATCACCTGACTAGGTGTTTCTTCTTTACTATGTTCTACAGTTATATCACTTGATCTGGAGGACAAATCAAATGATCTAAAGTTATTAGAAAATCACAGAGTTCCTAACATTTCTAGAGACCTTCTAATCAGCTGATCTATAAAGAGGATCACCCGATCTAGAGGATCATCTAGGAAATCTTTGGAGATAGTAGGTGGATCAGGAAATCTTGAGGTCAGATCGCCCGATCTTCCTATGAGAATGTGTTAGTTGGATAAAGTTTTTATGTGAACTTGATCCAATCTCAAATTTGAGCTTGGTAAAGAAATCCTTGAATTCTGTAAAGTTGATATGTGCTTTAATCTGCATAAGAGCAAGAAAATTGATCAAAATCCAATAGTTATTGGAGAGAAAGGATAAAAGTGATGAAAATAAGTAAAACATGTTGTTTTTCATAATTGAAATAAGTAAAACTAAACTAAAAGCCACAATGAAATGGTGAGTATTCATCAATGCATTATGACAATTTGAATATGCCTCATCATATGGAAGAAAAGGAATTATAGGATGGTACTTAAGGATAATAGGATGCTTCCCCAATGGCATATGCAAGGCTATCCCAATGGAAATACCAAGAAGAAAATCATGACTATGATCAACTACCTAACACATAAATGTTTCTTTTTTTCAAGAATGACTCAAAATTTAAATTCCATTATCTCAATAATTAATGAAAATGACACTTAAAAAAGCATGTTGTGCTTTAGGGGGACAACGACCCTCTTAGAAAACAACTAAGGTCAAAAGTTGGAATCTTGGCTTGAAAACACTCAAAAGCACAATCCAAATCAGAGTCATAATGTGGATCCCATTTCCTCGCAAGTTGTAATCATGAACAACCCAAATTGGTCCCTAGAGTAAACTAAACAGTATTAATAACCACTTTGAATAGGTATGGAAGTTATTGGTCATTGAAGTTTTACAATGAAATGACATTCGTAATTGAAAATGTCCTTAACGGTCCCTCTTAAACATTGGTCAAACCATAATGTTGCCCTTGATGTGTATAGGTTGTCATGTCCTTAAATTGAACAAATTACTTATAAATACACATTCAAGACCATAGAAAATGAACTCAATTTGTGGATCATATAAATGTGAACCCTCCTGATAATCAATTGCTTAATAAAACATGAATCCAAACTAACAACTCCTTAAAGTGACTATAAACAAAAATCCCTTGTGAATTTTTTTACCATCCCTTAATGAGAAATAAAGCTTAGCTTTATGAATATTTAAATCAAGACCCAAACTCATACCGCCTTTCTAAACCATTTCACCTTGGAACCTTTTTCTTTGTCCCCCAGATGGGTGACACTAAACTATCATAGGTGTAACAAGATTATCCATGGTAATTATAAATGATAAGAATAGGATCTTGTTGGGTTTTAGGGAAGGGGGCACATCAGAAAAAAAATTTCCCTATCTACCCAAGCCAATGGATCTATCATAGCTATAAAATGTTAGTATATAAAAGACATAAGAGGGTATAAAGGTGATACCTTTGCACAAAATACTTGTTCAAGAAGTAGACACATGCTATGTCGGCGAAGAACTCAATCCTTCGGATCTAGATCTAAAATGCACCAAGAAATCTGGATAGATAAGAAGAAGAAGATACATGTTAGGCTAAAAGCAACAACTTGTTGTTTGTCTTGTATAAGGTTACACACATATGTGAGGGCCTCTACGTCATTCACATGGATGAGGGAGAATGTGGTGCACCACCTTGACTACCAAGTTCAAGAGGATCAGGAGTTGTCAACGTGCTAGGCAAGTCAGAACTCCCTTTCTCCTCCTATCTTGGGTAGCGGTCCTTAGGGTGACCTAGTCTCAAAGAGAGAAGTTTTAAAGCCAACTTGTCTCACAAGTTGTCTCAGGAGTTGTTTCTAACCGTTTGAGAAAACCTAATTTCAATCCCTTTTCTAATATCAATATTGAAAACAATTTAATGTTGAAAACATAGACTATATATGTGATCAACCGACCATGTATTGTGATTTCCCAATCTTAACCCTTGATCATGTGATCATATAGCTGATTGATTGATCAAAATAGACCACATCTAGATCTAACGTGTTTTCTAATTTTAGACTTTCCCTATAACATTGTGATAGCTAGATCAATTGTCCTGATTGACTGGCCATATGTATCCAATGGAAATCTAAACTGGTTAGTAGAAAATAAATTGATGTATTGAACCCCTCAATATGAGTGGACCGATCAGACATTCTAATCACATCATCATAGGATAAATTAACATGTTTTTAATTCAGGACCATCTAAGTATATGTTTGATGGTGAATTTCAATTCCCTTATGCACCCTTACGCGTGTGACTCGGTAGGTTCCTAATTACATTTGTAGTGATGTTTAAAACAACACAAGCAAAGATTTGTGTCTTTCCACACATCATTCCCACCCAAGTAATAGGAATAAGTTGGAGAACAACTATAATCTATAATGTGAACAATGTTACCATAATCATATAATCCCCTTATCTAAGATATCCAGATTGAACTTGAAGCATGGAATGTCATCCTCTTAACCATTAAATCTATGTTCCTTAAAATAGAGTACACTATTCAAGATCATGCAATCTCAATATCACAATTTAACTCACATTAGCATGGACATGCATTCCGTTGTCTTACTTATAAAGTGGCTTGGGATATCATCTCAAAGGAGGCATGAACTCCATCTTTATCACTCACATCATAAACCGTGTTTCATAGTGTACCCATTTGACACCTTTTTGGCAACTCATATTTCATAGCACGTTGGGCTAGTGTCAAAGTACATAATACAACATGTGTTACTACAGTGACTTCAGGTCTAAGGATCACAGTCACCACAATGACATTGAGATAGGACTCTTACTTGTCACTATATGACTTCCACGTGTCAGTCTCAGGGTGGGTATGTCTAGTACAACTTGTTTCTTATAAGTACCCATGCATATGAGTCAATATCCAATATCACAACTGAAGAGACATAGCCATCACTCACCATACATTCCAGTCTTGTGTATTACTGTTGTCCTATACTATCTACAAAATTAACATACTAGGTACATAGCAAGAATGAATTTTTTTATTATACATATGGTCTGAAATTTAGGTCCTAAACCTTAACCATATGTCATCGAGTTAAAATTGTAGAACATTAATAAGTTTCATTCATTATCTCAATACTAAAACAAACATAATAAGTGTAATTTCCTTTTATTAAAAATCAAATAAAGTACAAAAAATCCCTTTACAGTCATCACATGATGGATCTCAGGACATATAACCAATAGTCTCCTACTTGCACTAGACCCAATCACTCATGACTCTAACATGACCACCATGTCCCTACTGTGAAATGCTTTAGTTAGAGGACCAACAATGTTGCTTTTAGTTGGTACTCTAAAAAGTTTTATATATCCTAGTTGTAAGATATCATGTATGAGGTGGTAGTGTATGAGTATTTTCTTGGAATGATGATGTCATATGGGTTCCTCAACTTGTGCAATAGCTCCATTTTTTCCACAGTAAATATCAATTGCGTCTTCAATGGTTGGAACCACCCCAAGCTCACTAATGAACTTCTTGATCTATACTTCTTCCTATGTTGCATTAGAGGCAACAATATAATTGGTCTCTATTTTAGAATTAGCCAGTCTCCTAATTGGAAATTTTCTATCTAACAATTCCACCTTTTAGGCAAAACATGAATCTAGATGGTGGTATGTAATCATCCTTGTTGGTTTGCAAGCTCGCATCAATGTAACCTTTTATAGTTAACTCTTCCTCACCACTGCCAATTAGGAATTGATCCTTAGTTCTACTCAAGTACTTAAGGATGTTCAACACAGCTATCCATAGACCATCACATAGATCCAAATGGTATCGACTCATCATGCTAAAAGCATACGAGACATTTGGGTGTGTACATACCATTGCGTGCATGATAGATTGTCGAGGCATATGTAATTTTACTCATGGGTTCACACTCTTACAAAGAGATAGGACATTGAGTTCTTGAGGACTAGTATCCTTTCTTGGAAGAATGCATTTTGTCAATTATGTACTTTGGCTTAGGCCAAGAATCCTTCTAGATCTATTTCTATAGATCTTGACCCCTAGAATATGGGATGATTTTCCAAAGTTATTCACTCAAAGGTATTGCCCTTCCATGTTTTAACCAATTCCAGAGTAGGTATGTCATTTCTCATCAATAGTATGCCATCCACATACAATATGAGATATACAATCTGGCTCCCATTAACCTTCTTGTAAACATCGGGTTCATATTCATTGTAGATAGAGACAAACTGTTTGACTGTCACATCCAAATGAAGATTATGACTTCGTTATTCTTGCTTCAATCCAAAGATTGACCATTGTAGATTAGTGACTTTATTGTCTTCATTTGGTGATCAAACCTTTAGGTTGTGTGATGTACACAACCTCTAGAATATTTTTGTAACATATCAGAATTTTAACATATTCTCTTTTTGGCCCTTTCCCAATATTCTCCTATCACTTCTATCCTTTTTGGCCTTGATGCTTAAATTGTGAAATTTATAGTGGTTTGTTGAACATGTGTTCAATAATTATACCAATGGAAGGGTTTATGCACAAATACCTTGGTGAAATCTTATTTAAGTATCTAAAATGTAAAATCACGCTTAAGTGGAGCAATGGAAAATAAATCCATGTTAGAAGTGTAAGGCTCCAAACCTTACTTAATGTATTGAACAAGCTTAACTACCAAAATTAAGTACTCTAAACATTAATTTAACATTTTGAGATGTTTTGAAATCATGAGACAAGTCCAATTTGGATGTTGTTTGTGCAAGTTATGCAATTATATGCACATTTGGGATTTTTATGAAATTTCCTCAATTCATAGGTTTTCTTTGTAAATTGTCACATTCATTATAATATTTAGATATTCCCTTACCATTCTCGAGTTTTTGAATCATGGGGCACCGAGTTGTAGCTTGGTTTGAAGGTGTGTCTTTCCAAGGGCATTTTAGGAATTTCCTCTTTATAAATGAGCTTATCTTTAGAAGCTATCAACCAATGGGGATATTTCTTTGATTGGAGGTCGGTTGAGATGGCCTATAAGTGTCCATAAACTAAAATTTGATATTCAAGAAGCCTCTATGAGTTGTCCTCTTGCATGACCATGAAATCCCTAGGCTAAGGACACATGGAAAGCTCCATGGACACCTCATGCTTGACTTCTTCCTTATCCATAAAGGTTGCATGTCCATGGGCACCCTTAGCATTGAACACATGGAAAGTAACTTGACATCTCGTGCTTGACTTATTCCTTATCCATAAAGGTTTCCATGTCCATGGACACCCTTATACATGTCACATTGAAATTCTCATGCTCACCTCATACTTGACCTCTTTCTTTATATAGCTATATCTACCCCTTCACAACTCCCAATTCAAAAACTCTTTCTCTCCTTTGTTTCCTCTAGCTTAGATCATTGTTCCTTCTATGTTTGGCCATGAAGTTGCTGTCCCAAGGTAAAATAGAGTGCCTACCTTGGTGAAGAAGGCTCTTAGGGTTCCAAATTTTTCTATTTAGGATTTCTTAAGCTCCTCCTTGGCGATTTCAACCAAAACTAGTAAGTATCCTCCTTTCCTTCCCTATTTTAATGTTGTTAGTCTTCCTTCCACCTTCCTCCTAGTCAGAACCCTTGTCTTCCATGGTGAAACCCCGCCTAGAGCCCTTAAACACCCCATCTCCATGTTCTTTTGTAAGGGTTTTTTACCTCTAAAGTGGAGAAGGTGCTTCTTGCTTGAGATAAGAGTTGTGTTGGAGAAACCAACCTCTCGAAGCTTGGGAACCTTACTTATTGGAGTTGTCCACCTTCCCTAGAGGTGAGTTTTGCAATCCCCTTCTCATATATTTCTTGCTACATGCTTAAAACTCATGCTTCTATGCTTAAAATTGATGATCTCTGACACACGTAAACCATGTGTTAAATGCAAGTGTACGTATAAATGTAATATAGGCCTTGTGAGGCCCGAGTCAAACTCAGGGAAATGTGAATTTCATAGGACTACTACTAACTGGTTGCGATCATCTAGACCGAATGAAAGAGTTGATTGGTTTTGGAAAAGAAAATAAAATAAAGAGAAAACAAAAGAGCAATGGTTAAATGTTGGTTTAATCAAATGAGAATGGGAATCCTTAGGATTACGGATTTACCACAAGGTCTCACTGCATACAAATTCACATAATTAGCATAAATCATCCCTTATCCCGGACAGAGGTCTGTAGTCAGAATTTCTCGCTTCCGCGATGCAATCCACTACCTAGTTCTAAGTCAGTTCCACGCCATTAGTAACTTATACCCTAGACCTAAGTGCATTAATTAATCATATGGGTATCCACCATTAACCGTACATTACCTCGTCTAAGGAATTTATAGGTTAACATGTTAATCGTGCCTTTTCAACCACTAATCCTCTATCAAGAGAAATTAAAGGTATTAGAAATTAACTATGGTGATCAAGCATAGCAATTATGATAGAGCGCACGATAACATATCCAGGAGAAATGAGAAGAATTGTACTAATCCATGCAAAAATGTCATACAGTGATTCCCCGGGCTACTCCCGGGTCCTAAGGATCAAAGGGAACTAGCCTCGCATGTTCATCTTAACAGAATATATGGGGAAGGAAGAAGAAAACATGGGAAATAGATAGAAATATCGTGTAACCCATGGAACGGTAAAGAGTCGGATGCTCCTCGGTGCGAGACGCCCGTTCTGCAACCTTCCAGTGGTAGAGTCATTTGTCTTCGGTTCTTGAATCCTCCAGGACATTGCTTTTGGCTCTGTTCTTTCCTCTCCTCTCTTTCGGGACTCATATAGAGGAATCAAACGTCATCCCAGGGTCTTGGTCGTCCTCCCTTAGGTCTAGGTGTGACTTACAGCCGCCAATAGATCCCAACCGTTAGATCGTGATGATCTAAACAAAACTCTAATCTGACAGTGTCAAAATCATTGACGAGGTTGTTGATAGTATCCACAGTTGCTTGCTTCACAACGGGATCCATCTGCTGACATCTCAATATCATTGACCAAGGTGTCGATAATATCGATAGAGTGGATTTTTCCATCTGGGTTGATTTCACTACCATCGATGTTGTTGCATATCCAGCTTGACCACTTGATGCAAATTCGATAGTATCGACGACCTGTCGATGGTATCGATAGGTTTTGGAATAAAAGTGCATGAAAAAGAGAGAAAAACACAAGTCAGTTCGGGGAATTTCATAAATCATGCAAAATATAATAGAATAAGATCAATTTGATGCATAAAGTGTTTATAGGCTAAAGAAAGTGAATCATGCTATTATAGTCACAATAATGACAAATAGCCACACAAAATAGGTGTGAAATCAACCTATAAATACGACTCAAAATCCCTGCATCAAACTCCCCTAAGCTTGAATCTTGCTTGTCCTCGAGTAACAAAACTATAAAATCTAATTGAGAGGGTCAACTAAAGAACATAATCACATGAATAATATCTCAAAATGATTCCCACCTGTAAACCACATATCGGCCCTTACCAACCACAGAACGATAACTGCCATTCAGGCAACAAAAATTATTCAGAAAAGATGCCCACCCCAAGATCAACGAACACTATCAAGTAAAGCAGGTAATATAAGAAAATCCTCAGGTTCAGGCTTGGTGCATCTTGTGAGCTCCTATCTATGTTGCTTATTTTCTCTAAATACCATCTAATTGGAAGCAGCTCTCCTGATACACATGAATGAGGAGAAAATCATGGGCGGCCTACCACTTAGAGCAATGGGTGGACAAAATAGGCAGTTGTGGAAAAAATGGAAGCACATTACAGTCGATCATGCAATACAAAAATGATTAACCTATGATGATGCAAATGCAGATGATAATGATCCTAATGCTAACATTTTTGGTGAAATGATGCATGCACTATCATTCTATCTCAGAGTAAGACAGAATATCTAAAAAAATTGCATCATGTGTCCATTCTTCTTACTATTTAGGTGAAAACATGTTCCTTTCTCCCTATTCTTCTTGACTACTTCTCAATCTTTTTATTTTTCTTTTCTTGTTCTTTTTTTTTGAAATCCCTCTCTTCACAAATGATATGGATTATTTTTTCGGACTTCCTTCTTTTTATACAACTTCTAAGCTTGATGCATTCTCTTCTAAAACTTTTCTGAGGGTATGGAACAAGTTTACCACCTTTAATATTTTTAGAAGAACATAAAGACACATGATGTAATACATGCTTATAAGATGTAAATGCAACTAAATGACATGCACCTAAGGATAATGTGCGTGTATAACTACTTTCTATATTTTTTTCATTTTCATGCAAATAAATGCAAAAGAACTATAATGTAGGATCTATCTATATGGAATGCAATCAAAGAGAGAAAGATGGTTATGTGCTCCCAATTCTTATGGTGGAGTGTGAATGATAGTGTGGTGGACAAGATCACAAGATTAATTGACAAAACTTTCAAAAAGAATTATATGTCCCTCCTTACTGACCTGTGTACAAGGTAATCAAGGGATTTCTCTCTCTCTCGCTTCAAATTAGAGTCACGTTAAAGTTTGGTTGGTTTAGACTCAATCATCCGTATCAAACTCTTCCCGTGAACCATAAGGATAAACATTCATGTTCATTTTTCTTAGAGTTGACCTACCCAATCAATTTCACAAATTAAGTCCTCAAGTTCTCACAAGACAAGCTTACAAATTCTTAAAATTTTCATTTATATTTTATTTTCTCACAAGCCCCCAAGGTGAAAACATAAGATGACATGCATTTCATTACAACTCCACTGATTACACTAGATAGATAGTGGATCCTAGAAAATAGTAAACCTTAAAATAAAGACAACTAGATTTTTAAAAGCAAAAAACAAATGCTGAAATTAAAACTAAATAAAAGCTAGATAAATGTTGTTCCAGCACCCCCCAAGCTTGAATTAGACTATGGCCTCATAATCAAAATCTAGACTTAAGAGGTGGAACAGTGATACCCTCTAGTTCTGCGGTGATGGTGGCAGGTACTGGCTCGGGTCCCAAATGGGGTACTTCCTTGAAAGGTCAGATTGGTGGGCGGCATCGGAGGTGGTCGCGGGTATCCTCCAAAGTAGTTTTGGCTCCAGTAATGATCTTAAAATGGTTGCTACTGCATCTCCATCCTCTACAAACAGTTGTGTTTGTTCTCTTGATTCACAAAGAGGAGGTGATTGTTTTCATAGATTGCTTGTTGGTTGTCATACAACTGGTTTTGGATGTCCTGGATACCTACAAAAGATGTGGTATGTTGTTGTTGCATGCTCTGAATGTCTTGGAGCATGGAGTACATGCCCTGCATGGAATAGACATCCTCTCCACCTTGAGAAGGCTGCGGTGCTGATGGCTGAGAAGAAGACGAGGCTCCAAAATGTCAGGGTCGCTTCTGTGGAGCAACTCATCGTCAGAGGGGAATGGAGGCTTCCCCCTCCTCTTGATCAACGTCAATGATTGGCCACCTGTAGTTTTGGCCAGGCTTGAGGTCAAAGATGGGGTCAGGCAGTTGCCTCTCCTGAAAGACTCCTCGCATGTGACAGGTGGCAAAGACTGTGTTGTGGCAGATGTTGACTAGGTCATATTTTATGAAATGATCCAGATGAAGCGGATGCTTACACTCCATCTTTTATAATCCGTAAAGATCTAGGCTGAGTTGGATGGTGATGGGAGTGATGAGGCCCCCGAAATGGATTGGTGCCTGGCGGGATGTGTTCCTCTTCACCGCCATGACTCAAGTGAGGAAGAATGCTCTGAAATTTAAACTCTCCCTCTCTAGAAACTTGTGGAGGAAGAAGAGATCCATCTCTTGAAACTTACTCTACGCCAGTCAGGATCTTGCAAAGATTGTATTAGAGAGCATGCGGTGCAGGATCCGGATGAAAGGATGCTCAAAGTCGGCTATGGATGTGTGGTGCCAGCTGATCATATAGTCGTCAGGTATTGTGACCATCTCCGAATACATGGTGTCCTAGTTTGGCCTATGTGGCAGTTGGCACAGCTCCACATGAGACCACCCATTGATCCCATTGAACTCACCAAGGGACATGGTGTAGTCATTGTTGTAGAGACGGAAAGAAATTGTCCCCTCTTTCCATGCAGTCCTTGTGGGTTGAAGCTCATTGGGGATGACGCAGATCTCAAGAGATGCCATAAACTCAATGACAATCTCCTTGTATGCTGGCCACCCGCTGAAGAATGGGTGACCCTCAGTGTGGTCGGTGTAGAGGTTTAGGGCTCCTCTTAGTTGCCCCTAGAGCACGTATTCCATGTTTGCCTCGAAACACATGTCTTTGATTAGCTTTCGGTCGCCATACTGGGTGGGCTCGATTTTGTGATTCCACAGTTCATCATAGAATTTCTTACTTCTGGTGAGGGATGGACTATCCACGGGCGAGGAATGAGTCCTTCAGTTGGTGGAGCAGGTACAGTAGGTAGGGAAGGCCTCGATAAAGAAGCATCGGATCTCACCATGTTGCAAGAAGCAATGAGTGAGAGAAAGGAGGTTGAGAAGGGAAGCTCGATGAAGGTCGGGGATGCATTCTGTAGCCACCAGATGCTCGAAGATGCTTGCTCTTGCTCGTGCTTGAAAATGGAAGAAAGAATGCTAGGAGGTGTGCTTGGAATGAAAGAATTCGTCTCCTTTTATAAGGTGTGAACGTCGTTGTTGTTGCACCGTCGATACCATCGACGGAAGTGTCGATGGTATCGATAGAATAGTAGAATTTGTGTGTCGCTGATATTGATGGTTGTCGATGGGTTCTCCTGGAGATGCGGATCGCTGACATGTTCATAGTATCGACAGGCGTCGATGGTATCGACATTGTGCATGGATCGATACTATCGACCATTCGATGAAGGCGCACTCGTTCATCAATGATGAGAACTGTGGATCGGTGACATTATGAGTCGACACTATCAACAAGCGTCGATGGTATCGACAATTTGAATTCCTTTGGTCGTTGACGCGGTGCTGCTGCTGCTAAATGTGGTAGTCGTCAATACTATTGACGAGGATGTCGATGGTATCGACATACCTGATAAGAAATCTTCTGAAATCTTCAGTAAACTCAATAGTATCGACTATTAGTCGATAGTATCGACCCTTTTTTCTATAGACACCTGACCCGTTGTCGATACTATCGACAGTGCTATCGATAGTATCGACGGAATGAAAAATCTGCAGCCGTCCAACTGAGCTCGATTTGATACTATCGACAAAGGTGTCGATGGTATCGACCATTCTCTAGACCTTCATAATGAACCCACACATCAAGGTATCATTTTTACAAAACTAAGTCAAAATTACACAAAAACTAGATAAGAAAACAAAAAGGAACAAACTAAACATGAACTACACCTAGGTTGGGTTGCCTCCCAACAAGTGCCCTTATTTAATGTCTTAGGCTAGACCAAGTCATGCTCACTCATCAGTCGAGTGCAATGAGTTTTACCTCATGCACCTTCTTCGTAAAATCTTCTCCAAAGTAATGCTTTAGCCTCTGTTCATTCACCAAAAATGTCCTATCACCATCTCTTACCTTCATGGCTCCATGTGGACACACCTCCTCAATGATGAAAGGTCCACTCCACCTGGACATCAACTTTATGGGATGTAGCTTCATCCTAGAATTGAAGAGCAAGACGCTTTCACCTTTATAGAAGACTTGATACGCTTTTTACGTGCATAGAAACGCAAGTGTACGCGTCACTGTAATATAGGCCTTTGTGAGGCCCGAGTCGAACTCAGGGACACATGAATTATCGGAGACTACTACTAACTACTCGCAATCATCTAGACCGGTTAAAAAGTTAGAGGTTGTTGTAAAATTAAAAGAAAATAAAATAAAACAAAACAAAGCAATCGATTAAATGTTTAGTTTAATCAATTCAAGTGGGAATCTTTAGGATTGTGGTTTCACCGCGGGTTTTCATTGTATGAATTTCTATATAGTCACTCAGATTTATCTCTCTATCCGGATAGTGGCCTGATATCAGAATTGCCCACTGTCATGGTACAATTCACTACCTATGTCTAGGTCAGTTCCACCGTCGTAGCAACCTATACCCTAAACTAGGTGCATTAGAGTCGATCTCTCGGTATCCACCATTAACCTTACACCACCTTGTTCAAGGGATTTGTCAATTAATGTAAATTCCGTCTCTTTTCAACCATTAATTCTTCTTTCAAAGTAATTAAGGGTATTAGATTATTATTATGGTGATCAAGCATAACAATATAATTGAGGAAACGAAATTATACCACGGATTTAAGAGATAAATGATGAATTACTATGATAAAATTGTCATACAATGATTTCCCAGGCCACTCCCGGTCCTAAAGACAAAGGGGATTAGCCCCGCATGTTCATCTCAGAGCAAAACGTGGTAGAGAAAAAGGAAACCATGGAGAAAAATGTGATTGAGTGGTGAAACCCCTGAACGGAGAAGATCCAAGTGCTCCTTGGCATAGAATACGCGTTCCTCCGCCTTTTGGTGGTGGAAAATGTCTTATTCGGCATCCGGAATGGCTGGGGTATGCTTCTTAGCTCTGTTCTTCTCTCCACACCTTCTCGGGACGTGTGCAGCGGCTAATGACGTGATTCCTTACTCTTGGCCACCGTCATTAGGTATAATCACCGAGTTAGGTCGCCAAAATATTACAACCGTCGGATTTAGATCGATCTAAAGCAAACTTGTATCTGACGGTGTCGATACCATCGACACAGGTCGATGGTATCGACCTTGTGCAGTATCGGTAATTCTTCTTTCTCTTCGTTGTTGCGCCTGATGCTAGCTCGATACCATCGACGCGGGTCGATGGTATCGACAACCTGTGGTGACGATTTTGTCCTTTTGTGTCGTTGTAGCTCCACTTATCGATAGTATCGACTTTTGTGTCGATAGTATCGACTCTCTTCTGCTCCTTGTAGATAGAAACTTGTGGTCGTGTCGATGGTATCGACCACTGTCGATGGTATCGACAGCAGCAGATATTTATTTTTCCTAAAATTTCAACATGAAACCACATAAGCCAAAACAAAACATATCCTTGTAATAATTTATACTCAAAATATTGAAATAAGGGAGATTTGACATAGAGAATGATCATAGACCAAAGTAGATGAATTATGCAATATTAACCACCAAAATGACTAATAAATGCATAAAACACAAATAAAACAAGTCTATAAATGCGACTCAAAATCATCGCATCAAACTCCCCTAAGCTTGAGCATTGCTCGCCCTCGAGCAACTAAACCTTAGAATAGAATTGCCAGAGTCAACTAAAGAATAGATCATCACAACGACATTACCATATGATCCCCACCGGACATTCACATTCCGGCCCTCACTAACCACAGAATGATAATTACCCGAAAGGCGACAGTATTCATCCATAAAAGATATCTACCTCAAAACTGATGAAAATAAAACTAAAAAAAAACTGAGAAAATAAAGGATAGAGTTGTTCCAACTCCCCCCCCCTAAGCTTGAATTCGACTATGGCCTCATAGTCAAAAACAATCTTAAAGGTTGGAACAGAGATACCGATTTACTCTTCTGGCGAAGGCGGGTACTGTGGGGCTGTGGGGTCCCAGGATGGGTACTTCCCCTGAAAGCTAGGATCATATCGGGGCATGGGTGGAGGTTGTGGATACCCCCCAAAGTAGTTCTGGCTCCAGTAATGATCATAAAAGGGTTGTTGTTGCATCTCCATCCTATGCAACCTGTCATGAATCTGCTGTTGGTTGTCGAGGAGGAGGCACTCATTCTCAAAGATAGCCCTCTGATTGTCAAGTAACTGGTTCGTCGTCTCTTGAACACCGGTGTACACTGTTGTATGGTGCTGCTACGTTTGTTGTATATCTTGCAGCATGGCATACATTCCTTACATCGAATAAACATCCTCGCTTGGCTGCGAGGGCGGTGGTGGTGGCGGAGGCTGCGAAGATGAAGATGCACCCGGATGCATGCGAGGACGCTTCCTAGGTGCTACTCGTGCCCGAAGAGGAGTGTAGGCCTCCTCTTCCTCTTCAGCCTCGTAGTCATTATTGTTGTTGTCGCCGCCGTCTTCATCGGAGTCAGCAATGGCTATGATGGGCCATCGGAAATGTTGAGCACCCTAGATGTGGAAGACAGGGTCGGGAAGCGAGCATTCTTGATATGCGTGGTTTACATGGCAGTGAGCATAAGGTAAACCATCCCGAAGCAAGATAAGGTTTGATCAGTGAAGATGGTGCAAATTGACCTTGCTTCTGTTGGAGAGAGGAGTCAAGGTTGAGAAGTTCAGCCCAAGATAGTGGGCCAGCAGTGTGATGAGTCCTCCAAAATGAATTGGAGCCTTCCGCGTACTCTGCTTTACCGCCAACACCCGCTGTAGAAAGAATGCTCCCCAGTTGCACTCTTGGCGCTTTAGGAGTTTATGCAAGAAAAACAAGTCTGTCTCCTAGAATTTTCTAAGAGACAGATCAACCCAAGCAAATAAGGTGGAACACAGCATCCGATGAAGAATCTGCACGAATGGATGCTCAAAGTCTACTACCGCTGCGTTGTGGTAGCGCACTGATTTTCCTGGTGGCACTGTCATGAGCTCGGCGAAGATAGCGTCGTAGTTGATCTGGTTGTCTGGCCTCCGGTAGTCAGTTCGCCCATGCTTCCAGTTGTAGATCTTATTGAACTGCCTGAGTGTAAGATTGTAATCATTGTTGTACAGCCGGAAAGACACACAGCCCTTGATCCACTCACAGTCTGTGGTGATGATGTCGTTTGGCACGACACAGAAGTCCAGCGACGCCATGAATTCCGCCACCAGATCCTTGTAAATAGGCCATTCATTGAAGAATGACTGGCCATCAGTATGGTATTCCAGCTCATCGGGCGTCCTGCCCGTGTGTCTCACCTACCCCTTTAGAATGTAGGCCAGATTTGCCTCGAACCCCAAGTTGTGGATCATCTCCCGCTCAACATAGCGGGTCGGCTCAATTTTCCTCTTCATGATCTCCTCGTAGATCTTCTTGACCTCTGTGGATGGATGAACAATCCGCAGGCGTGAAATCGATGCAGCCGGTGGAGGCACGAATTCTGGAATGTCCATCGGATTGGCGCGTGAAGAAGACGCACCGGCAACATGAACCATGATTGCGGAAGAAGGAGAAGTAGAAGAAGGAGCTCGGTGCAGGTCGGAGAAGAAAATCTCCGCTCGATGAAGAACGTGCTCATGGATGCTCGTCGCCGGGCTCAGATTGCTCTAGAGGACGCACGACACAAGTAGAGGAAGAACTCGTTGAAGGTGTGACGTCATATGACGACAAGCCCTCCCTTATATAACTGACGCTGGCGCTGCTGTGTGCCCGTCGATACCATCGACGCGATTCGATGGTATCGACATGCGTAGCACAATCCGTACTGCCACTGATATCGACGGTCGTCGATGGCTGGATGTGGGGACCCGGATTGATGACGTGTTGATACTATCGACATGTGTCGATGGTATCGACTCGTCCCCCGGATCGACTTTCTGGTTATAGTGATCGTCATTGATCTCCTCTCATGGATCGGTGATGTGTCGCGTCGATACTATCGACGCAAGTCGATAGTATCGACTTCGGATTAGGGCAACACCCTCACGAGGCCGGCCGCCTTCTGATTGTAACTGTGTCGATACCATCGACAGGCCCGTCGATGGTATCGACTTCTCTGAGACGATTTCTTCTGAATATCTCCAGAGATCTCACGAGTATCGACACCCACGTTGATACTATCGACCTCTTCTTGCGATCAACCTGTTGGTGTGTCGATACCATCGATGAGGCCGTCGATGGTATTGACGTAGAGTGATTTTTGCAATCGCCAACCTATTCCCTGGTCGATACCATCGACACAAGGGTCGATGGTATCGACTTTTCCTCAGTCATGCACATTACCCAAATGATCACGGTACCTTTTTTACACTAAAAACAATGTCAAAACAAACCAAAGTACGATTGTGAAAGAAACTAAACTAAACTACCGATGGCTGGGTTGCCTCCCAACAAGCGCCCTTATTTAACATCTTAGGCTAGACGACATGAAGCTCCCCATGCATCTGGAAGTGCAATGAGTTTGACCTCATTCACTTTCCTTGTGTAATCTTCACCAAAATATAATTTCAACTGTTGTCCATTGACCAGGAATGTGGTCTCGCCATCATGCACTAGGATTGCGCCATGTGGTCTGACCTCCTCTACTGTGAATGGTCCACTCCATCGGGATTTCAACTTCCCGGGATGCATCTTCAGCCTGGAGTTGAATAATAGGACACGGTCTCCTTTCTTGAAAATGCGCATTTGAATATGGCATTCGTGAATCAACTTTGTGTGCTCCTTGTAGATCCGTGAGCTTTCATATGCATTCATTCACAGCTCGTCAAGTTCATTAAGTTCAAGTAACCTCTTCTTTCCTACTTCATCATAACTCAGATTTAGCTTCCTCAGTGCCCAATGCGCTTTATGCTCCAGTTCCACCGGTAAGTGATAGGCCCAACCATAAGCCAACCTAAAAGGCATAGTGCCTATAGGTGTCTTGAACGCTGTCCTGTATGCCCACAACGCATCTGATAGTAGGGTACTCCAATTCTTCCTCGTGGAAGCCACAATACGCTCCAAGATTTTCTTAATCTCCCGATTGGAGACTCCACTTGTCCTTGAGTTTGCGGGTGGTATGGGGTACCAATGTTGTGTTTGACCCCGTACTTTCTCAACAGTGTCGTGAACTTTTGATTCTAGAAGTGTGTACCTCCATCACTTATGATCATCATTAGTACACCAAACCTGTAGAAAATATATTCTTTGACAAACTTGCACACTACAGCAGAATCATTAGTCCTTGTGGGTATTTCCTCTACCCACTTCGACACATAATCAATAGCCAAAAGAATGTACAAATTAGAATTTGAGGACACAAAGGGTCCCATAAAATCTATGCCCCATAAGTCAAATACCTCAACCTCCTGGAATACATTAAGGGGCATCTCTTGTCTTTTTGAAATGTTACCCACCCTTTGGCAGGAATCACATTGCCGCACAAACTCGTAAGCATCCCTGAACAAGGTAGGCCAGTATAGGCCACTTTCAAGCACTTTGGCTGTAGTGTGAGAGCTTGCATGGTGGCCCCCCGTCGGTAGTGTGTGACAATGACTAAGAACACTTTCGTATTCCTCCTCAGGTACACACCTGCGTAAGACACCATCCATGCATTGCTTCAAAAGAATAGGGTCATCCCAGAAATAATAACGTAAAGAATGAAAAAATTTCTTCTTCTCTTGGTACGTCCAATCCTCCGGGATGATTTTGCAAGCAAGATAGTTAACAATGTAAGAAAACCACGGGTATTTTGATTTCACTTTCAAAAGTTGTTCGTCCGAAAATGTCTCGGTAATGGGTATGTGTAAATCCTTTTCATCTACCCTCTCTAACCTAGACAAATGGTCCGCGACCACATTTTCAATGCCCGCCTTATCCTTGATTTCAATACCAAATTCCTGTAAAAGCAAGATCCACCTAATCAATCAAGGTTTGGCATCCTTTTTCTCCATCAAATACTTAATGGCTGTGTGGTCCGTCCATACCACGACTTTTGATAGAACTAGATATTGCCAAAAAATTTCAAAATCGAAAACAACGGCAAGCAATTCTTTTTCGGTAGTCGTGTAATTGAGTTGGGTGTCATTCAAAGTTTTAGATGCATAAAAAATCACAGCGGGTTTATTTTCCACCCGTTGTCCCAAGACAGCCCCAACCGTGAAATCAGATGCATCACACATTAGTTCAAACGGCTTAGTCCAATCCGGTGTTTGCACAACCGGTGCGGAAATCAATTTTTCCTTAAGCACATTGAACGCATGTAGACATTTTTCATTAAAGTTAAAAACAACATCCTTTTCTAACAGCTCAGATAAATGTTTGGCGATTTTAGAAAAATCTTTTATAAAACGACGATAGAAACCGGTGTGACCTAAAAAGCTCTGTACCCCTTTAATAGAATTCGGTGGGGGCAGTTTGGAAATCACTTCAATTTTTACCGGGTCTACCTCCAAACCTTTGCTAGACACTTTATGTCCTAGCACTATTCCTTCACTCACCATCATGTGGCATTTCTCCCAATTGAGGGCCAAATGTGTGTCCTCACAACGTTGTAAGACCTTATCCAGATTGTAAAGGCACTCATCAAAAGATGCACCATAGACAGAGAAATCATCCATAAAAACTTCTAGACAGCGTTCTACCATATCAGAAAAAATGGTGAGCATACAACGCTGAAAGGTCGTCGGTGCATTACATAACCCAAAAGGCATACGGCGGTATGCAAACGTTCCATAAGGACAAGTGAAGGTGGACTTCTCTTGGTCCTTAGGATCAATCGAGATCTGATTGTACCCCAAATAACCATCCAGAAAACAAAAATGCGATCGGTCGGCATTCAATCGACGGTAATCTATGAAAACACGCCACCCGGTTACCAAGCGGGTGGTGACAGGTTCATTTAGAAGATTATGGGTAACTGTGATTCCCCCCTTTTAGGGACTACCTGTGTAGGACTCACCCACGTCGAGTCAGAAATAGCATAGATGATACCTGTAGAAAGGAGCTTAATCACCTCCTTCTTGACGACCTCCATCATGTTGGGATTTAATCGACGTTGTGGCTGAATCACCGGCTTAGCTCCCTCCTCAAGCTGAATCTTGTGCTGGAACAATGTAGGGGAGATCCCCTTGATATCTGCAACCGACCACCCGAATGCTCCTCGGTGGTTCTTCAACACAATAAGTAGCTGGTCCTCCTCCTCGGCACTCAGATAAGCCGATATAATCACAGGCATCTTTTCTTCCTCAGCCAGAAATGCATACTTCAAGTGTGGTGGCAACGGCTTCAATTCCAAATCGGGCGGGCTGATTAAGGACGACTGAAGTGGTGGTGGGAGTTTGCCAAGGTCTTCATAGTACCTAGCATAGAATCTCGGCAGCACCTGAAGAATCTTGGCACACTCCTGCAGTGACTTGCTTCTCATCCAATCATGTGTGATATTAACCAAACAGGCTTCAAGTGGTAATTCTGGATATGCGTCAAAAACAAAATTTGCTATGGCCTCATTTTCAGTGGAAGGGGGAATGTCCTCCTCCTCATCACTCGGAAAACCTACAGCCTTGCTAAGGGATACCACCTTGGTCTTCTCCATGATGTCCACAGCCAATGTCCCTTTTTCCACCTTGGTCATTACTTGAGCCATATCTAAAAATGGCTTCCCTAGACAAAGTGAGATATTGTGATCAAAATGCTTTACCATGTGGCACTACGTTGGCTTTAGGTGATGTGGTGCTGGAAGGCATGACCATCTCGAAGCGATCATCAGCGATGCCCAAAGTCAAACGACCTCTCCCCATCTCAAGTATCGTGTTAGCTGTAGCTTGGAAGGGTCGTCCGAGTAGTAGCTCATTGCCTTGTTCATCTTGCATCTCCATTATGACAAAATCTGCTGGAAATACAAAACGATCTACCTTCACCAACACATCTTCACATGTACTGTATGGCTTCACCACATAATTGTCTGCCAGTTGGATTGTCATGTTGCTCGGCCGTGACTCTTTTAATCCCAGCTTCTTGAATGTAGAGAGGGGCATCAAGTTTATGCTCGCCCCGGAGTTACATAGCGCTTCACCAAACTTCACTTTCCCAATGTAACATGAGATGTTGAAGCAGCTCGGATCTTGCCTCTTTGGTGGCAATGTGCCCATGATGAAGGCACTCACCTGATCCTTAAGCACCACAACCTCCGTGTCTGGGATTTTCCTCTTCTTGGTAATGATGTCTTTCAGAAATTTGCCGTAAGAAGGGATTTGCTCAATTGCTTTCAATAATGGGATGTTGACTAAAAGCTTTCTAAAACTGTCTAGAAACTTTTTAAACTGGGCGTCCACTTTCCTTGCCTTTGCACTATTCGGATATGGGACCGGGACAGCTTGTGCCCTTTGATGGGGTGGCACATATGGTGTCCTTTTCTGCGTCTCCTCCTCATCTGAAATAGGATTTTCAGTAGCATCCACTGCTATATCCTCAACTGATTCTGTGATCGGTATTTGCAGCTCCTCAGTGGCCTCACCTTCAATTTTTGCTTGAGGTTTGCTTGGTTCATCGGCTCTGGGGTTTAACAGCTTCTTGCCACTCCTTAGCAAGATGGCCTTTGCCTGTTGGTTTCCTCCTGGAATATTAGTGTTACCCGGAAAACCTTGGTGCGCTGGCTTCTTCAGATTGGCTATCTCAGCTGCCATTTGCACCATGGAAGTCTCTATTGTCCTCATCTGAGCCCCATGGCTCTGCAGTGTCTGCCCGAACTGGTTCATAAATTCCCCCTGTTGCTTTATCTACTGGCCAAAAGTAGTCATTAATTCTTGATTTTGCTTTATCACTTGGTTGAGCAACTCTGTGCTCTTGTCCTCCGCTACTGGATGGGGTTTTGCATCGGAGTCCTACAAAAAGTTGTTCGGATCCTTCCAAGAGAACTTCTTGTCCTTCCTCCATGAGTAATTGTTATTTCTGTAACCTTGTTGCTGCCTCATGAATTTGACTTGAGCCTCATCCTCGGATTCAGTATCCTCCTTTGCAAGTAGTTTCTTCGCGAGAAGGTCCATCTTCTCATTCAGCTCCTTGATTTCTTTAGACTCCCCTGCTACTCGAACGTGCTCAACGGCATCCCTGTCACCCCAATATTGCTTCTTGGCCATGTTCTTAAGGATTTCCCAACACCTCGTGTCTGTGTTGTTCAAGAAGAATCCCGAGCCTGCTGAATCGAGGTTACTTCTATCATGCTCGGAGAGAGCAAAATAGAAGATTTTGACCTGTGTCTCCTTGTCAAGCCCGTGATGCGGGCACCGCCTAAGCATGATCTGAAACCTTTCCCATGTCTTAGAGTAGGTCTCTCCTGCTTTCTGAGTGAAGTTGTGGATCTTCCTGATCATGTCATTGGTCTTCTCGGGCGGGAAGAACCTTTCAAAGAAAACCTCCACCATGTGGTTCCAAGATTCCACATATTCATCGTCCAGGTTGTGCAACCACTCACGTGTAGTTCCTGCCAGAGAACTCGGGAACAACTTTAGGTAGAGCACATCCTGCGGGAACCTGTCAATTTTGACCATGTCACAGTCTTCCACGAATTGACTTATATGCATGACTAGAGATTCGTTCTTGAGCCCATGGAATGCATTTGACTTGACCAAATTAATTAACGCAGGATCAATCTTGTATGTCGGAATATTGATCGCCTGCTTCTTGATTGGCCCCTTCGACGCATATGAAGAAGAAGCCTTGATCTTCTCCCATATTGTCTGTGGCTCTGCCATCTCTTCTTGTTCGGATTTTGAGTCTATTTCTTCTAGATGGTCTTGATTGTAATCCTCCTCGTCTTCTGGTCCCGGCAATGGAACCTCTAGTGCGTGGTGCGTGTAGTCGGTGCTACGCGTCTGCACCATGCACAGTACCTACAAAATAAAAATTTAAGTTCAGTACAGTGCTTGACAATTACACAAATTAGAAAATTGACTATGAATTTTTGAAATGATTTCAAACTAATAAAAATATAAAAAGTGGCCTAGAGTAGCGACTTACAGCACTCGTAGTGCCGACAATTGACGTGTTCCCGGCAACGGCGCCAAAAACTTGATACACTTTTTACGTGCGTAGAAATGCAAGTGTATGCGTCACTGTAATATAGGCCTTTGTGAGGCCCGAGTCGAACTCAGGGACACATGAATTATCGGAGACGACTACTAACTACTCGCAATCAGCTAGACCGGTTAAAAAGTTGGAGGCTGTTGTAAAATTAAAAGAAAATAAAATAAAACAAAACAAAGCAATCGATTAAATGTTTAGTTTAATCAATTCAAGTGGAGATCTTTAGGATTGCGGTTTCACCGCGGGTTTTCATTGTATGAATTTCTATTTAGTCACTCATATTTATCTCTCTATCTGGGTAGTGGCCTGATATCATAATTGCCCACTGTCGTGGTACAATTCACTACCTATGTCTAGGTCGGCTCCAGTGTCGTAGCAACCTATACCCTAAAATAGGTGCATTAGAGTCGATCTCTCGGTATCCACCATTAACCTTACACCACCTTGTTCAAGGGATTTGTTAATTAATGTAAATTCTGTCTCTTTTCAACCATTAATTCTTCTTTCAAAGTAATTAATGGCATTAGATTATTATTATGGTGATCAAGCATAATAATATAATTGAGGAAATGAAATTATACCACGGATTTTAAAGATAAATGATGAATTACTATGATAAAATTGTCATACAATGATTTCCCAGGATACTCCCGGTCCTAAAGACAAAGGGGATTAGCCCCGCATGTTCATCTCAGAGCAAAACGTGGTAGAGAAAAAGGGAAACATGGAGAAATACGTGATTGAGTGGTGAAACACCTGAACGGAGAAGATACAAGCACTCCTTGGCATAGAATACGCGTTCTCCCACATTTTGATGGAGGAAAACGTCTTCTTTGGCGTCCGGAACGGCTGGGGCATGCTTCTGAGCTCCGTTCTTCTCTCCACACCTTCTCGAGACGTGTGCAGCGGCTAATGACGTGATTCCTTACTCTTGACCACCGTCATTAGGTATAATCACCGAGTTAGGTTGCCAAAATATTACAACCGTCGGATTTAGATCGATCTGAAGCAAACTTGTATTTGACGGTGTCGATACCATCGACACAGGTCGATGGTATCGACCTTGTGCAGTATCGGCAATTCTTCTTTCTCTTCGTTGTTGCGCCTGATGCTAGCTCGATACCATCGATGTGGGTCGATGGTAACGACAACCTGTGGCGACGATTTTGTCCTTTTGTGTCACTGTAGCTCCACTTGTCGATAGTATCGACTTTTGTGTCGATAGTATCGACTCTCTTCTGCTCCTTGTAGATAGCAACCTGTGGTCGTGTTGATGGTATCGACAGCAGCAGATATTTGTTTTTCCTGAAATTTCAACACAAAACCACATAAGCTGAAACAAAACATATTCTTGTAATAATTTATACTCAAAATACTAAAATAAGGGAGATTTGACATAGAGAATGATCATAGACCAAAGTAGATGAATTATGCAATATTAACCACCAAAATGACTAATAAATGCTTAAAACACAAATAAAACAAGTCTATAAATGCGACTCAAAATCATTGCATCAAGACTCTCTTCTGAATTTGCCGATCATGTATCTGCTTCATCCTCTCCTTGTAGATCTGAGAATTTTCATAGGCGTTCATTCTCAATTCATGTAATTCATTCGGCTCCAGCAATCTTTTCTTCCCTGTCTCATCAATGCTCAAGTTCAACTTCTTAAGTGCCCAATGTGCCTTGTGCTCCAGTTCCACCGGCAAGTGGCACGCACGTCCATAAGCCAATCTAAAAGGTGTAGTACCTATAGGAGTCTTAAAGGCAGTTCTTTACGCCCAAAGTGCATCTGGTAGAAGCATACTCCCGTTTTTTCTAGATGAGGCCACTGTACGCTCCAAGATCTTCTTGATCTCCCTGTTGGATATCTCCACTTGACCCTACATTTGCGGATGATATGGGGTGCCCACATTGTGTTTCACCCCATACTTGCTCAATAGTTCAGCAAATTTCCTATTTATGTAGTGAGTACCTCCATCACTTATGATCATGCGCGACATTCTGAACATGCAGAAAATGTGTTCCTTCACAAACCTACACACTACGGTAGCGTCGTTAGTCCTTATGGGTATTGCTTCTACCCACTTCGATACATAATCAACTGCAAGTAAAATGTATAAATTTGAATTTGAGGACACAAAGGGTCCCATGAAATCAATACCCCATTGATTGAAAACCTCAACTTCTTGGAAAACATTAAGGGGCATCTCCTATCTTTTAGAAATGTTACCTGCCCACTGACAAGCATCGCATCTCCTCACAAACTCATATGCATCTCTAAAAAGTGTGGGTCAATATAGGTCGCTCTCTAATACCTTTGCAACTGTCCTAGAGCTTGCATGATGGCCGCCGGTGAGTAGTGTGTGGCAATGGCTTAACACACTATCGTACTCGAACTCTGGTACACACCTGCGTAAGACTCCATCCCTGTATTGTCTCAGAAGAATAGGATCATCCCAGAAATAAAATCTCAAAGAATGGAAGAATTGCTTCTTCTCTTGATAACCCCAGTCCTCAGGTAATTCTTTGCATGCAAGATAGTTAACAATGTTTGAAAATCATGGATCTTTTGATTTTATAGAAAGGATGTGCTCATCCGGAAAGGTCTCGGTAATAGGTATATTGGTCTCCTTTTCATTTACCCTCTCAAGCCGAGAGAAATGGTCTGCAACCACATTTTCAATCCCCGCTTTATCCTTGACTTCAATATCAAATTCCTGTAGAAGAAGTATGCACCTAATGAGTCTAGCCTTCGCTTCTTTCTTTTCCATTTAGTATTTTATTGCAGCGTGGTCCATCCATACCACCACTTTAGTCCCCACTAAATATTGCCTAAATTTTTCAAAAGCAAAAACCACGGCTAGAAGTTCCTTTTCAGTGGTGGTATAGTTTAATTGTGCATCATTTAAGGTTTTTGATGCATAATAAATAAGTGTGGGTCGTTTCTCAAGGCGCTGCCCAAGAACTTACCCCATGGCGTAGTCAGATGCGTCGCACATCAACTCGAAGGGTTGACTCCAATCCAGAGTCTGCACAACTGGCGCTGAAATCAATCTTTGCTTAAGGACCTCAAAAGCGTTCAAAAATTTCTCATTAAAATCAAAAATAGCATCCTTCTCAAGCAACTCAGATAATGGTTTAGTGATCTTAGAAAAAACTTTTATAAACCGATGGTAAAATCTAGCGTGACCAAGAAAACTCCTAACTCCCTTCACCGAGTTCGGTGGAGGTAATTTAGAAATAACCTCATTTTTTACCGGATCAACCTCCAGTCCATTGTTGGACACCTTGTGTCCTAGCACAATGCCCTCTCTTACCATCATATGGCATTTTTCCCAATTGAGGACCAAATGAGTGTCCTCGCATATCTATAAAACATTATCAAGGTTATAGAGACATTCGTCAAATGAAGCACCGTAAACTGAGAAATCATCCATAAAAACCTCTAAACAACGTTCAACCATATTAGAAAAAATGGCGAGCATACATCGTTGAAAAGTGGTCGGTGCATTACACAATCCAAACGGAATATGACGGTATGCAAAAGTACCATAAAGGCAAGTGAAAGTGTATTTCTCTTGATCCATAGGTTCAATCGATATTTGATTCCAGCCAAAGTATCCGTCTAGGAAACAAAAATAGGAACGACCAGCCAATCGCTTCAAAATCTGGTCAATAAAAGGCAAAGGAAAATGATCATTTAGTGTTGAAGTGTTCAACCTACGGTAATCTATGCAAACTCGCCACCCAATGACCAACCGGGTAGTAACTATCTCATTTAACAAATTATTAGTTATCATAATTCCCCCCTTTTTGGGGACTACCTATGTCGGGCTTACCCACGTCGAGTCTGAAATTTCATAGATAAATATCGCTAAAAGCAACTTTATCACCTCCTTTTTTATGACTTCCGTCATAATAGGATTTAGGCGGAGTTGGGGCTGGATCATAGGCTTTGCCCCCTCCACGAATTTGATCTTGTGTTGGCATAGAGTAGGAGAAATCCCCTTTATGTCTAAAACTGACTACCCGAAAGTACCACGGTGGTTTTTCAACACAACCATGAGTTGTTCTTCCTCAGAGGCACTTAAATGTGCTGAGATTATTACCGGTAACTTCTCCTCCACTGCTAAGAACACATATTTCAAATGTGGGGGAAGCGGCTTCAACTCCAATTCTGGCAGATTCACCAAAGATGGCAGCAATGGTGGAGGCAGTGGTCCCAGATCTTCAAAGTGCCTAGCATAGTAACAAGGTAGGAATCTTAGCATGTGTACACAATCCTATAGAGATGTGCTCCTTATCCAATCATCTACAACATTAAATAGACAAGCTTCTAAAGTCAATTGAGGATATGATTCCAGCATTGAGATCTCCACAACATCTTCCATAGTAGAAAGGTACACTTCTTCATCTTCATTATTAGGATATCCCACAGCTTTTGCAAGAGAGACCACTTTAGTTTGCTCCATGATATCCACAGAAAGCGTTCCTCTATCTACTTTGTTCATGACATGAGCCATGTCAAGAAAGGGTTTCCCTAGACAAATGGAAATGTTCATATCAAAGTGTTTAACTTTATTGCATTGTCCTTGTTCCTTTGATGACTTTGAGCTAGTTGGCATTATTATTTCAAACTTGTCATCAGCTATACCCATAGTCAAACGACCTCTTCCCATTTTCAGGATCATGTCAGTTGTGGCCTGGAAAGGTCTACCTAGTAGCATTTTGTTTCCTTGGTCATCTTGCATTTCCATCACTACAAAATCTGTAGGAAAAACAAACTTGTCCACCTTGACTAGAACATCGTCGCAAATCACATATGGCCTTACTACTGAATTATTTGCAAGATGGATAGTCATATTGCTCCTCCTACATTCCTTGAGACCTATCTTTCTGAAGGTTGAGAGAGGTATCAAGTTGATGCTCGCTCCTGAGTCACAGAGGGCTTCTCCAAACTTTGTCTTCCCGATGTAGCAAGAGATGTTGAAACACCTGGGATCCTATCTCTTAGGTGGCAATGTACCCAGAATAAATGTGCTCACCTGTTCTTTGAGCACCACCACTTCAGTGTCTGGAATTTTCCATTTCTTGGTTATGATGTCCTTCAGAAACTTACCGTATGACGGTATCTGCTCAATTGCGTCAATCAGTGGAATGCTGACGAATAATTTCCTAAAGCCATCCAGAAACTTCTTAAATTGTTGATCTACCTTCTTTGCTTTTAGGCTGTTCGGATATGGAACCGGGACTGACTATGCCCTCTGATGTGGCAACACATATGGTGTTCTCTTATCTGTGCCTTTCCCAGAATTTGTCTCCTCCGCTACAATTTCTGCACTGTCCTCAGTGGTTTCTGTGACTTCTACTTCCTCTGCGGCCTCACCTATAGTTGTTGGTTGTGATGTGTGTGGTTCATCGGCTTTAGAGTTTAAAATCTTCTTGCTACTCCTTAGCAAGATAGCTTTGGCTTGATGGGTTCCTCTTGGAGTATCAGTTTTCCCTGGGAAACCCTGTTTTGTCGGCTTCTTCAAGTTTGCAAGTTCGGCTGCAATTTGTGAAATGGACGTCTCAAGCGTCCTCATCTGCGCCCCATGGCTCTATAAAGTCTGTCTGAACTGATTCATAAACTCACCTTGTGACTGAATTTGCTTGCCAAATGTGTTCATTAATTCTTGATTTTGCTTAATCACCTAGTTGAGCAATTCATTGCTCTTGTCCTCTACACTGGGTTGTGGCTTTTGATCTGGATCCTGCAGAAAGTTGTTTGGATCCTTCCAGTAAAATTTCTTGTCCTTTCTCCACCAATATTCATTATTCCTATAACCTTGTTGATGCATGAACTTTGTCTGTGCTTCATCATCAGACCCATTGTCATCTTTCTCTAGGAGCTTCTTGGATAGTAAGTCCATCTTCTCATTCAAAGCTTGAATGGCCTTTGCATCACCTGTAGATTTAACCTGTTCTGGCCTGTCTCTTTCACCCCAAGCTTGATTTTTAGCCATGTTCTTCAAAATCTCCCAACACTTGGAGCCTTTATTGTTCAGGAAGAAACTTGTACCCGCTGAATCTAGAATACCTCGTTCATGTTGGTTTAGGCCAAAGTAGAACATATTTGCCTGATTTTCCAAATCTACCCCATGATGTGGGACTCTCCACAACATGATTTGGAATCACTCCCACGCCTCTGTGTATGTCTCAGCTTCCTGCTACTTGAAATTATGTATCTTCCTCATGAGATTATTGGTCTTCTCGGGTGGGAAGTACCTTTCAAAGAATACCTCGATCATCTAATCCCACGTCTCGATAGATTCTTTTAGCAAGTTATAGAACCACTCCCTTGCATTGCCTAGTAAGGATGATGGGAATAACTTCAGATAAATATGCTCCTGTGGGAACCTATCTACCTTCACCATATCACAACTTTCCACAAAGTTGCTAATATTGGCTATTGGGTCTTCATGTTGAAATCCATTGAATGCCTGTGTCTTGACCAATTGAATGAGCTCTGGATCAATCTTGTAATGGGCTATATTGACGGCCTGCTTTTTGATTGGCCCGGTTTGTGCCACCGAAGAGGATGCTTTGATCTTCTCCCAGATAGTCTGCTCTTCAACTGCTGCATTTGCGTTACCCATTGTAGAAGCTTTAGGTATTGGTTGAACGTCCTTGGGTGGTGTATTAATCAGTTCGTCTTCATCACCCAATTGTGGAATGTCAGATATTGATTTGTCATAGTTTGTACTCTGCATACTCACCATGCACTAGTATCTGAAATATGAAAAGTCAAGTAAGAACAGTGCTAGAATGAATGAAAATCTAAACGATAAGCAATTGAGTTCAAAAAGAACAATTAAAATTGCAGTAAAAAGTAGCCTAGAGTGGCCTCTTGCAGCACTCGTAGTGTTGAAATTCACCGTTTCCCCGGCAACAATGCCAAAAAATTGACATGCGTAAATCATGTGTTAAACGCAAGTGTACGTATCAATGTAATATAGGCCTTGTGAGGCCCGAGTCAAACTCAGAGAAATGTGAATTTCAGAGGACTACTACTAACTAGTTGCGATCAGCTAGACCGAATGAAAGAGTTGATTGGTTTTGGAAAAGAAAATAAAATAAAGAGAAAACAAAAGAGCGATGATTAAATGTTGGTTTAATCAAATGAGAATGGGAATCTTTAGGATTACAGTTTTACCACAAGGTCTTGAAGAACACTAGAGGGGGGGTGAATAGGGTTTTATGATAAATTTAAAGTAATTTAACTCAAACAACCAATCACAAAGATATTGGACAAAGGGACAAGGATTTAGAGTGGTTCCAACCTTAGCAAATACTAAGGCCGTCAATCCACTACCTGGTTGCTTACCCAACTGGGATTTTGAAAGAATCAAATTTTATTACCTCGCAAGGACTTTACATAAAATTACAATTCTTTCACCAAACCCTTTGGACAGCCTTCACCTAGAAGTAATTGCACCAACCTTCAAGCAGCCTTCTTGAAGTAACTTCAAGCTCCCCCTTGAAGTAGCCTTCCTCTTGAAGTAGCTTCCCGTTGCAATAGACTTCTTGAAGTAGTCTGAAGTCCACCTTCTCCACCGAGAAGAACCTTCTCCAAATCGCATCCTCCAACCCTAGGAGTAGCAAGGAGAATACAAAGGAAAAAAGGAATAAGAAGGAAAAATAGAAATTACAATACCACTTTGCAGCTCAAGGCTTGATTTCCTATATCAAGTGTTTTGATCTCCTAACCAATGTATATAGAAGTGTAATTGTTGTGGATAGGAGATGCTAGCCTATAGGACACGAAATTGGAGTAAGGAGAAGAATAGCCAATGCAAGTGTTGCTCAATTTCTCAAAACAGATTGGCAATTGCAAGTGTAAGCTCAAGTGTATCACAAGTGTAGATTGGTGTGTTTAGGTGTCCTAAGGCATGTCCTATTTATAGGAATGACCTACAAGTGCTTAAGGACGTTCTAGACACTTTCTAGGGGGTTCTTACTGCTCAACTAGTCGTTATGTGTCCACTAATTGCATTTGCAACGGCTAGTTAATTGACCCTCAAAAGTGCAGACAGAACTCTTCTCGGTCGAAGATTTGTCAACCGAGAGTCCTTCTCGGTCAAAGATTTGTCGACCGAGGGACTTCCTGGAGCAAGTGTTTACAATGTTTATTTCCAACTCCCAACCACCTTGTCTGCTGGGTCTAACGGCTAGTAGGGTCTATTCTCAATCGAAGATTTTGTCGACCGAGAGTTTCTCAGTCGAAGTTTTTGTCGACCGATATTTTCTCAATCGACAATTTGTCGACTGAGAATATTACTGACTCAATGTATTCATTTACTAAGTGTGTGTATCAATGTGCAATTGTGATACTATCTTGGGGAATGACCTATCTAAGTGTTGTGAGTGGATAGGGAAGATCTAAACGCTTGATTTACATGATATCTAATTACTTGTACATTATATACTTGTACAAGAATTTACATTTGATTACAATCATGAAAATAAAGCGATTTTATCAAATTGTTCTTTCAAGTCTTTGTTATCCACCACTTTATATGCTTGTTCCTGAAATACTCAAATAGCACGTTAAAACTTCAAGAATGAAATGTTTGTCATCATCAAAATAAAGGGATTATCATAATGTCCAATTTAGCCAACAATCTCCCCCTTTTTGAAGATGACAAACATTTCCTAAATATAAAATCAGAAATATAAATCATATGAGTTTCATACCTGAAGTTTACCTTTTGTAGCCTTTCTTGTTTTGCAAGTGGGTGTTGGTTGAGATATTATGAAACTCATTTTATTTTATGTTTTTGATTTTATATTATTTCTCCCCCTTTGTCATTTCAAAAAGATAACCAAGATAAATATTAAGTATGACTTTTATTTCTCCCCCTTAATTTCATAATTTGATGCTCCCCCTTAATAAGATATTCAGTTTGAAAAACTAAGGGATTAATATAATTGTAAACCATTTTTGTCAAATTTAGCCTCAATTTGTTTCTCAATCATTTGCAAAGGATGTTAAGCCTTGAAATGATATGAGTTTCTTTTAAGTTTATGGCATATGTGTATTGATTTCTCACCCATTTTACAAGGGAAGTTAGGCCCTGAAAATGATATGAGAATCCTTTAAGTTTAGAGTACATGAAAATTGTCTCTAACCAAATGCACAGGATGTTAAGCCCTGATTTGTTTAGAGAATTCCATTATATCACATTCATGAAATTTGTAGATTCCTTTATTTTCATAACCAAGATTAAAAATACTAAGGTCATAACAAGCTTCAAATGATGTTTACAGAGTTTTGTAAGCTTCTTAATCTTATAATCAAGATAGTTTGTGTGAGCTCCCCCTTAATCTTATAGTCAAGATAATTTAAGGATTCTAAGGTCACAATCAATATTAGATCATAATAAGTTGACCTTTTAAGAGAGTTATGCACTAAAATTATGTTTTCAATATGTTAAACACATTTTGAATCAAGATACTAAGATTAAGTGTAGTAAAATGATGTACAAATAAGCATTTTGTCAAGCTTATTTTAGGTCGACCTTGACTTCGACCATAGCGCCCCTTGGTCAAACTTGATTTCAACCAAGAGGCAATTTCTGCAGATTTCCAATTTAAGCACTTTCATTGAATTACACATTTATGTTAATATATGTGAAATATAAAGTTTTTATGTAATATGATCAAATGTATATTAATTTGAAGAATTTTGAGTGATACCTATTTTGAAGAATTTATATCAATTGAAAGCTTAATATAGGCATCACAATGAAGTCTTTGTCTTTAATTTTCCTAAACTGTATGTTTTACATTCATTTTGAATGATATCTCTTAAGCTTTGTTATAGGTACATAAATATCAATTCCCATTTCTTCTTGTACCCTCATTTTCAGATTAATCATAAGATTCTTTAGAGACATATATCCTTGAAAGCAAGATTAATATCTTAAAATCAAGATTTTGCTTTTGATTTCTTAGAACAAGCAAATAGATAAAACATTAATATTTTTGTTCTAAGAGACACTGTTTGTCTTATCATAGCATCATCATTCACAATAATCATTATTTATTATGTCAAGATTCATTTATGCTATGGCATTTTCAATTATCTGAATCACAATGATCTTGAATAGTATCCATTCATGGTTTGTATATATGCATCACAGATTATTTTAGACAAACCAATGAACCACAATGATCATGGCACAAAAAAATTATGATAGAAAAGTAGAAGCATATCCATAATACAATGATCAGCATATAAATGCAATAATTATGATCATTTAAGCTAAATTTCAACACACATGGTTCCTATATAGATATACCAAGGAGTACTTAGGAAAAACCATGTGGATTATGATAAAACAGTAACTTCCTTGATTAAACCCATTCATAATTTTCAGTTTTAAGTCAAACCATGTAGAGGATAATACCAAGATAATCTCATTTATGGTTCATGTATTTTCAAATTTAAGACAAACCATGTAAATGAATATGCTTAATAAACTTTTTCAATAAATGAATAAGGTTTGTTCAAAATCAGTCTTCATTTAACACTTTTGTAATATGTTTAAGGATTTCATATAGTGTTATATCTTAATTCATGATGCAAAAGATCAATATGTCTTGTTTCAAAGAAGATCTCCAAGATTTATTCTTGATTAAAGCACTTTTTATTATCGCTGAATTGATAGCAAATAGGAAACAACAGAACATATTTTCCAGACTCTTGCTCGGTCGAACAATTTGTCGACCGAATTATTTTCAGTTGAAGTATTTCTCGACCGAGAAGGTTTCTGCAGATTTTATTCAGCAATCTGTATGTTCTAGTTTATGTGTTGTAATACTTTGTTATTCAATTGTGTGAAGTTGAGATAGATATAAGGTTACTCAATTCAAGATTATTGATCATATCTCAGACTTAATTAGTGCATATACATTTTGATGTCACAATGATATTTATTCTTTTGATTTTCTTAGAACAAATTATCTTTATCATTTTAATGGAAATTTTAAGATAGACTATTTATGCTTAATCATCAAGAAAGTAGCAATTGAAATTTGATAAAATTTGAATTTTCAACGAAAGCATAATCAATTTCAATATGCATACAGCTCAGAATTTCACAAGTTTTGGTTTGCATCAAGTTTAATAAGGATGTTATTAACATATATGTAATGATACAAACTACTAATATTCTTGAGAAATTTGTATTCAAGATATGTGACTTATTTTTCCAATCAAGAGTATGTCTACTTGCAGTAAGAGTATAGATTTCAGTATCACTTTTCTTTGCAAGCAACATTTTTGCAGCAATTTTAGTAAAATCGAACCTTTTATCTTGTATACTTGATAATTTAATCATGAAAAGTATTTTGTTTTGATGCTCATATATTCTTTCTTTTGATTTGGATCATTCAAATATTTAAAACACAAGAATATATAAAGTTCATTATCTACTTAAGTTGATTATGATTTAAGTGTCTTTTATTTAAATAGTCTTGCCAGAGTTTTACTCGGTCAAAAATGTTTTCGACCGACATTGTCTTGCTTAAAAATCGTCTTCCAAGGTTTTATTCTTGACTTACATGTTAAATTAATCATTAATAACAAATTGATAGCAAGCTAGGTTAATAGAAAACAAGTTCAGCAGATTTATTTCAGATTTGACAATAGAAACTTGCTCGGTCAACTATTTCTCGACCGAAAGTTCTCTCGGTCGACAGTGTCTCGACTGAGAAAAGTTATGTGCTGTTTCAGAGCTGTTTTCAGTAATTGCTTCCAAGTAAAAATAAAGTTCATTTTCAATTCAATGATGCAATTTGAAAACTTAGCTTGGTTGAGATTGAACATATGAATATCAAAGTAATATTTAGATCAAATCTCAACTAATTATATTTAAGTCTTTATGCTTTAGAGTACTCTAATTAAGGCAAAATTTCAAAGATTTGTCTTTGCATATTTGTATATTTTCAAATTAGAAGTTTTAAATACCTGAATTAATTTGTTATCCCATTATGTTAAGTTGAGATAGACATAGAAATATACAACTAGAGTCCTTGGTCATATCCCAACTTAATCTTACTTATTTAGTTTGGGGATTTTAGAACCCATACTAACTCAACATCCTTTTTCTTATAGGGACATGAAAAAGAATAATGTCCAAGATGCATACAATAATGACAACATATAGAATCAACCTCATATCTCTTTCTATGATTTTGTTCTAGGTTGTTCTTGGGTATGTATTTACCTTTGGGTACATACATAGATTACCTCATTGGAACTTGTGTTCTTCCCAAACTAGGTTTTTGATAAAATTTTCCTTTAGGCTCATATCCTAGTCCTCTCCTTCCAATTTGATGATAAGAATTATTTAAAATTTTATCAAGAGTATCATTGTTACTCAAATTACTAACTTTTTGTTGCAGCTTGGTAATCTCATCCATTCTCTTTTTGATATCTAATTTTTCTTGATCTAGATTAGATGATAAAGAGTCTCTTTCTTTCACAATAATATCATAATCTAGATGTGTACACAAAATAGGTTGTTTTTGAAGATCATTTAACTTTGCAAGTAATCCAACCTTTTCTTGAGATAGAATATCGTAATTTGTTTCTAGAGTAAAAATCTTCACATTGCAATCACTTAGAGATGATTTCAAAGTATGATTTTCATAAATAATGCTATCTTTTTCAAATCCAAGATCATTTAATTTAGCATACAAATCTTCATTTTCAGATGTGATAGCAAAAAGTTTAGCATGTAACTCATCATTTTCTTTATTAGACTTTTTCAATTTCTTCTTGCACTCAATATATTTTTTGTGTGTCTCTTCAAGACTAGAAACTAGCTCTTCTTTAGATAAATCAAAAAGGCTTACCTCTTCTTCTTCTTCTTCACTTATTGTAGCAATAAGACATTCTTTATGCGTATCTTCCTTCTTTGACCTCCACAGGCAACCAAGTGTTGTGTGGCTTGTTCCTAAGCACCAACTGCAACTTGTTGAAGATTGGTCTATACTTTTCCTTTGTTTGCGGTTGTAGACACCACCACCCTTCATACTTCAAGACTCAATTAGAGCTCCTTGAAGCCTGCTCTGATACCAATTGAAGAACACTAGAGGGGGTTGAATAGGGTTTTATGATAAATTTAAAGTAATTTAACTCAAACAACCAATCACAAAGATATTGGACAAGGGGACAAGGATTTAGAGTGGTTCCAACCTTAGCAAATACTAAGGCCGTCGATCCACTACCCGGTTGCTTACCCAACTGGGATTTTGAAAGAATCAAATTTTATTACCTCGCAAGGACTTTACATAAAATTACAATTCTTTCACCAAACCCTTCGGACAGCCTTCACCTAGAAGTAATTGCACCAACCTTGAAGCAGCCTTCTTGAAGTAACTTCAAGCTCACCCTTGAAGTAGCCTTCCTCTTGAAGTAGCTTCCCATTGCAATATCCTTCTTGAAGTAGTCTGAAGTCCACCTTCTCCACCGAGAAGAACCTTCTCCAAACCGCAGCCTCCAACCCTAGGAGTAGCAAGGAGAATACAAAGGATAAAAGGAACAAGAAGGAAAAATAGAAATTACAATACCACTTTGCAGCTCAAGGCTTGATTTCCTATATCGAGTGTTTTGATCTCCTAACCAATGTATATAGAAGTGTAATTGTTGTGGATAGGAGATGCTAGCCTATAGGACACGAAATTGGAGTAAGGAGAAGAATAGCCAATGCAAGTGTTGCTCAATTTCTCAAAATAGATTGACAATTGCAAGTGTAAGCTCAAGTGTATCACAAGTGTAGATTGGTGTGTTTAGGTGTCCTAAGGCATGTCCTATTTATAGGAATGACCTACAAGTGCTTAAGGACGTTCTAGACACTTTCTAGCGGGTTCTAAGTGCTCAACTAGCTGTTATGTGTCCACTAATTGCATTTGCAACGGCTAGTTAATTGACCCTGAAAAGTGCAGACAGAACTCTTCTCGGTCGAAGATTTGTCGACCGAGAGTCCTTCTCGGTCAAAGATTTGTCGACCGAGGGACTTCCTGGAGCAAGTGTTTACAACGTTCATTTCCAACTCCCAACCACCTTGTCTGTTGAGTCTAACGGCTAGTAGGGTCTATTCTCGATCGAAGATTTTATCGACCGAGAGTTTCTCGGTCGAAGTTTTTGTTGACCGATATTTTCTCGATCGATGATTTGTCAACCGAGAATATTACTGACTCAATGTATTCATTTACTAAGTGTGTGTATCAATGTGCAATTGTGATACTATCTTGGGGAATGACCTATCTAAGTGTTGTGAGTGGATAGGGAAGATCTAAACGCTTGATTTACATGATATCTAATTACTTGTACATTATATACTTATACAAGCATTTACATTTGATTACAATCATGAAAATAAAGCGATTTTATCAAATTGTTCTTTCAAGTCTTTGTTATCCACCACCTTATATGCTTGTTCCTGAAATACTCAAATAGCACGTTAAAACTTCAAGAATGAAATGTTTGTCATCATCAAAATAAAGGGATTATCATAATGTCCAATTTAGCCAACAGGTCTCACTGCATACAGATTCACATAATTAGCATAAATCATCCCTTATCCCGGATAGAGGCATGTAGTCAGAATTGCTCGCTTCCGCGATGCAATCCACTACCTAGTTCTAGGTCAGTTCCACGCCAGTAGTAACGTATACCCTAGACCTAAGTGCATTAATGAATCCTATGGGTATCCACCATTAACCATACATATCTCGTCTAAGAAATTTATAGGTTAACATGTTAATCTCGCCTTTTAAACCACTAATCCTACGTCAGCAATTAAAGGTATTAGAAATTAACTATGGTGATCAAGCATAGCAATTATGATAGAGCGCACGATAACATATCTAGGAGAAATGAGAAGAATTATACTAATCTATGCAAATATGTCATACAGCGATTCCACGGGCTACTCCTGGGTCCTAAGAATCAAAGAGAATTAGCCCCACATGTTCATCTTAACAGAATACACGGGGAAGGAAGAAGAAAACATGGGAAATAGATAGAAATATTGTGTAACCCCTGGAACGGTAAAGAGTCAGGATGATCCTCAGTGTGAGATGCCCATTCTGCAACCTTCCAGTAGTAGAATCATCTGTCTTCAGTTCTCGAATCCTCTGGGACATCACTTTCAGCTCCGTTCTTTCCTCTCCTCTCCTTCGGGACTCGTATGGTGGAATCGAACGTCATCCCGAGGTCTGGGCCGTCCTACCTTGGGTCTAGGTGCGACTTACGGCCGCCAATAGATCCCAGCCATTAGATCGTGACAATCTAAACAAAACTCTAATATGACAGCGTCGATACCATCGATGACGTTTTCGATGGTATCAACAGCTGCTTGCTTCACAACGGGATCCATCTGCTAACATCTCAATATCATCGACCAAGCTGTCGATAGTATCGATGGAGGGGATTTTTCCATCTAGGTTGATTTCGCTACCATCGACGTTGGGGTTTGATGGTATCGATGGGGTGCTTTTTCTCTAGCTTGACCACTAATGCAATGTCGATAGTATCGACAACCTGTCGATGGTATCGACAGGTTATGGAATAAAAGTGCCTAAAAAGAGAGAGAGAAACACACTCAATTTGGGGAATTTCATAAATCATACAAAATATAATAGAATAAGATCAATTTGATGCATAAAGTGTCTATAGGCTAAAGAAAGTGAATCATGCTATTATAGTCACAATAATGACAAATAACCACACAAAATAGGTGTGAAATCAGCCTATAAATACGACTCAAAATCCCTGCATCAATCTCCATCTCTATTTACCATGTTCTTCTAGGGTTTTAGTTTCTAGCTATTTTACCTTCTCTAGAAGATCTGGTTTGGTTACCTTTGAAACTCCAAACCCTGATCTTGGGTCAAATGGTGTTCTCTCTCTCTCCCTCTCTCTCTTTCTCTCTCTCTCCATTTATCTTGATCAGTTTGATGATGTGGCAATTTCTTATTGGTCAATTTTGAGAAATTCATAACTATTTATATCCTTGTCCAAAAATAAAAAGAAAATATGTTTTGAACTCTGAAAAACGTGCTCTTTCTAACAAAAATAGTTATAAGGTTTTATTTGGAGTTTTGTCAAAAGAGTTTTTAGAAAATGAATTTAATACCTAAAAATCACCAGAAATACATTTTAACCTTCAAAACTCCAAAATATGCAAAATTATATGTTTTGTTAATCAGAAGAACCAAACTAGATCAATGGTGATGTTTTTAGAGTCTAAATCTGAGTTTTGCTGAAAATGTCTAAAATTAGGGTTTCTGTACATTAATGTGCATTATGTACTCTAATACATGTTAATACATTGAAAATAGGCAAAGTGGGACTTGGACTCAATTAAAGTGGTGAAAGTTAGTAATTGATATCAGTAAGAGAGGTATGTGCAATACTTATTCATGTATGTTCATGTCTAACCCTTTAGTTGGGATACTTGTGAACCAACCTTACTTTCCCTAATGAAGCTTTATTGAACCCAGTTTCCTCTACTCATGAATCTTTTGATGTACTTGCCTCAAAATTAGTATTGATGTTTTATTTCATGGGTCTTGGAACCCCACTACTATATTGCAATTATATTACTATTTATCTTGCCAATTTACTACTTCTTATGCATGATGGTTTATTTAACTATTTAGGTATAGTAGTGGTACTTATGTACAACCACCCATAGTAGGGCATGTGTTAATTTGCCCTGGGAACGTCTTAGTCCCCCTTTTAAAAATATTGGTAGGTGACTAGGAATGTATTAATTCTCCCCTCACCTATAAGTTGAGGTCCGGTAGGTGCCTCAACCCGACTTAGTTAATGTAGTCCAATATTGATCATTCATGCAATTCATTATTATTTGTTGGTTTTTTTCAAGAATCTATTTTTTATATGCCTCATCCTCTTGTCCCTCTCATCATGTGATGAATCCATATATTTATGATTCAATGTTATCATTATCTTTTATACTTGCTCAATATTTTGACACATACCTTATTTCATTTCCCTTTTGCTGGGAGCTCTCCCAACTACCCAGGTTAGGTCAAGTTGTTGAGTTGAATTAGGAGAACATAGCTTTGGGAATGGACCTAGCACTTGGAGATGTTGCTCTGGAGACAAGATTTGAAGTAGTTTAGACTTCCCTCAATCTAGATCTTTTTTGTTGTATCTTGTTATAAACCCTAATGGGAGATTTTTATGTACTTGTGTAATCTTTTATGAAAGTTGAATATAGTCAATTATTTTTATTCCGCTGCTACACTTTGGTCTTTTGGATACCATTATAATAAATTTGGAAAATTTATACCTATTCCAACATTCCTTTGAGTGTTTTTAGAATGGATGTTAATTCTTTAAAATTTTCGTAGGTGGGTGATCCAGCCTCCTTACAAATTTCATTAAGGAAAGTATTCTTAACATCCATTTTCCAAATCTCATACTCATGATAAGCTACAATTGCATGCATGATTCTGATGGAGCTAACCATGGAAAGTGGAGAGAATATATCAACATAGTCAACATCTTGAACTTGTTTGAAACCTTTTGCAACCAATCTACCATAGTAGGTTTGTACATTACCAGTCATTCCAATTTTCTTCTTGAAGACCCATTTGTACCCTACGTGTTTTATCATCATAGGTGGATCCTCCAAAGTCCATACTTAGTTGGTATACATAGAGTCAATCTCAGATTTCATGGCCTCAAGCATATCTCAAATATTGTCGCTCAATAGTGTCATTGTAGGTAGTTGGTTCATAATCTTCAATGACCAACACATTATCTTCTTGAGTCACAAGAAATCCATATCTCTCTGTCTCCAAACATTCTCTACTAGACTGTCAAGGTTCATGTGCTACAATAGGGATTTGATGTTCCATAACAGTTTTTGGTTCCTCTTGTTCCCTTTCTACCTCCATAGGATCAATGTTGTCTCAGTTTTCTTGAACTTCTTCAAGTTCTATTTTCCTCCCGTTGATCCCACTGGAAATATTTTTTTTAGGAATAAACATCTCTAGAAATAAACACATTTTCATCAGAAGTGTGTAGAAATAGTAACCTTTAGTTTCCTTAGGGTCTCCAATAATGATATATTTATCCCTTTTGAGTCCAAACTTTTCACAAAACTAGGACCTAGGCATCTTTCCTTAGCATAGTATTATCAAAGAACGAATTTGGAAGTGTAAACTTAGCACATGAACAAATAAAAAGAAAAAATCACCAACAAAATCTCAACATTCAATAAGATATATTAAGCAACATTGTTTTATTACATGATTTTAGTTACATCTTCAAGAGTCAAATTGTACAAGTATTCTCAAATATACTAGGGATCTTAAACCATGTACACCTAAACATAAATCACGAAGCCATAAAATTCCTAGCCATCTCAGAACCTAAAAAATACATGAAACAAGTGGGTAAAACATGAGGTGTTGAGTACAGGGTAGAAAGATGCATATGTATAAGCTTTTCATAATTTGTAAAAGGTTGTAGAAATAAATGAACAAGAATACATATAGTAAGTACTTAACAAAAATGAGAGCCCATGTTATGTCATAATATAACTCAAATTATAAAAAAAATCATATATAATAAGACCATTTTGACTAACTTTCTATTGGAAGAGTTCATAAGGGTGCTCAAGATTAGCTAACCATTTTCTACATGAGGGACCTTGTGGTCATTTCCAAGAGAAAAACCCTTTAATCAATATGGCCCTACCTATTTTGGAAAAATCAAGTAGGGATCCCAGTCTCAAGTCCTTACCCTAAGAATAAAGGTAGGTGCACAAGGTTTATATAATGGAGCTTCTATATTACATTTGCAATTATAAAATTGATGAGACAAGCATCTAGTACGATACTAGACATGATGATATTTGAGAAAGTAAACAAGAATACATACACACACACACACACAAATATATATATATATATATATAACATTTCAAGAAAGAATGCCACAATCATGAAATTACCAAAGCCTTTACCTAATTTAGAGATTCATGACCTAACTTAAACTTAACCATCTAGCCACAACACCTGATTAAGAACAAGACTACATACATGTATTAGTTCTCATCATTAAGACTAACTACTTCCATTTTAGGGTTTTGGCCAAGCTAGGTTCTGGGTTGATTAGTATTATATTAAATGATATTTTACTTATTCAAATGTAATCATGAATGTGTGGTTTAGGTTTCATATCATTTCATTATATTCAAAACTATAACAAACATAGATTATATATTGAACATGCAACTTAAGTGAATCATACACATCGAAAGAGGTCAAAAATATTAAGGAAATCCCTAATTTCAGAAGGGGAATCATAATAAGATTGAGACCCACATTTAGAAAATAGAGCACAAGAGCATAAATCAAGTCACATATGTCGCACATGAGCTTAGAAAAGGTAAAGTAGGGTCACATACACCAATGCATCTCAAAGGGGATTGGCCCCATCCAAGGTAACATCCCATTATAATTTTACTGATTCTAGAGATATAATATAGTTTTTTACATTAAAAGGGGTAAAGGTTATGACTTGAAACAAGGTATAACGTTCATCATCATAAAAGGAACACATGCATTAGGTCAAATAGGAAAAAAATCTAGAGAAAGGGGGAATCATGGACTGATATATGACTCATGAATAAATATAATTTGGTGATTTAAATATTAGGTAGAGACATGAGATCATGTAGATGAAAAATAAAAACTTTGACAAAGATCATAAATTAATGTCCAACAATAGGTTACATTAGTAATCAAGGTCAACCAAAGAGCCACAAAGGTGATTAGGGCTAGAATTGGGTTCAAAATTACATCCAAGCTATTGATTTAAGGATTAGAGGGTCGATTGAGCATAATGATCTAAGATTTAATCATAATAATGAATCAACTACACACAAAATGACTAAGGAAATTATTTTAATAAATTAGGAGCACAGACTTTGAAATTAGGGTTTGGGCCCCAAGCCCAATGTGTAGGTCTCGTCAAGGTGATTGATTTTGTATTTTGTTTTTCCTAATTGGTCATGGGAGAGGAGATATGTATGTTTTGTATAGTTTACATTAAAAAATGTATATAAATTAGGGATAGACGTTACAATATTATTTCGAGGATATATGATCCCTTGGATTAGGATTGAGTGGGCTCCTATTGCTCCTGACCAACACCCTCTCGTGGCAGTGGGGAAATTTACAAATGCTACTGACTATTCCCAAACGTGTCATAGTGGTTGGAGTATGGCACCTATGTGGCCTCATCTCAGACGTTACATGAGCATTAAGCGGCCGAGGCACATTTTTCCATGACTAGCCATGTGAGATCTTTAATCCAATGCCCAATGACTAAGAGAGGGGAGGAATAATCATGCATTGCATATGGGCCACTACTTGACGGTCTATCATTGACCCCCAATTGAAGGTCTAGAATGATTTATCCCTATGGATCGTCAGGGTCAAATGACCACCCTCGCCATAACAATTGAGCTAGCAGTGTGGAGTGGGAAAATGACATCAATGGGAGTTGCACATCTAAATTCTTACAGTCGTGATTGGAATAGATGTATTATATCTGTAGATGCATCAACAATCGTGATTGAGGTCAAGTAATTGAAGATTCTATAGGTAGATGTGGTGGCGTCATTGGCTACTGGAGGGTAAAGGAGGAAGGTTGGATCCATAGGGCGCGCAAAGAGGTGAAAAGAGGATTGAAAGAAAGGGGATTAAGAATGAAGAATAAAAGAGGTTAGAAGGGGAAGTTTGGGTGACGTTCATGCAGCGGTAGGTGGTCATAGAGGCCATGCCTCCTACCATCATACAGATGGGGTTGAAAATTTAAGAGTCCTTCGATTAAACAAATTTACGATCTAATGTTTAGTGAGGGAACATACATTAGGATTTGCACAAAGAAGGCACAGTGTTTGGGCCATGCACCCTCCCTTGTTCCCCAAAGAGGCCATCCCAAGAGCATCAAATGTCCTAGTGATGAAAATTAAATCAAATGTAAATCAATTAAAACCTCCAAATCTCATAACTTGGTTTATGATGCTCCAATTAAGGTGATTCTTGCACCTTTGGATCCATATTTGAATCCTCTACAACTTGATACATCTTAAAATGAAAACAAATTCAATATTTTCAATTTTAGTTTCAAGGTGGTAGTTTTTTTAAGCATGACATTTTGTTAAATATTATGAATTAATGTCACCATTACAAAATTGATCATTGATATTATCATATTGGGATATCACAACACTTTCACTAATGAAAATATATTAATTTGAGTAAGAGGCCACTTTATGAGAAAAAGACTACAATTTATGAGAAAGAAATACATGTTGCACATCCTCCCTCCTTAATAGAAAACTTCATCCTTGAAATTCATTCTAGACTATAAATAAGGATCAAATTCAACATATTTGTTGTGTTTCAATACCAAGTTTAGGTATCAAGGAATTCACCAATACAGGGTGTACATTTACGTTGTAATCATAGTGGATATACCCATCCTTATGATATACATATTACTGGGTGTTCAATCACGTTATGACATCATCTTGTTATTAGGGTTTTGCATACCACATCCCTATAGATTTAGGGTTTTGTTCATTTCTTCATACAAGCCCAGGGTGTTTATAGTAACCTATATTACCAATTTCCCAAGAGAACATGTACATCATCACGCCTCAACACAACACTATCATTGAACTTCTATTTCATCATTACACTACAAGTCATGCTTGGTTTATCTTTTCCCCGAATATTCTACTAGCTATAACCATTTTTTTAATAATACCTCAGTTGGGCTAAAACTAAACAATTTATACATGATAATTATTCAAGATAAGATTCCAAGGCGTCATCATATCAAGTTCGTGATTTCAAATTTACATCTTTCATGTATGTTAGGCTTTATATATATCATGTTTAGCTTATATGAGTGACTTATCATACATATATCCAATTATAACTAAAGTGAGATTATCTCATGTATCAAGCATCATTTTAGGAACAACATCATCATCAACATCAAGGTATGGAACAACATCATCAACATTGAGGTTTTCAATCATCTCACTTGTATCCAGAAAGTGCTACACAAGCTCAATCCACTCAAGCTATGACCTTTCCATATTTAATCAAGACATGCTAAACACAACTATCTTATCAGATAATTTTTATACCCAATTTTTGTAAAATAAGGGTAAACACTAGATTCCTTGACATAGAGCCACTAACCTGAGTATAAGGCTCATCATGGAGATCACATATCACATACATCATCTTAGGGTTTTGGGACATCTCCCTCACCTAGATGACAAACATACATATATAAAATGTGTTCATCTCTAGGGTTAGATATTTCATACAAAATCTAGGGTTCAACATTTTCAAGGGAACCTCACACTAGGTGACTCAACTCATATACATAGTAGTAGTCTAGCTAGGGACTCATCGCCATGTATTTAATTGTTCATATTTTTCAACATTTCATATGTTCTAGAGGTTAGGTGCTCTGACCTTTCTCTATGTGGGGTTAACTCATATCAAGAGATCACCTTAATTGTATGTCCTATTCTAGAGGTCCTTCATTGTAAAGATATTGAGACATATGTTGGTCGTACACCATTTTTTATCAACCATATTTCGACATATATATGACTATGCACAAGCAAGCATGCCAACCCACTAGCTAGAACATAAAACAAGTCATATGTACAATCCATGGTTCTAGGTTTAGATAGAATTGCATGGTAAAACTCATCTCATATCATCAAAGCATACTAGACCCTTCCTGAAACAAACTTAGGTCATATAGAAGCCAACTCATATCATCAACAAGGACATCATAATCATAATCATCATCATCATCATCATTATCATAATAATGATTATAATAATAATCATAATCATTATGATCATCATTGTCATCATAATCATCATCATCATCATCATCTTTGTTCACCTATCAGATCATTTAGGCTACTTACTAGCCTAACATGTACCATGTATCTCAATAACTATAAAGACTACAACTAACATCTAAAAACTCTCATCTATAATGATGTTACATCTGTTTCTCTTAGTTCACATGGATACTCACTGCATTTTTGTGTTTGGTAACATTTTTCATATGTACATATATACTAATATTTGAAATAGGTTTTCTCCAATGTTGAAACAGGTGAGTGAAACCACCATACTCCATTGGAGTAAAACCAAAATACAAACTAGCTTCCACACTCATTAGGCAGTCTAGTACCATGACACCTAGATAACTAGCAATAACATGGTGCACACCTATGTAGCTAACCTTAGCACTTTCCACGAACGTATGTCTAGGGTTTCAATTTGAAGGTATGCATTTTCTAGAACCTCTTGCACCTACAACCCATACTACTAGATAGAAGGAGGAGAAAAGTTAAATTCTAGAGATTACACAAGTCTACAGCTAGTTCTAGAACATCTAGATTCTAACCTAGAGGCTTGGTGATCTTTGTCCTCTAACAACAACTGATGAAATTTCTACGGTTGAGATATAAGGTAGAGTTTAGTTTTTGTTTAATTTGAGTCATGTTTGGTGTAGTTATTTTTCATGCTATGATACCATTTGTCACGGAACTATTTTTTACCCATATCCTAACTCCAAGTGACTACAAAGTTGATGAAAATACGACCTAGGTGCCCCTCCCTAACATAGTATTATGAAAGTGATGCAGAAGTGTAAAAGCTTGGCATACATGAACAGATAATAAGATAAAAGCACCAATGTAATCTCAATACTCAATAGTATATATTAAGAAAAAAAATGTTACAAGATTTCATTTACATTTTTAAGAGTCAAATTGTACAAGTGTGCTCATGTATACTATGGATCTTACAACATGTACACTTAAACACAACTCACCAAGAAACCAACTTCCTAGACATCTCTAAACCTAAAAAATACATGAAACAAATGGGTCAATACATGAGGTGTTGAGTAGGGGCAGAAAAATGCACATATATAAGCTTTTCATAATTTGAAAAGAGTTGCAAAAGTAAATGAATAAGAATAAAAAAGTTAATTACTTAACAAAAATGAGAGCACACGCTTTATGTTATTTTACTCCAATTATACAAACAACATCATATATAATAAGGCCTTTTCTACAAACTTCCTATTGGAAGAGCCCACAAGGATGCCAATATTAGCTAACCCTTTTCTAAGTGAGGGACCTTAGGGCCATTTCCAAGAGCTAACTCTTTTATCAGCATGGAATGCCCTATCTTGAAAACTCAAGTAGGGGTGCCCAGCCTTGTGCCCTTACCCTAAGAATACAAGTAGGTGCACAAGATTTGTATAATGGAGTTTCTATATTTTGTTTGCAAGTAATAATATGTATGAGACAAATTTAGAGTACAATACTCGAATGATGCATGACAATATTTCAGCAAATAATCTAATGTGTCACATTTCAAGCACGAAATCCATAGTCATATAATTATTAAAGACCATACCTAAATTTAGAGATTCATAACCTAACTTATTATTTACAATCTATCCATAAGAAACACTTGATTAAGCACAAGATTACATACATGTGTAGTTCTCATCATGAGCCCTAACTAACTCTATTTTCGAGCTTTGGAATAGTTACATTCTAATTAGGTTGTTACTACAATAAATGATATTTTACTTATTTAGATGTCATCATGAAGGTGTAGTTCAAGTTTCATATCATTTAGATGTTCCATCTACTTTATATGAATATAACAAGACTCATGTTTCTTATGTACAATCTAGGTCAAACTGACTCATGAGAGAGAAACCAAGGTCAAGGGTCATTAAGACATGAGTACCAAGCATTAAATATGGTTTAGATTAGTAAGGCCTAGCATATCTCAAATGTGGGTGGATGATCACCTAGGTATAGCCTCATAAGTTTCATCATTATATTAACATTCCAACATACATAGCTTATAGATTCAACATGTGACTTAGGTGAACCATCCACATTGAAAGGGGTCACAAATATTAAGGAAATACCTAATTTGAGAAGGGGGAGCATTTTAAGATTGAGACCTAGATCAAGATAATAGAGAACAATATCATAAATCAAGTCCCATGTTTCACATACGAGATTAGAATGGGTGAAGTAGGGTCACATACACCATGGCATCTCAAAGGGGATTGGACCTATCCAACAAGGCCGCATCTCATCATCAATTTATTGTTTTATGGGTATAATATAGTTTATTTCATCAATTTGTTCAAAATTAGGATTTGAATGAAGATATAACATTGATCATCATAAGGGGTACATAATCATGCCTTAGGTCACATAGGATACAAACCTACACAAAGGGGTATTATGGACTGATATAAGAGTAATGGATATATATATATATAATTTATTGATTTTGAGATTAGAAAGATACTTGAGATCATATACATTAATAGTAACAACTTTTATTAAGATTATATATTAAAGTCGAAGAGAAAGTCACATTAGTGCATCAAGGTCAACCAAAGAGTCACCAAGGTGGTTAGGGCTTGCATTGAGTTCAAAATTATATCCAAGCTACTGATGTTGGGATTAGAGGGTAGATTGAGCATCAAGATCCAAGATTTAACCATAATCACGTACCAACTTTACACAAAATGACTAAATCTATCATAGGAACAAAAATGCTTAAATTAGGGTCTGGGACTAATCCCAGTGTGTATGTCTTATCGAGCTGATTGATTTTGTATATTGTTTTTCCCAATTAGGCCAAAGGGTGAGACATATATACTTTTTGTAAATTCTAAAAAAAAACTATATAAAAATCAAGGATAGGAGTTATCATATTATTTCAAGAGGGATCTAAACCCTTAGATTAGGATCTAGTGGGAACCTTTGGCTCCTCTCTGACGCCCTCTCGTGGTAGTTGTGCAATCCCCAATTGCTACCAAGTGAAACCAAACATGGTGTGGTGGTGGGAGGATGGCACCTATGTGAGCTCATCTTAGTCGTTACATGAGCATCGAGTGAATGAGGTATGTCACACCATGATTGAATCCATGACCACTTTGACCCACAGTGAAATAACTTGTAGGATTGGTTTTGTTCTACATTTAGGCCACTTCTCGACAATCTACTATAGACCCCATAATCGAAGGGATAACACACTTTGTCCTCAGGGGTCATCAAGCTCAAACAACCACCCTCACCATGGTGACTGATCTCACCGGCACAGAGTGGGAACATGGTGTATGTGGGAGTCGCACATCTCTTTTGACCATCACAACAGTAGAGCAAGAAACTGGATGCACTAACAAGCCCAACTAAGGACAGGGCCTAGAGGATGCTATAGGCGGACGTCGCGGCACCATAGGTAGTTGGAGGGAAAACAAAGGATGAGGAGTGGAGCTAGAGGCCACAGAAAGAGGTGAAAAGAGGATAAAATGAAAATGTATAAATAATGGAGAAATAAAAAGGTTAAAAGGGAGGTTTTGGTGATGTCGATGTGGTGGTATATAGTCACAATGACTGTGCCACCCACCAGCATATAGATGGGGAAGAAAATCCAAGAGAGACTGAATTATATAGAATTCACAAGCTAACAACTGGTGGGGGAAAGAACAATAGTGTTTGGGCAAAGGAGGGGCAGTGTTTGGGCCACCCTTTCTCTTACGCCCCAAAGAGGCCGACTTAAGAATAGCAAAAGACCTAAAGATGAAAATAAAATCAATATAAATCAATTAAAGTTCCAAACCTGATAACTCTGACTATATGCTCCAATTAAGGCGATTCTTGCATTGTTGGATTTATATTTGAATCCTCTACAACTTGATACACATTAGAAAGTAATGAAAACATGTTCAATAGGTTCAATTTCAATTGCAAGGTTGTATTTTAGGAAAGCATGACATTGCGTTCAATATTTCTCATAAATGTCAAAAGTGCAAAATTGATCATTGATATGACAAAATTGGGAAGTCACAACACTCTGACTAATAAAAATATATTAATTTCAGTAAGAGACCTTTTTATGATAGAGAAAGAGTACCATAGATGAGAGAGATACATAGCTATCACACTTCACATCACCAAACATTCATGAAAGACATATCAAGATGTTTCCCATTGCATATCTTCATAGTGTATTTTAAATAGATTTAGAAGCTATGTGGTTTAGTGTAAACATGGTGGTTTTGAGAGAGTATCCCCAAAATTAAATAGGAGGATCATATAAACTCTTCATTGATCATACCATGTCCAAAAAGGTTTGATTCCTTTAGTGCACCATTATGTTGTGGTGTTCCAGGTGGAGTCCATTGTGATACAATGCCATAATCTTTTTGAAGGTACTCAAGCTCTTGGCTAAGATATTCAACACCTTGATCTGATTCAAGTGCTTTAATTATTTTTCTAGTTTAGTTTTGTACTTACTCTATGAATTCCTTGAACCTTTCATATGATTCCAATTAATGTTTCATAAGATACACATCTAAATATAATGAAGTGATTAGTAAAAGTGACGAAGTACATATATCCATTTGTAGCACTTTATCTAAAAGGTCCACACACATGATTGTGTATGAGTCCTAATAAGTCACTATCTCTCTCAGTGTTATTAGTGATAGGTGCTTTTGTCATCTTTTCCAAAAAAAAGATTCACATGCACTACTACAGTAATGGTCTATAGGGTCGGTTTTGAAGCCTGTAGCGTCACTTTTCAACCGACGCCTAAGTGGTCGTCGCTATAGAAATTGCTCTATAGGGTCGGGTTTTTTAACCAAAGAAAAATGACCTTATATAGTAGCATCGGGTTGGCACAAAAAAAAACTGAAGTAATAGTTACACTGATCTATTGAACTTAGAGGTTATAAGGCCGATTTTTCCTAAACAAGGTTGAGCACTATCATATCATTTCCTTCAAGGGCAACAATGCCTTATGTTCAATCATCTATGAAAGAACAACATTGAGCCTAATCACTATGTTAACCACTCGACTGGGGGACAACTAATCCATTACACATGTGCACAGGGTGGCAGGAGGTACCCTACCTCAAGTGAGCCAAAGCTCTAAGGGGCCAAAGCCCAAAGGGACCAATGTCCAGGGAGTCAAAACTCCAAATAGCGAGAAAAACCCATCTGAAGAATAACTTCACTGAACTTGTCAAACTAAGCTCTAGGTGACTGTTTCAGCCCATATATAGCTTTCTTTAATTTGCACACTTTCTGACACTCCCCCTGAGCAACAAACCCAGGAGGTTACTCCATATATACCTCTTCCTGTAGATCACCATGGAGAAAAGCATTTTTTACATCCAGCTGAAACAGGGGCCAATCAAAGGTAGTAGCAAGGGAAATAATGATCCACACAGAATTCAGGCGAGCAACAGGAGAAAAGGTTTCAAAGAAGTCAACACCATAGGTTTGGGTGTAGCCCTTTGCGACCAATCGGGATTTCAACCGTTCAACTGATCCATCCGGATTGTGTTTAATAGTAAAAACCCATCTACAACCCACTACTTTCTTTCCTGCAGGAAGATCAATAAGATCCCAAGTGCCATTATTTGAGAGAGCTGACATCTCAAGTTGCATAGCCTGTTTCCAGCCACTGTTCTTCATAGCATCATAATGATTTCTTGGTATAGTCACATAATCAATCCCAATAGCGAATGTACGGGCCTGCTTAGATAGATGAGACAGACAACATGCATTTGTAATAGGATGTTTAATAGTACAGGACTGAGTACCTTTCCGAACAGCAATAGGAAGATCGAGGTCTGATGTCTCTGTAGGAATCTCTCGAGTAGAAGGAGCACAAGTGGTGATATGATGTATATTTAAAAGATTACGTGCTTGAATGATAATAAAATAAATAATTCAAAGAATGCATGCCTCTAGTATTGGTTGAGTTGATAGTCAAGTAAAATTCCTTCAGCATGGTCTTGACATTAATAGTATTCATCGGTGTTAACTTCAACATTTACACTTGGCAAACCAACTAAGAATGGACTGGAATCGTCATACTTTTCATAGTATTCTTTTTCACTTATAGGATCTACTGTAAACTGTCTTTTTCCATGAAGAACGACAGACAAATTTTTATTTTCCAGGTCATCAATATAGAATACTTTTTTTTCTTGGTCTGCCATGATGAATGGCTCATCTTTCTCACCAATCTTTTCAAAATTCACCAATTTGAAACCCAACCCATCCACTAAAACTCATTTGTTGTTATCAACCCAATTACACCTAAAGATAGGAACTCTGACATTTGTATAGTCCAATTCCCATATGTCCTCAATGACACCGTAATATGACATCTCAGCTTTGTGTGGTCTTTTGTCTTTGGCACTAGCAAAATACAACGAACAAGCTTGAACAGTGACCCCACTATTTTGGACTACACTACTTTTATCTTGAGGCTTTGTGTAGTATCAAAATCCATTTATGTCATATCCTTCATATGACATGACATCCATTTTTGGCTTAAAGGTGAGCCATTTTATGTTCTCAACAACATTATTTGGTGATTCAGATAGTTGATTAAAGACTTTCTCTTCAAACTACCTAATAAATATTTGATTATGCTCTCTTGCAAGCCACATTGAACTGGATCGCAGATGATTTCTCTTGATAAGATCATTGTGTTCTATGATGTAGCTACTAACTTCATCGATGTTGTGTAAAATATACAAATGTGCTTGTTCCCACAACTCACGACTAATTCCTTTCACTCGTGCTCCCAGTGTTCCTTTGCCACAATAAGATTTAGTGTGATGGGAATTTTTTAGATCGCTAGAAGTTTCATTGCAATTCAAAAAATCATTGCAAAAGTCCATTACCTCCCTGGCCACATAACCCTCAATAATACTACCTTCAGGATGATAAAGATTCCGAACATCACCTTTAAAAACACTCATGTAGCGTTCAAATGGATACATCCAGTGTAAGAAAATTGGACCCAATATCTTCACCTCCCTTGTTATATGTACTATAAGATGAACCATGATATCAAAAAGTGAAGAAATACATTTCAAGCGGACACATGGTAACAATTACATCTTTTTGTAATTTATCGAGAGTATCACGCTTTTTTTGTTATAATTTCTCAGTATCACATCTGATTTTAGAATTTGCTCCTAGAAAATGCATGTAGGCAATTATTTTGGTTCTTTGGAGTTCTAGTTTTCTATTTTAGTTCTCATTTGATATCAAAGTTGGCTATTATAAATATTATATTTTGGCACCTTGTAGTGGTTTATGCCTCTTAGGCTATGATATACTAAGCATTCAATTACATTTGCTCTTCAATTTTCATTAAGGTTTTTGCTTGGTTCCTAATGAACCATTCTAGTTTACTTCAAATATTGTGCATAGTGAATCATTTTCTGTGTTTTTTAATTAATGGAATTGGTAAGGTGATGTGGAGCAAGTACTCAATGGGTGTTGGTTGTTATGCAAAAACTAACACACATTTGGTAGCCATAAAGAATTTGTGACACCACAGAGTTGGTTGAGCCAAGTAGTTAAACTGATTGAATCAATAGAAAGGAATATGAGAAAAAAAACATTAGAATGAATAGAAAATGTCTTGTGATCAAAAGTCAATGATCATTTGGGTAGCCACACTAGTTGACCCAGAATAAATTGAGGGTCATGTTTGTAGGTGTGCAAATCTTCATGCTTCTATATCTACCAATTTGCTTTTATAGTAATGCATGTAGATCTTCTTTATGTTTACACTTACACTCTAGTCATCATACAGAATTATGTTCTATTTTTAGAGGTATATGTATCTTGGTCCTGACTATTTTTCCATTCCCAGTAGTTTTGCCACAAGTCTTCCTGGTTCATGGACCCTCTGAACTAGTGAAATGTTGATTGTCATATTCAATTTTCTATTCCAATTTTGGCATCATCGTTACTCACCAATCATCGTTACTCACCAATATATTCTAGGTGTTAAGACAATGCTTAGAACACTTTCTATTTGATTTGTGGTGGTTGTAGGTGGGGTTGGGGTAGTCAATGTTGTACTATGTGTCATTTATCATCATTAATATTTCCTCACCCTTAAGGATATCTTTTAATTTCCATATTGACCATATCAATTTGACATTTAATATTTCTAGTATTTGTTTTGGGACTGCAGTATGGCTCCATTTCTGAAACAGTGGCATATGATTTGGTACTGGAAGGTGAAATGAAAGTTCAAGATTTCAGACAGCAAAATATTTTGCTCCATGGTTTCTGGAAATGGCCATTGATAGAGTTTGCTTCTTGGTGTTTCTGATGCATAAAATAAATTAAGGTATGAATATCTTGATAAGAATGAGTAGTCTTCTGCTACGTATTTTAATAATTCAATATTTTGTTACTGTCATGTATAGATATCTTTCTTATATAATGGGTGTCACCACACCAACAACTGATTGTCTCAACCTGGTGCTTGATTTTCTATTTCCTGTAATCATGGAGAGTCATGGAAACAATATCTTAAGTTGTCAAGATGTGATCAAATTTTTGTAATAAGAGGCTATATCAATAATCCATTTTCTTTTTTTTGAGTCTAGGTAGTGATGTTCTGGAACTATGTTGGACTAGGTAGAAATTGGACCAAATCATGGAACTGAACTGACAAATTTGTTTTGGATTGAGTGAGGTTAACGGTTTAGGTGGGTAATAAGGATAACTGTTACTAGAATGTTTGAGAATTTGTTCTTTTTAGTTCATGGTAAGCATTTACAAATGTACTAGAATCTTAAATAGATATACCAATACAACATAATAATTTATGTTGGACCAACTGATAAGCTTGTATATCATTAAAATATGGATATTAACAAAAAACATAGAAAGACCAAATTCAACCAAGAAGAGTCAACATGAGCAGCATGTCAATACAACTTAAAAAGAGTTAAGAGTTCCATGGGAGAACACACCCCTACAGGCGCAGTGATCTATACGATGAAACCATCCCCTTTTAGTGTTGATCTTTACTGATGAAAATAAAAATGGAATACCACCATATTTTGGTTGTATTGACATACAAATATAAAATCATTAAAGGGGGACATTTACATAGTATAGCAGTCGATATTTGGACCTTTATCTTTCTTTTTTTCTCCTATTGTGAATGGGGCCCTGTTCCTTTTCCTATTGATATGAGGGGGTCTGGTTAGGTCTTTTTCCCTACTTAATATTCTATTCGTTATTTACTAGTTAAACTTCATCCTGATGTGCAACTGAACTTCCTTTCATCCATGGAACTATAACTTTTGAACTCATCATACTCCATTCAGAGGGGTTTGAAGATTAGCTTCTAAGATTGGATGCTATCATCATCATATATGGACACCAGTCCAGAAGTAGTCATATGGACACTTTAAACTTTTTGCAATGTTACATGTATCTAATCACCATTACATATACACTATTATATTTATCATGGACTATAACAATCACCACATGCAATGAAATGGGATATGGAAACTCATACAAAATCTTGATTCAACAAGTGTTGTAGAAAAAAACATGAGATTCACATCTATATATAATACCAATGCTACCCTTTTTAGGGTTATTAATTGCCCGATCTAGCAAGCTGGTTGGCCAACCAGAAGTCCCATATTTGGGTTGATCTGGTGTTATTATTGATCCATCTTCTCATCTTGATCACAAACCCTCTAAGTAGCATATTCTATGGTGTGTGCTTCTAATTGTATCCTCCTCTCCATCATGGTCCGTTGGTCATTTTTTTTCACATCATCCTATACTAAATTCATAGTTAAAATTTATAAGGAGAATTAATATAGTGAGGAATGGCATCCAAGCCATATACATGTTACATGATGTTTGATAAAAATAAAAAATAGCATTATTACATGTCTCAGATCACGCCATGATGATCTAGTTTTCATGTCCACATCCACCAAAAAATGGACTTTTCAAGGAGTCAATTGGATATATGTAATATCTATACATATCATATTCATATATGATAATAGGTGATTATCATGGATACAAGTGTGTACTTTTATTTTTCCAATTAATTGTTTGTGGTTCAAGATCCAAATTAGTGTTAGAAGCATATTGTAACAAACCCAAACCTATAATCACATCCCATTCCCTGGTTAGGGAGATAATATGCTCATTTTCTTAAATTTGACCAAACAATAGTAAAGATATGCCTGAATGGATATTGTTTGCACATTAAGTGGCTTAAGGTTATATAATCAACATCCCATATTAACATAAGAACATGTATATGTGTTAACATGAAAATAAGTTCATAAAATATATCACATGTGTTGCCTTTTCTAACTAATATGCACATAATGGCTAAAGTATGATTAATAAGAAGTATAATCTGCTATGGAATAACAATTGGCGTTCAATGCCCATAAACATGAATAATGTACCATTATCTAAATAAACATTGAATTAATGTAACAAATAGGTTAAATAAGTAAAATATGGATTTCATGCATAATAATAATAAGGGAACTCTTTTGGAAGAAAATTAAATATAATAGAACTCAATTAAGTCCATATTGATGAGAAAGATATAATATTTTGGTACTACAATGGAAATCAGCCAAAAATACTAATAGTACCATAACTCATAAAAGAAAATCTCAAAAGTGAAATACAATGGAAAAATCATGTTTTTTGGTTCCCTATTAGCTTGGATACCAAGTTTCACAGGAAATAAATAATCCTTATTATCCTACTTTGTTTTAGAGAAGCAAAATTGAGAAAAACCCAAAAGTTTAATTAAATTACTAAATGTTTTCAAAAGTAACTCCTAATTCTAAATTCACATACCAAAATTAGTTTATATGTGAACTTTCACATTAATTGGACAAACTTATCTATCCTAGTGTAGTTTAGGAGAGAAAATTACTTAAAATCCATATATTAAAAAATAATAAACATTTCAAAATGGAAAATTAATGTCAAAATCAGACTCCTCATGTTTAAGTTTTCTTGTAGGCCAAGTTTCTCCTCTTTTGAGTGTTCCTAGATGCCTCAAATTCATTAAGGAAATAAAATATATGATATGATTAAAAATATTATATAAAATACTAGATGTTTAAAATGAAGCCAAAAATGGATTCCTCATGTCCTAGTTGGTCGACATACCAAATTTGGTATTATTTGAACAATATTTGAGCCCTCAAATCAAGTACGAACAGAAACAATATTTTAAACACTTAAAATTTAATGTATTTAGTTGTCACACTTGGTTTCCATAAGATTCTCAGAGTAAATATTGGTCACACTTTTTCCCTTTTATTTTGTTCCTATTTTCTTTTATTGGCTATGACTCTATCTCCAAGTTTGACCGGATGACTTGAAGTCATCCTTTGTGTTCCTTCTTTTCTCCCCCACCTGACTTTCTCCTTCTTCTTCACGCACAATAACATCGTTCTCTTTAAATCCTGATCTCTTTCTCATCCCTTTGTCACTACAATTTTCTTTCTCCCCCACCTTCCTTACACCTTTCTGAACCTAGAGACCCTAAACAATCTAGGATTGTTTCACCTATCTCTCCAATGAAATCTGACCACATATTTCATTAAGTTTTCACTCCTTTTTATTGAGCTATGCTCTCTATGCTTCTGGACACTTATAAATCATAGTCAATGGCTTTTTTGGGCCTCATAGAGTCTCCGCTCAGTACCACTTTGTTCGCCTTCTCCCTCGCTTGTGGTGGTCATTTTTCACTTGCTTCTATTGCCACCCTAGGATATCCCATCTTGATCCTGCCTTAGTGGGACTCGTAAAGGATCAGGAAGGTTTCCTAATGATCCAAGAAATCTGTTTGGGTCCTATGATTGATGTGTCTTGAGGTACATATCATTTCCCCTTTTCTTTTTGTTCCTATGATTTCTATATCTAATACATAACATCATTGCATGACTCGAGTCTTCCACAGTTCTTTCCTTTCGTGACATCACTGAGTTACAATGTGTGCTATCCTATCGCTAGACTATTTTTTCTTCCTCTTGTTTTGATTTAGTGTTTTCTCAAGCTCCTGGCTAGAGAAACCATGGCAGGAGGTCTACTAAGTTTCTCTGACTCCCTCACAACTCATACCAGGGCTTGTCGAGATCGTTGGGGCAAGTCAGGTACAATAGTTAGTGCTCTAAGTTTGATGTTTTCTGTACTGTGGATATGATCTATGAGATGAGGTATGGTGTTTCTGCATTTTCATCATGAGTATGAGTCAAGAAGGAAGGCGATGACCAGTTGGTTTACATCTCTGACTTGATCTTCTCTTTTTGTTAAATCATCGTCTTAAAGGGTAAAAATGTCTTTTGTTACTCTTTTGATGCCACTGAGTTGTGCCCCTAGTTGGGCTGGTTGATAAGCCTTGATAGGGCTAGGTGAGAGGATTTTTATAGTGGATACATTACCGATGTGGCTTAACCAATTTTTATGACTAGTCAAAACTTCAAAAATACATAACTAATTCCATGATTATCCAAAAATTATGCAAAAATACTTGTTGGATTAAAAACGTATCCTCTATCCAAATAAAAATATTTCATAATAAAAATATGAGTATAATTAGAATAGTAATTTATAGTTTATAATATGCATACTAATTAACGGTTGTATACACAAATATATGTTAGGTGAACAAGAACCCTGACTTGAGATTAGGGCTTGGATTTTAGAAGGTTGAAAACATATTTGAGGTTTGTTGCATTCCCTGTTATTCTATATTGAGCAATCATCCATAATTATCACTTTCTTAGACAAATGGATAAACTAGCCTACACAATTTCTCTCTTCTGAGAATTTATTTCATGTGAAAGATTTTATCTTTGATTTTGATCTTGTAATCATTTTACATTGAGGATATTCTTATTGGACTCATATTTATATCTTGTTTACTTTATTCCCTATGGAAACCCTAACTGGATTATTTGATATCCTAATCTTCTTGTAGTGGACTTTTATTATCACTAAAGTATCTTAATTTGGGAATTGCTAGAATACTTGTTTATGGGTCCTCTAACCCCATTGATATCAGTTGGATCTTCACATACCTTATTTGTCCTTAACTATACTTTATCTTTCCTACCCTATTTGCATTGGTGATTAACTAGTAATAACTAGAGGTAGTGACACCATAAAGGATTGGGTTTTGTTTCCCTATAGTTGCATTGAGGTTTTAGTCCTCCTCTGGTATATTATATTTTTTCCACTGAGGTTTTATTTCTCCTGTCAATGCACTGAGGTTTTAGTCCTCCTGCAAAACTACTATATTTGTTTTCCACTAATTTTTTAGTCCTCTTACCCATAGAATGGAATGTATGGTCTCCTACCCTGCTTTTTAGTATATGCTAGTCTTTTCATTACTAGTCATTCAATTGATTATGAATTGTGATATTATTCATGTGAAATAGTTTTAAGATAAGATATCTCTTTTGTTTGTCACCTCAATGGTAATCATATCCTCTTTGATATCTACTTAGATAGTACCTTTCCTCTTCTATAGGAAGCTTTGATATATTTGATGTCTTAGACCCCTTATATTGCTCAATCCATATTTTTTACACACATACTGGCTTTTATGCTGACAACATCTATTTTATCTTCTCTTTTGGGGTATGCTTCCAACCCCATGTGTAGGATCTGGAAGACTAGCCATGGTGACATGCACCTACTAGGTAGATCTCTTGGGGAGACATACCTGAGATATCTAGATATCCCTCTACTTAGATCCTTATGTTATAACTTTCATGTAAACCCTATATGGGAGATGATAATGTACTTTTGTAAAATTACATATAGTCATGAAACAATATTCCTCTACTATACTTCATCTAGTTTTTATATCATCATTTGAGAAATAAAAAATTACACCTATTCCAGCATACCATTTGAGTGTGTATGGAATAGATGGACTTATATTCCTTAGATAAAGTAGGGAGTGGATCCTATCTCGGGTCCCACACCTCACATGTATGACATTTTCTTTGATATTACTATTGGGTTTTAGGGAAGGGGCACATCGGAATGATTTTTCCCTTTCGAAGCAAGCCAATGGATCCATCATATCTATAAAAACTTGGTGAATAAAAGATATAAGAGGGGATAAAGATGATACCTTTGCGCATAGTACTTGTCCAAAAAGTATATGCATCTTATGTTGGTGAAGAATGAAGAACTCCATCCTCCAGATCTAGATATAGAATGAACACTGAGATGTTCAAATGCTAAGAAGAAAAATATCTAGATTAGGTACCAAGTATCAACTTGTTATCGTCTTGTAAAACGTGTTCTCCAAGCCTCCACACATATGCATCAACCTCTACTTTGTCCATGTGGATGAGGGACAATTTGTGCACCACCTTGGCCACAAAGTCAAAGAGGAATAAGAGTTGTGTATGTTTTAGGCATCTCAAAACTCCCTTTCTTCTCCTATGTTGGGAAGTAGTCCTTAGGGTGACCTCCTCTCTAAGAGAGAAGTTTGACAAACTTGTCTCATAGATTATCTCAAGAGTTATGACTAACCCTTTGAGACATGCCCCCTTTATATGGGAGAGTCATGGGTTTGTAAAAACCTAATTCCAATCTCTATCATATTAGCAATCTTAAAAATAGTTTACCTCTAAAAAATCAGATTGGATTTTTGATCGACTGATCATGTCTTGTGATTTACCAATCACATTCATTGATTGCCCGGTCACGTTAGCTTGTTGACTGATCACCATAGTCTAGATTTATATTTGACTTATTTTCTAATTTTAGACTTTTCCTATAACATTGTGATTGCCCAATCATTTAGTGTAGTCGATGGATCACATGTATCTAATGGATATCTCAATCGATCTATTGAATCAAACATTATGATTGTCCGATCATACATTCTTGTCTCCCAATTCTAGGTTAAATCAACTTGTTTATGATTTAGAACCATTCTAATCATAAGTTTCATTGCAAACTTTAATTCCCTTATGCATCCTTATGTGTGCAACGCGATATGTTCCTCATTACATTGATATTGATGTTCAAAATAACGCAAGCAAAGATTGATATCTAGCCACACATCATTGCCACCTAAGTAATAGGACTGAGTTGGAGAACAACTACAACATTTAATGTGAACAAGGTTACCATGACCATATAATTCATTTTTCTCAAATAACCACATTGAATTCGAGGCACTGAATGTCATCTTCTTAATCATTGAATATATGTTCCTTGAATTACATAAGACTATTTGGTATAATGTGAGCTCAATATCATATATTGTATCATGTGAGCATAGTCATGCATTTGTAGTGTTACTTATGAAGTGGCTGGTGATATCACTCTAAAGGAGGGACATATTCCATCTAGATCGCTCATAGCGCCCAGTCATAACTGACACAGGAACTCATATTTCAGAGCACGTTGGGCTAGTTCCACAGTACACAGAATGACATGTGTAACTATAATGACTTCAGGTCTAAGCACAATAGTAACCACTGTCACATTGAGATATGACTCTGACATGTCATTACATGACTTCCATTTGTCAATCTCAAGGCGGGTTTGTCCAGTATAACTTGTTCTCTAACAAGTACCCATGTATCTGAGTCAATATCTAATATCATGACTAAAGAGACATAGTCATCTCTCACCATACATTCTACTCTTGTGTATTATTATTTTCTTATATTGTCCACAATAATAAACGACTAGGGACTTACAAATAATAAATATTGTTATTACACATATGACCTCAAATTTAGGTCCTCAACTAAACCATAAGTAATTGAGCTAACATTCTTAGGACATTATTAAGTTTTATTCATTATCTTAATACTGAATCAAACACAATAAGTGGAATCCCCTTTTAATAATAATAATATCAAGTACAAAATATACTTTTTAAAACAATCCATGATGTCTCTCAGGGCATATAACCACCGGATCTAACACATGACTAACCAACATAATTTTAATTTTTTTATATGAAAAATAAATGTTTTGAATGATATATTTAATTTTGTTCTTAGATAGAAACTAATCAGCTTCTGATAACTAGAACTAAGCTTTCAAATATCATGTGATAGACCAAAGAACAAAGGCCTTTTGTGATAGGAAGACTTTGCATACTATTCTACCATGTATGTTTCCTAATGGCTAAAACTAATTTTTCATTATTATTAATGACATCCATAATGATTTATGTGACGTCCCCGAATTTTGATTTCTCCAAACCCTATTGGGAATGAGATGTCAGAATCCAAAAACATCATCCAATCATATCAGAGAGCGATGTGGAAGCATAATACGCATACATGAGCATACAACCATAACATTTCTCAACAAAAACATGTATATTTATACAACATGAATCATTACACAATGATTTACAGTTACATATTGAATGAAAATTCTATAAGTCTGAACATGTATGCTAACAGGATCTTAGACAATAGGTACAACCTGAACATTGCTCACTTCACGTCTTTTATCCCATGCTAGCTTTGAACCTAAAACATACGTGAAACAAAAATCAACACACAAGGTGTTGTGTAGATGGGCAGAAAGATACATATATTTATGGCTTTCATAATTTTGAAAAAGATTTGCAGAAGGAAAGAAAAATTATAGAAAACACTTCTTTATTAAGTGAAATACGCCAATTTCAGTCATTTTCCTAGATGAATTGCATTATCAAGGTAGACTAGTACCAAAACATAAATATTGGGCCCATCCTCGTGTACCAAGTACTCTAGGGAAACTCCTCGTACACCGTGTGCTCTAGGGAGGTGTACTAGCCAAAATTAATCCATTCCCTCGTAAGGGGGATAATGAACACCTTAAATAACTACAAAGCATCTACTTATCATTTATGTTTACAAGTGATAAAACATCGAGTACTATATAGTGCTACTACATCCAATATTTGCAAATAGAAGAGAGCATACATACATATCATGATTGCAAGCAAGAAAACTATAGTCACATACTTAACCCACGTACCTGAATTTAGAGATTCCTATTTACATTCTGGATCATCTACATAATTGGTCATCACCTGATTAATAATAAAATCATATACTAGCATCAGATTCTGATCATCTTAACCCTAGTCGTGTTCATTTTAGGGTTTACTTAGATCATTATGTTATTCTCATGATCACTGTTCGGAAAATTGGCCGCTTAGGCCGAATAATCGGCTGAATATTCCTTTTTGGGGGTTTACCGAACCGATTATCAATAATCGGCCTATAATCGGTCCAGGACCGATTAATCGGCCGATCGGGGGAATAATCGGCCGATTAATCGGCGATTTTCAAAATCAAATGCTAGTAATAATTTTTTTTTACATTAATTTTTTCTAATACTACTATTGGTTATTACAATTACATTCTCTTCTTTCAATTTACATATTTGGTCTTCTCCTCATGTTTTCTCTATAAGTTTATAGTTAGTGTTTATTGAACTGATCCTTACTATTGATGTTTTCTTCTCTAAGTTCATCAATGTTTCTAATTACTTCTTAATGAAAGATTAGTCTATGACTTATCAATGTTTCTAATTACTTATCAATGTTTTTCCCTAATTTCATCAATGTTTCAAGTTACTTATTAATGTAATATTAGTCTTATCACTTATCAATGTTTCTAATTACTTATTAATGCAATATTAGTCTATGACTTATCAATGTTTCTAATTACTTATTAATGCAATATTAGTCTATTACTTATCAACGTTTCTAATTACTTATTAATGTGATATTAGTCTATGACTTATCAATGTTTGTAATTACTTATCAAAGTTTTCTTCTCTAATTTCATCAATGTTTCAACTACTTATGAATGCAATATTAGTCTATTACTTATAAATGTTTCTAATTACTTATCATTGTCATTATTATATGGTCAATATATAATTTACATATCTTTATGATTAATATTAAAAAAAAATCAAAATCGATTAAAACCGAATATTCTCCCGCTTATACTCCCGCATACCGTATATACTCTATTCGGTACCCTCTCCGCCCGTACACCGATTACCGCTTTTCAGAACACTGCTCATGATTACTTGTATTCTTACCTTATATTTATCTTACTGATGTCATTTTCCAGATTATGGTTCATTATCTGAACATTAGGTTCCATATCCTTTTCTTGCACATATTAACCATGGTTTATATACATTATTCAAGTTAGGGTTACAACCCATGTATCAAGGTTCATCTTCTTACAACATGAATTTCATATACAAGACTGGTCTCATATTTACATATTATATTTCAGTTACAGATATGAGAATGTTCTGTGAATTTCATCATTTATTGAGCATGTATGCATTAATTGCATTATCTTTAGTGTTATTAGCCCTAATTAGCCATATTAATCAAATTACATGATTGTGTGCATCAACATCGTAATTATTGACATCATATGGATTCTAAACATGATTATTCACTTACTGACATTTTATCATGATTTTAGGCCATTGTTTGATATTTATTACTCATGAAACAAGCATAATACACTTTACATGATATCACTCTTATTGATGCATCAAAAGCCTGATATTATCATTCTACTGTTTTCTACTCATTTTTATGAGAATTTTGGTACCTTGTTTGTATTTTTCTGATGAACAGGCTAATTCCTATGAATTATGCAAGATCTAGGTATTTACCTTTTCTGGCCAATCGTGTGATGCCGTGTGGCCTCTAAGAGGCGCTTCTCTTCTTTGGTTGAGCCGGCTGGTTCTTTACAGATCCGCCTAGTTTGGTATGGTATGGTTTTCCAGGCCTGGACCCGGTTCAAGGTTCTCCGCCTTCTCCGCGTCGCGCAGACTCTTTCTCACGATCAACCTCTGGAAACTGCAGTCGGGCTTCCGCCTGAGCGTGAGCGCCTCCGAGCTCAGCTCCCTTCATCCCGATCTTGGACGCCGTCATGGCTAGGTCTTCTCCAGAGAGAGATCGGTCGCTCTCTCTTTCTCACGACCTATGCGTTCTCACGTTGCGCCCAGGTGCACCACAGATCCCAGCGCCGGCATCACTAGGGACTGCTCCGGCGAGCAGTTAGCCTTGGTTCTCGTCTTTTCAACAGGTGATAAAGCTTCCTGTGGGTCTTGTGCCCTCACCTCCGATGGCTCCAGACAAACCTCTAGAGGTAACAGGGTTCATCTTCTGCTCCAAAGATCCTCATCTACGAGCCGCAGGTGGTGGCTGCCGGAGCTGGGGCTCACCATTCACAGCTCCTACTACAGTGGTGAAAGGGGGTTCTCCTCCCTGTCTTGGTCTGCCTGAGGTCACCGTCCTCATCCCAATGGAAGTCTCGGCGCACATCCTCCTCCATGCGAGTCTGTGCTAGCACCTCCAGAGCCGCCGCCTTCACTTCTGTTGCGTCGGCGTGGCTCGACAATGAGAAAACAGACCTCTGTAGGTTTAGATCCGGAGAGCGCTCTTGGTTGGGTGCCTCCAACAGCTTCGGATTTCCTCCCGGAACCCGTCCTTCACCTTCAATCTTGCACGGAACCATGGCTAGAGAAGATAGGGAGAGTGGGGGGGCTGCGTCAAGTGAGAGTCTGCTAAATGACCTGTTTTGGTGGATCTAGCGTCCCTCTTACAGTCACAAGTTGAGGCAGTCAAAGCCCAACGCCACATATGGCCAACAACTCCAAAATATGTGGGGTTGAAGACGGAGCCTAATACATTAGATCATTCTCAAGTGAATCTGCGGCATACTTGAGCAGGCTGCGACTGCATGATGGGACATTTATTGAGACCTCCATCCTAAGTTCAACCGTATTCCAAAAATCCACATTTTTAACTAAAATCTAAATCATCTTTTTGACTTCTAACTTCCATATCTCATAGTAGGAAACTTTAAATAATATGGAATTCTAAACCTAGGTCCAATACCACTAAATGGAGTTTCTGACCATTTTTTAGATCAAACAAACATTAGTAACATCTCAATTTAATTCCGCAAATGGTCTCATATAACTCTATAAACCTCATTAATCATCAAACATTGTTGTAACACGTTCACTCTCATTATCGCGATCATTATACATCCCAATATTCATAAGTCAACCATCTAAATTCATGTATTCTCTAATTCATAGAAGAAGTCATGAGTACTCTAAAGTGGTACATATATAAAGATGTTGAACTTATGCTACACATCAATTATCATCTAAAATCAACATCACAGGCCCGACTTATTTAATTTGATTCTATAATACTTCATAATCCATCACTATCTATTTTATTTTAGGTTTGTCTTCAAGAACTATATTGGGTATGAAAACCCTAAAATACAGGGTCATCACATTCACCCCACCTTAAATAGAATTTCGTCCTTGAAATTCAACAAATATCTCAATCATGGTGATATCAAGGGGTCCAACTTCATATATGTCACCAGTTCTAGGTGCCAGGGATATCAATATGAACCCTAAGTTATTATGTTTGATTTCAAAGTATCTAGGGTGTACTCACCTTACCTTAAATAAGTCGAAACACCATCTCATGTCTTAGTCATAACATGACATTATGATATCTTAGGATTACATCACCCCTAAGGATACGGGTTTTGTTCATACTTTTAAAGTTCAAGAGGAATTCATTTATATGCCATGGTATTCAGATCATTCAAATCTAACATCATTAACATCTTACAATATTTTCAGCATTAGAGGAGATTTATCTTCATCCTTGATATTAGGATTTTTCTACTTAAGAAGGGCTTACGTAACATGCTTGACCATTAGGGTTTCTCCCTATGGTGTGATATTCATACTCAACTTAGAAGCATACATTGAGAAGGATCAAAGCTATGAACTATATTTCTGATCATATATCCTATGATCCATAAATATCTTTATATCAAGTTCATGAGTTCAACTTTTTATGTCTTGCATGTATTATGTGAAGGAAAAAGAGAATATACTAAGTTTATCACATGATCTCAGTATCATATCTTTTATGTTTCATATGAAGGGGCAAAGAATATTTTAAAGTCAAATTTTTCATGATTTCAATCGTGGGTACTACGTACATGCATGATATGGGGGGTATAGAATAGGTCAAGCTTATACGGGTGACTCCTCATATAAATCATCTATATAGCTCAAGTGAGGTTTCTGTCATTGTATATTAAGAAAGAGAAGAAGAAGGGAGAACATGTATTTTTAGTATCTTTTGCACAAAGCATCATACTCTCATAACTAGAGTTCATATATTACCTCACTTGCAACTAATGATGAGATTCACAAAATATGTCACTCCAGCTAGGACCTAACTCAGCCAAAGGATTGACTTAATCACATGGGTCATCTACCCATCCTTTTCTTTTACCCAATTCTCACATATAGATTCGAATCATGCATAAGGAGTCAACTCAACACTCAAGGGTAATCTAATGTAGGACTTTTTTTAACACATATCTCATATATTGGAGGCTAGGTCCTATGACCTTCTCCCTGTGGGTCTTACTCTCTCTAGAGTTCACCACATATCTCATCCTACCACTAGAAATCCTCCTTGTATAAGAGCTTGAGGCTCATGCACACTCATCTCTATCTTAACTTAGCTTATCTTAAGTAGAAAAAGGGAATGTACTTTCATCATCACGACTTAGCATAGATCCTTTAAGAGTGGATTCAGCTCATATACAACTCAAATCTTAATAAGGAAACTTATACCATCATGGATTAAAGATAGGTAAGATTCTATATGCTTATTTCCTTCATCTTTCTTGTGTCTGTCTATGTATCACATAACCTTATGAGGCTCTATACATCTAATCTAGATCTATTCTCTCTTCTAGACCGATGTCACTCCCTTTCACTTAGATTGCATGAACACCCACTACTCTCCTATGTGAGGGACACATTTTTATATTTACATATATATAATAAAATATTATATAGTTTTTCTTCAAGAAAGAAGGCGTCGGAGAAAACTGTCGAGGTGCGAGCCGATTGGGAAACAAAACCAAATCAGCAAAACGAGTGTCCAACACACAGAAGATAGTCTAGTGTCATGTCACCTAGTGAAATGGTGAGAACGAGATGTAGACTAGTGTAGCTACCCAATACATATGAGCTCTATATGGAAAGGGTTTCTCACACTTGTCTAAACCTAGTTCTCGAACATCTAGGTTCTAACTTAGAGGCTAAGTCAAACCTTATTCCTATAGAACAATTACTAAGTTTCTAAGATTTAAGGTGAAAAGTGAGGCTTAGTTTATATGTTTCATGATGAGAAATTGTTAGGTGTAGCTATTGTTCATGCTCTGAGACCAACTGTGACGTCCCCGGATTATGATTTCTCCAAACCCTATTGGGAATGAGATGTCAGAATCTGAAAACATCATCCAATCATATCAGAGAGCGATGCGGAAGCATAATACGCATACATGAACATACAACCATAACATTTCTCAACAAAAACATGTATATTTATACAACATGAATCATTACACAATGATTTACAGTTACATATTGAATGAAAATTCTACAAGTCTGAACATGTATGCTAACAGGATCTTAGACAATAGGTACAACCTGAACATTGCTCACTTCACGTCTTTTATCCCATGCTAGCTTTGAACCTAAAACATACGTGAAACAACAATCAACACACAAGGTGTTGTGTACATGGGCAGAAAGATACATATATTTATGGCTTTCATAATTTTGAAAAAGATTTGCATAAGGAAAGAAAAATTATAGAAAACACTTCTTTATTAAGCGAAATATGCCAATTTCAGTCATTTTCCTAGATGAATTGCATTATCAAGGTAGACTAGTACCAAAACATAAATATTGGGCCCATCCCCGTGTACCAAGTACTCTAGGGAAACTCCCCGTACACCGTGTGCTCTAGGGAGTTGTACTAGCTAACATTAATCCATTCCCTTGTAAGGGGGATAATGAACACCTTAAATAACTACAAAGCATCTACTTATCATTTATGTTTACAAGTGATAAAACATCGAGTACTATATAGTGCTACTACATCCAATATTTGCAAATAGAAGAGAGCATACATACATATCATGATTGCAAGCAAGAAAACCATAGTCATATACTTAAATAAAAACCCACGTACCTGAATTCAGAGATTCCTATTTACATTCTGGATCATCTACATATCTGGTCATCACCTAATTAATAATAAAATCATATACTAGCATCAGATTCTGATCATCTTAACCCTAGTCGTGTTCGTTTTAGGGTTTACTTAGATCATTATGTTATTCTCATGATTACTTGTATTCTTACCTTATATTTATCTTACTGATGTCATTTTCCAGATTATGGTTCATTATCTGAACATTAGGTTCCATATCCTTTTTGTGCACATATTAACCATGGTTTATATATATTATTCAAGTTAGGGTTACAACCCATGTATCAAGGCTCATCTTCTTACAACATGAATTTCATATACAAGACTAGTCTCATATTTACATATTATATTTCAATTACAGATATGAGAATGTTCTGTGAATTTCATCATTTATTGAGCATGTATGCATTAATTGCATTATCTTTAGTGTTATTAGCCCTAATTAGCCATATTAATCAAATTACATGATTTTGTGCATTAACATCATAATTGTTGACATCATATGGATTCTAAACATGATTATTCACTTACTGACATTTTATCATGATTTTAGGCCATTGTTTGATATTTATTACTCATGAAACAAGCATAATACACTTTACATGATATCACTGTTATTGATGCATCAAAAATGAAAACCCTAAAATCTAGGGTCATCACAATTTACCACTCAACATATATGAACTACATTGATTCATAATTTGAAATAATTTTCAAAGATCAAACCTATTGGATAACATATAACTTTTTTTTTGGCTTTTTAGATAATAAGTATAAAGTATTGATACTAAGACCCTAAAATACACTCTAGTGCAAGCTTGATTGACAACTATTTTAAAGTCATTATTGGCCTAGATTTTTACATACAGATTTGTACATTGTTTATACTCGTATCTATATATTTTTGTAAATTTGTATAATAGAACATTTTATAGGTCAATAAGTCAACAATTGACTAGGAACTTCCTTCAACATATCATCTTTTTATGTCCTGGAGTGTGAACATTTGTGTACAACCTATATATAAAATGTGTTGTTCCTTTCAGATAAATGTGTACAATGGAACATGCATAGAAGTAACAAATAAAAAACCCATGAAGACTTCCAATGACAATTTGTCAGGTTATTCATAAATTATCACAAATCTCAACTTCCTTTGAATTCCCAAGTTCAACACTTAAAACTTTTGTCCCTTTAACAAACTTAATTGAATAACTCAAGTTATCTCAATAACATTCAATTTTAAATTAATTTGTCTAGTCATTTTCATTAATTATCTGATTTTAATGTATTTATACGTTTAAAGATATGCATTTGACTAGTTCCATTATTTTGTCATTTGTAACCCATTATTCGTTAGTCCTATTCAACTTTTCAAACTTAGAATGAATTAGTTGTATCTCATAATATTTTATTTTATTATTTCTACCAAAATGTTGCATGTTATTATACACTTAGAATGCCTTGAACTCCTTGATAGGTTATAGAAACTAGAAAAAATTGCATATAGAATTATCCATAATAACCCCTCATCACTACATGGATTTACGACTAGGGAATCCAAGTACTGAGGTCAAGTGGTATGCATCATGTCCATGTCATGTTAATCACTTGAGTTAATTTTTAGATATTATTTGCTATTATACATGCAGAGTGATCTAACTTATGCACTAATATCAATCTATGAGGACCATTTTTTAAACTAAGAACCAATACAATTATTATAATAATCCTCATATAATATATTTTGAAGGAACACACCAAAAATAATTTATGAAGAAACCCTATATTTTTTCCCTTATAGTTAAAACATTCAAATAAAAACTACAAGCAGGAAAATATAGATGGTATGAAATCCATACCCACTAAAAACATCTTATATGTTCTTGGGTTTACCCATATTTGGACAATGAACATATCTTACAAACATATAGATAAGATAGATAATTGATATCTCAATCATTTCAAGCTAACTTATCAGTCAAGATATCACCATGGATCACTAAAGCATCAAAAGACATTAAACTTAAACTATACAATAAGATTTTGAATGAACAAACATTTATCTTTATTTGTGATAGAAGGTAGGAAAGTGATAGTATACAAACACCCTAGGTTGATCTACAATATACATTATTAAGATTTTATCAAATGGACTTTACTCTACTCAAACTGTATTTAATTTCATGAAGAAAAATCACATGAGACACAAAAGGATACCCAGTGAGTGAAAAACTCCCTAAGAAGAGAAATAAGCATGTACCCAAGGTATATTAAGAGATTTAATGTAAAATGTACTAGTTACCTACTACAAAATCATTGAAAAAGTTATATATCTTAAGAGGATATATATATCCTATCATTAAAAAATGTGATATATTCTATTAACATTATCAATCCAACATTAAAATAATCTCGACTAGAGAAACATGCAATCACATACAATGCCTTCAACGCCGCTTATAGATAACATGCATAAAATGTTCATCCAAACTTCCTCAGCCTTATGCACAAATTTTGGAATAAGCCAGTTTCCTATTGAGGGAATTATGATTAGTAATAATTACTTTTTCCTACTCAGTTATATTATGCACTTTTGTTCTTTAATTAACTTGGTTTGTACCTAACCAAGTTACGTATGAAATTTAGCACCACAAATCCACCAAATAAGGTGTTGGTGTTTTCTACCATGATATGGCCTCACAATACTTTAACAAATGGGAGTATACAACTTCAAGGGATCACTGGCCTATGACATGCATAAATAATAGGCCTTTTTGCATACTTATGCCACACCAATTCATTGTACCACTTGTGATAATTGTTTTTTTATATTTTTCATGATATTATCATTAATAATGTATCACCGATGAAGGTAAATGTGATGGAGTGAAATATTGGAATTTTTGGATACCTAATCACATAAGTGAGTTTTGACATCAAAATTGGATGGGATGTAGCATGGATGGTGTAAAATTATGATTAAAATTTTATAATAGTTGGTTGTTCCTAGAAGGAGATATATAGAGTTCTAAATGGTCAAATTATTGATATATTGGTATCAATGAGCATGATAAATAAATCCTTGCCTAAATTACGATGGTGTCAGGCGCCATTTTGTTTAGAGCGGGCTGCGTGGCCCATTCCTTGTCCGGGATCTTTTATTTAATGGCACTAGTCCTTCCAAGTGAGAACCCACGAAAAGGCTTGAGTACAGGAGCACCTTGGAACCTATGATGGGAAATCAAGCCTGACGAGTTATCCACAACCTTGCAGTTAGAGCAGGGTAGTGGACCAGCTATAGTTGAAGCCCTCCATGCCATCACTCGTCGAAATCGTGGGGTTAGGCTGAAAGGAATTATAACTGAATAGTTGGAACTGAGTCTCCACTAAAAATTAGTTTGATGCCCCCTCACAAGGGAAAAACGATGTCAGTCTGAGAGAGAACAAACTCTCTGTCTTCGTTGTCTCTCCGCCGCGTCTTGCATCTTGAGCATGGAGGAACGAAATGGAGTTAGGGCCCGTCTGGTTGTGGGTAGTTGGAACACATGCAGTTCCAACTCAACTTGTTTTACAACTGCAAACGTTTGATTGGAAGTAACTTGAGTTCATACCCAGAAAACCAACTGCCAGCCGCTTCCATGTACAAAACTCAGGAAAACAGACCGCACCTATTTTGGGTGCTGTTGATTTTCCAGTTTGATGGGGCGTCCTCATTTCTTGTCATCAGCAACCCTTCTGCTCTCCTCACCGCCTATTTCTTAGACAATCACAACAGCAAGTAGCTGACGGACATAATTTTCTGGAGTGGTATATATACAGCGTGTAACTATAGCATCAAACTATTAGGAACCAAACGTGAGAAAACGGATGAGTTTAGTTGATACAACTTTCAACCAAACGAAAAAATTAGATTTCGTTTTCACCGCTCTGCAATTCCTGTTTCTAAACTCACCTGCTGGCTTCCAACCGCTGGCAACCAGACAGGCCCTTGGGTTAATTAGAGAAATGTAGGTAGAGATTTGGGGGGGGGGGGGGGGGGGGGGGGGGGGGGGGGGGAATTACAGAAATGTAGGTAGAGATGATAGAGGTTAACACTCAATGGAGTTGTATGTGAGTCTGTTTGGGTCCTTTCATGGTGGTTAACAAACCCCAATTGGCTGGAGATGAAGACTAAGCTTGGGGATGAGTTCCAGAGATCACTCACTGCAATTGAGTGCACAGACTAGTGCCTGTAGGAGGTGCAAACCTCGTGGAAGACTCAGCTACCAGCCATGGCGCGACAAGGGGTTCTCCCTCTTTTCCTTGGTCATCGCACCCCTAACGCCAGTGGCCTCCACTGACATTGCGAGCAGGAGCCACCAGCAGGCAACAAAGAGGTCGGCGACGTAGATAGGGGCTGGGCATAGCTGGTAGAATCATAGGGGAATGGCGAGTAGGAGTTTGGCCACAGCAGAATCCTCGCCGGAGGAGAATGTGACGGAGGCGGCCCTCAAGAACAAAGTCCCGCTGTGACTCTGGCTGACAAGAATGCGACACAGAGAAGAAGAGGAGCGCCGATTAGGGGTGCTGAATTAGGGGGACAACATTAGACAGAGACAAAACTGGCCGAAGATCCTTGTACCTCACACCAGAGCAGAATCCCAAATGGCAGCGGCGTTGGGCGGAAGCAAGCCCACGCTCACGGGTGCAGTGTGCAGATGGGGAGACAGAGAGGAGAGTGTGGGCTGTAGTCAGAAGAGACCGAGGAGTAGTAGAGGGCGGTCGATCTCTCACTGAGGACAAACCCTGAAGCGGCGCACCGTGGGAGAAGGATTCTTGTGGACTCGCAGATCGCATCGAACACGAAGGTGTGCGGGGGAGAAAGGGAAACAGACGGGGTTCATGCCCTAGAACCGGCCGGCCCAACTCAAGAGGAACAAAGAGGCGCGACCCATGGTGGCTAGGAGGCGCCCACGGATTGGCCCGAAAAGGTACAATCCTCAAAAATAAGTTGATCTTATATAATACAAAGAAATCAGTATGATTATCAGACAAATACAAATAAGGTACCAAAATTCAGGGTTATCATGATTTAATGCTTAAATATTTGGGTTATCATGTAAATGTAAAATAGTCTTTTTATGTCTAATAAATAATAAATAGAGACCTAAAATTATGTGACTGCATCAATATCTCCAAAATATGATTTATAATCCATACGATATTGGATATGATGATATTTCAACATGAAACCATGTAACTTTTTTAATGTGGCTAATTAGGGCTAATAACCCTAATTAATGTGCAATAATTACAAATATGCTCAAGAAATCTTGGAAATTATAGAGTAAGTTCATATCAGTATATGGAACCTCATATTTAATCTTGAGATCATAATTATGCATATAAATAATGTTACATGTTAAATGATACTCAAATGATGAGAAAAACCTAACATGATTAATGCACGTAACCTAGGGTTAATAAGTGCACAAAAAGAATATGGAACCTAATGTTCAGATAATGAACCATAATCTGGAAAATGACATTTGCAAGATAATTCCAAAACAAGAATGTAAGTAAAAATGAGAATATCCTAATGATCTAAGTGAAACCCTAAAATGGACATACTAGGGTTAAGATGATGGGAATCTAATGCATGGCATATATGATCTTATCTTAACCAGGGTTCGACCAAGAGTGGTAGTTGACATTAGGAGTGTGATGACTAGGTTATCTGTTGATCAAGGTACGCCCTCACCTCTTACTTGGCCTACTATTCAATATTGTTGTATTATATGTGTAGTAAAATACTTGGCATATGATATTGGATGAAATGATTGTTCTTGTATGACATGTTGCTTGATTTTCCATACTTATTGATAGGAACACATCAAACATAATATATATGTTCCATTATATGAAAGCACTATATCTCTTTGGTAAGCATAGTTCTAGTGAGTGACCTGTCTCTTTGGTAAGCAGATCACATGTACAATGATTTATCTCTTTGGTAAGTAGATCATAAGGCCTGAATGCATCTATCCCATTAGTAGGCAGATGCACGAACATATAATGGAAAATGAGATTAAAATATGTGTTCTCCTTTGTTAATAAACATCTTTGTTCAAGTATATGCCTTTTGTTATATTTCTTTATAAATGACAAGTATTAATTTTATCATATTGCCAAGCTTAGTAATGAGAGGTATATAAATAGACACATAGGCGTACTCAGTACAATATTCTTAAATATTGTGCTAACGTGCATCACATGCAATCTTTTATTTAGGTTGTAGGAACATGATCTTGACGATCCGGGATAGTTGTGAGTTGTGTGACGAGCTGATATACACGTAGACATGTTGTCTTAAGATCTTGTTGTTTAGTGGTAGTACATGTATTTGTAGAAGTTTGTTGTTCAATGTGTATATCAAATGTTGTAACAATTCATTATGTAATTATGTGTTGAATGGTGAACAAGTGTTGTATGGTTTTATTATTGTTCATGTGCATGCGCTACTGTTGTTTCCTTCTGACTTCCTCTGATGTTCTTCTTCTTAGCCTAGTGTGTGGTGTTTAAATTGAAATGCTCACTGAGGTGAGGTTTCAATTTGGACGTCACACCTCAGATTAAGTTTTAGAAAATCCAGGGATGTGTAAAGAGGCGAGATCACCTCCTTACTAAAATTTAAAGGAAATACAACATCCACAAGTTTTTAACACAAATTGAGACTTTTGAGGATGATTGCATCATAATCCAATTAAATAAGCATGATTCCAGATACATAATAAAATGTCAATAGCAGCGGAAAGAAAAGAAATAACAAGCCTTCTATTGGCCTTATTGTTTATTACATCATAGATTTCTAAAAGAAAAGATAAGATAGCATAGAGGATCAAGCTATAGCAACCTAGCCATCCTTCTTCACAAGCAAACGAACACAGCGAGGAATCTTTCTTTAAATCCTTCCTTCTCCTTGAAAAGCTCCAACACCTGGGTGGTTGGGATGGCACCCAGCAAAAGGGAAAAACAAAGAAAAGTATGTGTTACTCTACTAGTCTATCCAAGGCAAAGAAAAGATGTAACAAGGAAACTAGTCAAGTATTTGGTGTAAAAGGATATCAAAGAGTATGAGGTTTTCATTAAAGAACTTGCCATTAACAAAGATAATAAAGGATTTTAGCATGCTTATTAATATGTCTATCTAACTAAGTAGGGTTGAGGCACCTACCGAACCTCTAACCTTAGGTGAGGGAAGAATTATAAACATTTCCAAGTCACCTACAAATTTTTAATGGGGAGAATAATAAACATTCCCCTAGGGCGATTTTATACATGCCCTCTATGGGTGGTTGTACAAAAGTACCACTACTTAAAATTTAAATAGAACATTTAATTTCATGCTAAGAGATTTATGGCAAGAATAAACAAAATATATTCAACATGGCAATGGGGCATAAATACCCAAACAAGAGAGTACTATAACTGAAATTGAGGCAATTAAGACAATTTAGGTTTCAAAGATATTCAATGGTTTGGATCAATTAAACCTCATAAGAAAAATCTAGGTATTGGATTAAGTATTCCCAACTGGTAGGTAGATGTACAACATGACTCATAACAAGTAAAATCCCTACTAAACTCATACACATACCTTTGCCACAGATGTCCTAGCTTCCCTTATCAGATCGTCTCACGAACTAAAGATCCAAACTTCCTAATATATCATTTAATTCATTTATTAGAATTGCATATATTTACTTCTAAGATTTAAAACCCTAATTTACTAACTTTTATACAAACCTTCGATTCAGACCTCAAAAACCTCATAATTGACTTAGTTAGGTTTTCCTGATCAAAATAACATATAATATTGTATATTTTGGAAATATAAATATTACGGTAAATTTTTAGAGATTTTTAAGTTAATTAATTTGATTTTAAAAACACTTTTTCGCAAAACTCAAAATCAAATTTCAAAAATATTTTTATTAGATAGATCTCGTTTTCCTGATTTCAAAACACTATTTATTTTTAAATTTTGACCAGCAGATTAATTAATAAAAATTATTTGGCCTCGACCAATCACAGCTTGCCACGTAGGCAAAGCTGGACGGCCGGGCGGTGACGGGCGTCTGACAGCGGCGACCCGCGCCACGCGATCGCTCGCGATCGGCCGAGCGGTGGAGACCGACGGGCCGCGAAAAGACGAGAAAACCTCGCGCGAAAAATCCAAAGAAGAAGGCGGCGAAGGGCAAAACGGTAAAAAGCCACGCGTCATCTCCTTCCTCTCGCCCGAGCGGCGCGAGCGGGAGCTTGGCCCCAATTTTGGGCAAATCCACGTTTCTCGACCAAATCTTGCGTTTAGATAGTCGAAAGAACGAGAAAGAAGAGACGAAGTTGGTAGTACCTTCAATTTGGACGGAGACGAAGCGAGCAAAGAGCACTAGGCGCCGCAAGACAGGAGCAACCGGCGGCTCGTTGGAGGTGCAAACTTCGACCAAATCAGAAATTAAGGGTATGGGGGAGTAGCTAAGGTAATGGCGGAGCCAGGGGTTAGGTTATATATAGGCAAGGTTGGCCAGGGTTAGGGTTTGATAGAAAACCAAAGAGAAGGTCGGCGGCCACTTTGGGGGTTTCACAAATACCCAACAAAACTCGAAAAACTTGGGATAATCCTATGCGAAATCTTGCAAGGAACCCATTGCAACAAAAATCAGAGAAAATAGTCGAGTAAATCTCGAGTTATCACAATTTTAAGAAAACGAGAAAAACAACCTGTTTCCTAATCTAACTCGAGGTTGAAGACGATCGTGGATCGTCGGATCAGTGGACACGGGTCCACTAATCAACCTGGACCGTTTGATCTCACGTTAGATCAGGGAAATAACCCTGAGCAAAAACCGATTTTAAAATCTATTAGATTTTTAATCCTTTTTCTCTTTCTTATTTTGGGGGCTCAAACGTTGCCCAAAAATTATGAAAATTGGTACTCTGACTTATTTCGACGCATAGAATCCGAATATGGAGTTAGTTTTTCATTTTGAGAAAGTTTATTATGTGAATAAATTAATATGTCATTTTCTCTCTCCTCCTTCAAAAGAGGTGTTAATATTATCTAAAATTAATGTAACTTCACCCTTAAGTTTTCTTAATGATTTGAAACAAGATTTTGCAATTATCTTCTCAATATGACATTATCTTTTTATTTATTAAATTAATTAGAACTTCTACACTCTTTCTCTCTCCTATTTTCCTATTTATTCGTATATCATCCAAATTAATTGCAAATTTGCACAGAGGCTTATTTTTATGTTTGGAATACAAATTTGAAGTTATTTCCCTAATTTGAGAGCATTAAGTATTTTATTTCTTTTTATTATCTTATTTCCCATCTTCCTTTGATAAGGTTATTAATATTTTTATTTTAAATAATACTTGACCCTTAAGTTATTCTTTCCTCAAATAAACGAATTAGACTATCAAATTATCATGATGGTTTCAAATTATCTTGTTTGTTACAAAATCTTTGTAATTATCTTCTTTACTCATATTTTCTCATATTTCTTTTACTTATTATATTTATCTTCTTTCTTTTATAAAATTCGGATTTCCTCCTTATTTCTTACATTCTAGGAAACACTAGAAGATTCTAGGACGAATTATTTTATCTCCTTTTTATTTCTTAAAGTGAAATTGCATATTAAACCCCTTGTCTAAATCTAACTGAGTCATTTGTACATGAAACCTTGAAATAAGATTATATGGGAAATATTTAACCAATAACTATCTAAATTTCTCTTAAATCAAGACCAAGGACAAAAAGAACGAAAATGGAGATTAAAGCTTATAGAAAAGAGTACAAAGAGGTACAAAGAGTTTTCAGTATGTTACAGCACTCCACCCCTTAAAAAGGATTTCGTCCTCGAAATCTCATACAAAAAGGGAAGGGTGAGTACGTAACATCTCATCTCTCAACTCCCAGGTGGTTTCTTCTAAACCATGATATCTCCACAAAACTTTTACTAACTCTATCTCCTTATTCTTCAACTGCTTCACTTGGGAGTCAAGGATCTTCACAGGTAGCTCTTCATAGGTCAGGTTCTCATTAATCTCCACAGGTTCAATGGAGAGCACATGAGACGGATCCTTAACATACTTCCTCAGCACAGAAACATGGAACACATTGTGAATCTTGTCATAAGCAGGAGGCAAAGCTAGGCGATATGCACAATCTCCCACTTTATCTAAGATCTCAAATGGTCCAACATAACGAGGACTCAACTTGCCTTTTACTTTAGACCTTGCAATAGAACGTATAGGCTTGATCTTCAAAAAAGCATAGTCACCCACTAAGAAGCTTACATCAGACCTTCTTTTATCAGCATACATCTTTTGTCGGTCTTGAGCAGCTTTCATCCGTTTCTTTATCAACTGTATCTTCTCAAGAATCATCTGCATGTCATCAGTCTTCACCAGGGAATGCTCACCAACATCATCCCAGTGCAAAGGTGAACGACAAGGTCTACCATAGAGAGCTTCAAAAGGTGGCATACCAATGCTGGCTTGGTAGCTATTGTTGTAAGCAAACTCTGCTAATGGTAGATACCGATCCCAAGCACCACCCCAATCCATCACACAGGCACGAAGCAAGTCCTCCAGAATCTAAACTGTTCTCTCGGACTGACCATCAGTTTGCGGATGGTAAGCAGTGCTGAAACGCAGATCAGTACCCATCTCTTCCTGAATCTGACCCCACAAACGAGAAGTAAATTTCGGGTCTCGATCAGAAACTATCACAGCAGGGACACCATGCAGACGAACTATCCACTCCACATACAGCTGAGCCATCTCAGCAACTTTATGTGTGGTTTTGAAAGGCAAGAAATGTGCAGATTTAGTAAGCCGATCAATCACCACCCAAACAGCATCATAACCTCTTTTGGACTTGGGGAAACCAGTAACAAAGTCCATTGTGATCTTCTCCCATTTCCATTCTGGAATTTCAAGAGGATGAAGAAGACCACCAGGTCGTTGATGTTCAATCTTGACTTGCTGACATGTCAAGCACCTCGCCACAAACAGAGCTATATCATTCTTCATATTCTTCCACCAGAAACTTCGCTGTAGGTCCTTGTACATTTTGGTTGTGCCAGGGTGAATAGTGTACTTGGAACCATGAGCTTCACTCAGAACCTTCTGTCTCAGATTACCAACATCAGGTATCCACAACCTTTGTCTAAAGCGGATAGCACCATCCACTCCGACAGAGAAGTCAGATTGCGGTTTCTCAGCTAACGCTTTCAACTCTTCAAGCTCGGAACTCTCCAACTGTGCAGACACAACTTCTGAGATCCAAGTTGGTGTAACAGACAAACTAGCCATATGAACACACAACTTATCTTCATCTACTGAAGCAACAGGTTGAGGCCTCCAACTGGCAACATGTTCAAGGTTTTCCCACACGGAACATCTCAGAGCAGCACAAACAGCATCCTTCTTGCGACTTAAAGCATCGGCTACAACATTTGCTTTTCCAGGATGATAGGTGATGGTGAAATTGTAATCTTTAAGATATTCCATCCACCTACGTTGTCGCAAGTTTAGATCCTTCTGAGTCAACAAATACCTCAAACTCTTGTGATCAGAAAAGACTTCAAACTTTTCTCCATAGAGGTAGTGTCGCCAGATCTTCAAAGCATGAACTATGGCAGCCAACTCCAAATCATGCGTAGGCCAATTAGCTTCATTAGGTTTCAACTGTCGAGAAGCATAGGCGATCACCTTTCCGTCTTGCATAAGAACACACCCCAAACCTTGTCGGGATGCATCAGTGTAGATGACATAAGGTATACCCTCAACAGGCAAAGCAAGCACTGGAGCAGAAGTCAGACTCATCTTCAACTTCTGAAAACTATCCTCACATTCAGGGGTCCATGTGAACTTGACTTCCTTCCGAGTCAGCTTAGTCAATGGTAAAGCCAACTCAGAAAACCCTTTGATAAACTTCCGATAGTAACCAGCCAGACCAAGGAAACTACGGATTTCAGACGGGTTTCTCGGAGCACTCCATTTGGTCACAGCTTCCACCTTTGCAGGATCAACAGATATGTGGCCGGCAGAAATCACATGACCAAGAAACATCACTTCTTTTATCCAGAACTCACATTTCGAGAATTTTGCATATAATTGATTTTCTCGCAATGTGTGGAGTACAATCCGCAAGTGTTCGCGATGTTGTTCCAACGTCTCAGAATAAACCAAAACGTCATCAATAAACATCACCACAAACTTGTCTAGGTATGGGCGGAATACTCGGTTCATCAGGTCCATAAACGCAGCAGGGGCATTTGTCAAACCAAAAGGCATGACCAAGAATTCATAATGCCCATAACGAGTTCTGAACGCTGTCTTCGAAACATCTTCATCCTTCACCCGCATCTGGTAGTAGCCACTCCGCAGATCCATCTTGGAGAACACTGTGGCTGACTTCAGCTGATCGAATAAGTCATCGATGCGTGGCAATGGATAACGATTCTTCACTGTCACCTGGTTGAGCATGCGGTAGTCCATACACATCCGCATCGAACCATCTTTATTCTTCACGAACAGGACAGGGGCTCCCCAAGGAGAAACACTGGGGCGAATGAAACCCATGTCAAGAAGCTCTTCAAGCTGCTTCTTCAACTCCGCCAATTCAGCAGGTGCCAAACGGTAAGGTGGTTTCGATATTGGTGAAGTTCCAGGTACGAGCTCGATGGAGAATTCCACTTCGCGATTTGGTGGCAACCCAGGCAACTCCTCAGGTTAGACATCTGGGAAGTCCTTCACCACATCAACATGGTCCAGGGCAGGAGGTGTAGCTTCGAGGACTATGGAAGCTAGGAAGGCTCTACACCCATGAGAGATGAGCTTCTCAGCTTTGATGGCAGAGATGACAAACTGTCGTTCTCCTCGCTTCTTGCCCTTGACACACACTCTTCCTTCATCAGGGTGGAAAAGGCTAACCTTGGATTCCTCACAGAACAGAACAGCTTTAAACTTCTTCAACCAATCCATACCAAGGATGATGTCAAAGACAGACATATCAAGCAAGACAAAAACGGTGGGAAACATTATCCCGGATATACAGAGGTTCAGGGTAGGAGTTTGGAGATACGAGGAGCAGATTTTTCCACTAGGAGTTTTTACATCTAACACATGATCCATGAACTCAGATTCAATTTCAAGCATAGAGGCAAACTGGCTAGATATAAAGGTATTGGAGGAACCAGAGTCAAAAAGAGCTTTTAAAGGATGCAAATTGAGGTGTAGTGTACCTTCAATTACTTCATTACCATCACCATCTTCTTCAGCATTGAGAGCAAACACTCTCCCATTCCGCCTCTCAGCTGGCGGGCGTCTCAGATTCTGGTTGTTGTTGTTTCGCGGTGGAGGATTCTGTCTCGGCTGTTGTGGTGGCTGAGCCGGATTCTGCCCTTGTTGGAAACGAGGACAGTTAGGTCGGATGTGCCCAACTTGGCCGCACTCATGGCAGGTTGGGGGAGGACGATTGCCAACTCGAGCAGGTGCGTTGTTGGCGGGACATCTTCCAGGAGGATGGTGGCGATTGCATCTGTTGCAGCGATCTCGACCACGGTTCTCATGCTGGTTCGGGTTCTTCCTTTTGTTGTTGAAGCTACTAAAGGACTGGAATCCTGGATATGACTCGATGGCGAGAGCTTTATCTACCATCTGCTGAAACGAGAGGGGCAACTGTGGAACAAGGCTTCGTCCAACATGATAGTTCAGACCTTCCAAGAACAAGGTTGCTCTCCTATCAGCTCCAAGATCAGTGGCGTAACGCTCCAGCAGCAGAAACTTCTGAACGTAGTCGGCCACACTCATGCTTCCTTGCTTGAGACTGTAGAACTCAGCCTCCTTCTTCCTCAGGAATGCGGGGCAGATGTACTTCTCTCTGAACAGCTTCAAGAACTGAGCCCACTCCATGGAGGAAGTGTCTCGGGTTCGAGCAACTCCATTCCACCAGACCCGTGCTGGTCCATACAGCACATACGTTGCAAACCGAACCTTCTGGTGAGGAGGGCAAGCCATACCCTCGAAGGTCCGATCCAGGGCCAGCACCCAGTCATCTGCTTTGTCCACCATGTTAGGCTCACTTTCACCCTTGAAGTAGGGTGGTTGCATCTTGATGAAGTCGGTGAGGGTGAACTCCCTCGGCTTGGAAGCAACAACAGCTATGGTGTTGAGTTGTCCCATCATGGTGGAGGACAACAGTTGTCGCAGCATCGCCAGTTCTTGCTCAGGTGTGAAAGCAGGAACACCAGAGTTCGATTGGTTCACAGCAGGTGTCGCCGGAGTGTCAGGGTTGTCGGTGTTGGACTCCTGGTTCGAGTTGTCAAACAGGTCACCTCTCCTGAAATTAGGGGTAACTTATTAAATTTTCAAGAGTAAAGGATCATAGATGAGAGGGAAAAGAAATAGAGATGAGAAAAGGATAACTAGAATGCTATTGCCTAAAGGCATACTATTTCGGGCAGTTCGTATCAGCGCAGGCCAGGCCGGATCATATGGGCACGGGAGTCCCCGTATGCCAAGCTAGTGGGTCGGAGGAAAATCTTGCCAGCCCCCATGCCCTGATCCTTTCTAGACACCATTGCCTCAACTGCATGCCCTAATAGTCGCCCAAAGGCTCTGATACCATGCTGTAAAGAGGCGAGATCACCTCCTTACTAAAATTTAAAGGAAATACAACATCCACAAGTTTTTAACACAAATTGAGACTTTTGAGGATGATTGCATCATAATCCAATTAAATAAGCATGATTCCAGATACATAATAAAATGTCAATAGCAGCGGAAAGAAAAGAAATAACAAGCCTTCTATTGGCCTTATTGTTTATTACATCATAGATTTCTAAAAGAAAAGATAAGATAGCATAGAGGATCAAGCTATAGCAACCTAGCCATCCTTCTTCACAAGCAAACGAACACAGCGAGGAATCTTTCTTTAAATCCTTCCTTCTCCTTGAAAAGCTCCAACACCTGGGTGGTTGGGATGGCACCCAGCAAAAGGGAAAAACAAAGAAAAGTATGTGTTACTCTACTAGTCTATCCAAGGCAAAGAAAAGATGTAACAAGGAAACTAGTCAAGTATTTGGTGTAAAAGGATATCAAAGAGTATGAGGTTTTCATTAAAGAACTTGCCATTAACAAAGATAATAAAGGATTTTAGCATGCTTATTAATATGTCTATCTAACTAAGTAGGGTTGAGGCACCTACCGAACCTCTAACCTTAGGTGAGGGAAGAATTATAAACATTTCCAAGTCACCTACAAATTTTTAATGGGGAGAATAATAAACATTCCCCTAGGGCGATTTTATACATGCCCTCTATGGGTGGTTGTACAAAAGTACCACTACTTAAAATTTAAATAGAACATTTAATTTCATGCTAAGAGATTTATGGCAAGAATAAACAAAATATATTCAACATGGCAATGGGGCATAAATACCCAAACAAGAGAGTACTATAACTGAAATTGAGGCAATTAAGACAATTTAGGTTTCAAAGATATTCAATGGTTTGGATCAATTAAACCTCATAAGAAAAATCTAGGTATTGGATTAAGTATTCCCAACTGGTAGGTAGATGTACAACATGACTCATAACAAGTAAAATCCCTACTAAACTCATACACATACCTTTGCCACAGATGTCCTAGCTTCCCTTATCAGATCGTCTCACGAACTAAAGATCCAAACTTCCTAATATATCATTTAATTCATTTATTAGAATTGCATATATTTACTTCTAAGATTTAAAACCCTAATTTACTAACTTTTATACAAACCTTCGATTCAGACCTCAAAAACCTCATAATTGACTTAGTTAGGTTTTCCTGATCAAAATAACATATAATATTGTATATTTTGGAAATATAAATATTACGGTAAATTTTTAGAGATTTTTAAGTTAATTAATTTGATTTTAAAAACACTTTTTCGCAAAACTCAAAATCAAATTTCAAAAATATTTTTATTAGATAGATCTCGTTTTCCTGATTTCAAAACACTATTTATTTTTAAATTTTGACCAGCAGATTAATTAATAAAAATTATTTGGCCTCGACCAATCACAGCTTGCCACGTAGGCAAAGCTGGACGGCCGGGCGGTGACGGGCGTCTGACAGCGGCGACCCGCGCCACGCGATCGCTCGCGATCGGCCAAGCGGTGGAGACCGACGGGCCGCGAAAAGACGAGAAAACCTCGCGCGAAAAATCCAAAGAAGAAGGCGGCGAAGGGCAAAACGGTAAAAAGCCACGCGTCATCTCCTTCCTCTCGCCCGAGCGGCGCGAGCGGGAGCTTGGCCCCAATTTTGGGCAAATCCACGTTTCTCGACCAAATCTTGCGTTTAGATAGTCGAAAGAACGAGAAAGAAGAGACGAAGTTGGTAGTACCTTCAATTTGGACGGAGACGAAGCGAGCAAAGAGCACTAGGCGCCGCAAGACAGGAGCAACCGGCGGCTCGTTGGAGGTGCAAACTTCGACCAAATCAGAAATTAAGGGTATGGGGGAGTAGCTAAGGTAATGGCGGAGCCAGGGGTTAGGTTATATATAGGCAAGGTTGGCCAGGGTTAGGGTTTGATAGAAAACCAAAGAGAAGGTCGGCGGCCACTTTGGGGGTTTCACAAATACCCAACAAAACTCGAAAAACTTGGGATAATCCTATGCGAAATCTTGCAAGGAACCCATTGCAACAAAAATCAGAGAAAATAGTCGAGTAAATCTCGAGTTATCACAATTTTAAGAAAACGAGAAAAACAACATGTTTCCTAATCTAACTCGAGGTTGAAGACGATCGTGGATCGTCGGATCGTCGGATCAGTGGACACGGGTCCACTAATCAACCTGGACCGTTTGATCTCACGTTAGATCAGGGAAATAACCCTGAGCAAAAACCGATTTTAAAATCTATTAGATTTTTAATCCTTTTTCTCTTTCTTATTTTGGGGGCTCAAACGTTGCCCAAAAATTATGAAAATTGGTACTCTGACTTATTTCGACGCATAGAATCCGAATATGGAGTTAGTTTTTCATTTTGAGAAAGTTTATTATGTGAATAAATTAATATGTCATTTTCTCTCTCCTCCTTCAAAAGAGGTGTTAATATTATCTAAAATTAATGTAACTTCACCCTTAAGTTTTCTTAATGATTTGAAACAAGATTTTGCAATTATCTTCTCAATATGACATTATCTTTTTATTTATTAAATTAATTAGAACTTCTACACTCTTTCTCTCTCCTATTTTCCTATTTATTCGTATATCATCCAAATTAATTGCAAATTTGCACAGAGGCTTATTTTTATGTTTGGAATACAAATTTGAAGTTATTTCCCTAATTTGAGAGCATTAAGTATTTTATTTCTTTTTATTATCTTATTTCCCATCTTCCTTTGATAAGGTTATTAATATTTTTATTTTAAATAATACTTGACCCTTAAGTTATTCTTTCCTCAAATAAACGAATTAGACTATCAAATTATCATGATGGTTTCAAATTATCTTGTTTGTTACAAAATCTTTGTAATTATCTTCTTTACTCATATTTTCTCATATTTCTTTTACTTATTATATTTATCTTCTTTCTTTTATAAAATTCGGATTTCCTCCTTATTTCTTACATTCTAGGAAACACTAGAAGATTCTAGGACGAATTATTTTATCTCCTTTTTATTTCTTAAAGTGAAATTGCATATTAAACCCCTTGTCTAAATCTAACTGAGTCATTTGTACATGAAACCTTGAAATAAGATTATATGGGAAATATTTAACCAATAACTATCTAAATTTCTCTTAAATCAAGACCAAGGACAAAAAGAACGAAAATGGAGATTAAAGCTTATAGAAAAGAGTACAAAGAGGTACAAAGAGTTTTCAGTATGTTACAGGATGTCACAGGTACAATAGCAAAGTGTGGCATTTGCTCATTAAGCAAATGAAACTAAAGAACCTTAAACTTAAAATACATCTTTAGGGTTAGAGTAGTTTTCTTATAGAAACTAGATCTGACATAGCCTCTAGGTTAGCACCTAGATGTTTGAGAACTAGGTCTAGATTGGTGCTTGTTGAATAACAAGTCCTTATATGTCATTCTTTCCTTATAGTGCAGCGGTATCAGACGTTGCATCATTTGGAAATGACGTACATCATGGGAAGAGAAACCTTTGGCATATGATGCATATATGTTTTGGGTAGATACACCAGTCTACACCATATTCTCACCCTTTTTGTAAGGACCCTGACCTTCATTTCGGGCTTACCCTGTTTGTTTTGCCTAAACCTTGTGCTTGGTTGCTTGCTAATCATCTTTGGAGGTGATTAGGGTTTTCTTATGCTTAGTCGAGAGCTGGAGGTGCTACTTGCAAAATAACCTGAGTTAAGGTTGAAGAGCAAGTTTTTCACCTTGAGATATGTCTTTCTCTCTCCTTGCTTCCTCTATGGTTGAGAGGAAGGTTTGGGCTTGTGCCTTGAGTTGTCTTGGGCTTGGTTGAGCTCTTTTGGGCCTTGTTTTCCCTTGTTTGGGCCTTGCCTTGCTTGGTTGAGCCCTGTATCGGGCAAGGGTGTCTTGTGTCGGCCATGGGGTATCACCCATGAGGGTGTGTCGGCCATGGAGGAGTGGTGTGTCGGCCTTTGACCTTTGTTGACCTTTTTGCCTTGGTTGTGTCGCCCTAGCTTGGACATGTGGTCGATCCTTGGTTGAGTTGTGGCATGGCATGTGCATGTGTTTTGCAAGGTGGTGGAATGTGTGGACAAGTGTCCCTTAGTAAGGTGACACCTTGCCTTGGTCTAACCTTGACCCCCATCTATATATTCCTTACCTTTCTCTTCCTTAGGATCCCTTTTAGCTCTTTGTTGCTCCTCTCTTCCTTGGTACACGATACACCTCTCCCTTGCAACCTTGGTGGCCGATCCCCTTGAAGGAGTTCTTCTTCTTCTTCCCTTATCTTGGTGGCCGAACCCTAGGTGGGTCTTGTTCTTTGGTAAGCATCTTCCCTCTCTCCTTAGCATCTTCTTATCCATCTTGCCTACTCTTCGGCCATGGTGGTTATGCTTCTTGTTCCTTTTCTTGAGGTGGTCGAAGTAGTGTGCTTGGAGCTAGGAGCTTGAAGCTTGGAGCTTTGGAGCTTGAGGAGTTTGCTTAAGGCGGGTTACATAACTTCTAACCCTAGCTATACTACTTTCCCTATGTTGCATGTTTCATATATGTTGATAATCAGCCATGCATGTATGTTTCTTGTTCTAGAACATGTTGTTGATCTATGAGCATGATGTTGGTGTTGTTGTTGTTGATGGGTTATATGCCTTTACACCTAGTTGGACGAACCATAGTTGAGGTTTTCTTTGGTATCAACACTCCTTTCTCTCCTTGGTCTAGAGAAGTGAGTTTGAGCTCTAGTAATGTGGGCAATACCCCTCTCTCGTTTAAGTTGAGAGGTGAGCTTATATTCTAGTTTCTTGGGCAATACCCTCCTCTCACCATGGATTTGAGAGGTGAGCTTTTGATAACCTATGTTGAGGTTGGATCCTTGTGGTTGCCCGATTTGTGAAAGAGGTTGTGCAACACCCCTCTCTCTTAGTTGTTGAGAGGTGAGCCGACCTTCTTGATCAATTAGGGTTTGGTGTCCTTGTGCTTGAGGTTGAAGACGACCTTGTTGGGTTATGTCTTGCATGATATGACTTTGGGGATAGTGCTGCCCGATACCTTTCTTGTGTTGGGTTGTACCTTTGGTCGATACCCATGTGTGCTTGGGCGTTATGTGTTGTTGAGTGCCCTGCTCGATACACCTTGTTGAGATAGTTTTACCTTGGTGCCCGATATCCCTTATCCACCCTAGAGTTAGGGTTTGGGCGACATGGTTGCTAAACCCCTGGATGGGCATCTTGGTCGATATGAAGCCTCAACCCAAGCTTGGGCGTTAGTGCTGCTCTAGGTGGCATGAGTTGTCTACCCTTAATGCACGATATGTCCTTGAGGTGTAATCCTTGGTAGATAAGCTTGCTTGGGAGATCCTTGTATCCCTGGCCGATATGCCTAGTTGAAGCTTAGTTGGTGCCCTTCATGGTCCCTTGGACGATACCCTTGGTGGAGTTGTTGGGTGGGCGATATACCCTTGATGAGATGTTGTCTGATATCCTCCTTAGGGTTAGGTCTTGGACGACACACCATGTAAAGAGGGTGCTCGATGCACTCCTTTGTCTTTAGGTGGCCTTGGCCGTTATCATTGATAAGTGGACGATATGGTTTCATGCCCGATATGCCAACCCTAGGATGCTGACCGTTATGCTGCTGGCCATGCATGACACCTTTCTTGGGCGTCATGGTTACCCTGGACAATAGGGTTAAACCTCAGATGATGCTAGAAGGTTGCACGATAGGGGCGCCTTGGGCGACACCCCTTTGGCCGATATGGCTCATGTGGAAGGATAGCCCGACAGTGGAACCTAACCCTAACCCTAGCTTGGTGCACGTTATACCCTTGGCCGATAGCCATGGTAGTGATGTACGTTATGACCTTGTGGATGGCTGCCCGACACCATGAGAGTTAGTGGAACCTTGATGCATGTTAGAGGATGTGCATTGTTTGGTTGATATGGTGGTGAGTTGTTTTAGGGTTTGGAACCCTAGTCGGTACACCCTTTGGTGAGGGTATGACGCTGCTCGCCATACCTGTAGTGAGGGTTGTAGGAGTTTTGGTGAGGGTTCTGATAACCTGGTATGTATATAGTTGATGGTTCTCTTTTAAATAATGATAGTACAAGTGAATTGATGTAATCTTCTTGAATCCTGCAATTATGTTGAAAAGTTAAAAGATAGATTGTGAACCAAGAAGCTTGGAAGCCTATGATGTTGGTCACAAGTATAAGGCATAACATATGCCCATGTTTGATAATAATACTATGAATGATAAAGCTTGTGTAATATATTCATGATAGCATGATCATTCTGTAATCTCTGTGAATGTATATACTAACCATGCATGTATTTCATGTGGATATATAGCCTGGTAAGAGCTATGAGATATATGTGCTTTGACTAGCACAATGTGATGATAATCCTTGTTAATAAAGTAACAAGTTGATAGGTCTGAGGACCTGATATAAGGCTGAGTGCCTATTTGAGGTGTTATCCTCTGATGATGAGATAAGGGATGCGTTCCCAGGATGCTGATGCATGATTGTGATGACTTGAGAGGCAATGGTTGATATCATGAGGGATTGAGGTCCCAAGACAGTATGTTGATGGCAATAATGATGTAATTCTATAAGGCTATACCTTGTTTTGCCTCAACAATTGGCTTAAAATATACTAATCAATGATAGATAAACATATCATGTAGTTTCCCTGGCCATAGATCCATTACCGTCAGTATTTGGTGATGGTGAAATAGGTTTATCCTGTGGGATTACCTAGAGCGCATATTGTTGAATATGTGAGGTTTCCCCTAGCCTAAAATAGGAGGGTTGAGTGCAACAGTGGTTGCAGACTCAGGATGTATGGAGTATGGTGAACAGGCCCATGGCTCAAGTTATGTGATGATGAGCATGATGCGTTCATGGCTCGGATGTATATGCTAGCACCTATGATGAGGTGAGCTAGAGATGGGTAGCTTGCAGAGCTAACCCAGAGGCTGAGGCTTATAAGCATAAGACTGCGGTCTTTCTTGATGATTCGTGTACTGACCACGAGAAGGTGGGGTCATGGAGTCCGGATCTCCTTAGACCTTGTATGGCACCGGATTGGGCTTCGCAGCCAATGGTTGGACTTGAGCAGGGAAGGATCACTTCCTCAGGGCGTAATAAAACGTAATCCAGCCGAATAAATACATCTTGCTTAGAGCAAAACATGAAACATTGATTGAGGCCTTGCTTGCATAGCTGATCTAGTTACACCTTGTAGATACGTGTATGATCCTTATATCTTGTGATAAATTCGTATAAAGCTTATCTTGTCAATCATGTTCCATAAAGAAATACTTGGTAATATGCCTCCTGGATATCTTGGTAAGGTTGATGGTAATAATAGCTTTGCTCAGTATGTTGCTCTTGTTATACACTTATTCAGTTATTTGTTGTTAACTTCTTTAACCTTTGAGGTTTTATAGTTGCGGCGGGGAGTTATGTTTCTCGCTGGGACTATGTGTCTCACTCCGCTGGTTTACACCCTTTTTAGGTGATCGCTCTAGACGTCGTGGTGGTCGTGAGGTTGCGGCCGAGTAGCAAGAAGAGCAGTAGAAGGCAAGAGATGGACATGATGCTATTTTGGTGGTTTTGTAGTGGAGTCCTAGAGTCATCCCTGTACTCTCAGGTCCTTGGAAGTGTTTTGACAACGTTTCACGATGTTTAGCTGCTGTAATTTTTGTATACCCTATTGCTGGCCGTACGTGGTCTGTTATGTATGTATAAACAAGTGATAAACTAATATGCGTTGTTGCGATAGTGGGTGACTTTAAGATGTGAACATATCTGGCAGGTGATCTTGAATATATATATATATATATATATATATATATGTGTGTGTGTGTGTGTGTGTGTGTGTGTGTGTGTGACATGATCAGTGAAATGAAAAATGGGCTGAGCGCCCGATTAAACGGTCGTTTAATCGGCCCAATAGCCCAGCCGTTCGATTTTTGGAAAAATCGCCGTTTAGCATTTTTGTAATTAATCGGCCGTTTTTCCCCATTTTTCACCCATTTTTTCCCATTTTTTTGCCCATTTTTTCCCGCATTTTGGTCGTTTTTTGTCCGTTTTTTTTATTTTGTTGTACACCTGTAACTGTATATAAACTATATGGTCCCAAGTATTACTAACTATAATATATTAAACTTAAATATCCTATGATAAGCCTAGTCTAATAGAATGCATACTTGTATGCAAGTTGGGATAATAGGGTATTGTTGTAAAGTGTAATTTATACAAGTAAAATATATGTAATGTAACTATTATCTAATTTTAGAATGCATATTTTAGTTAATTGTACTGCTGTAATGTATGACTAATTGATGATATGCACATATAACAATAAGTTAGAAAGGTATCCAATAATGAGTCTATTGTTTACTGTATGCAAGTTGGGATAATAGGGTATTGTTGTAAAGTGTAATTTATACAAGTAAAATAGATGTAACTATTATCTAATTTTAGAATGCATACTTTAGTTAATTGTACTGCTGTAATGTATGACTAATTGATGATATGCACATATAACAATAAGTTAGAAAGGTATCCAATAATGAGTCTATTGTTTACTGCTTAACTATGTAAACATGTGATGCAAAAATATTTCTGAATCATGTATGTGGGGTATTTTATCTATGTCAAATCTATTATTTATTATATTATGGCTATAATTATTGTCTTATAGCTATCTTATAAACTAATTGGGTGTTTTTACTGTTGGGTAGAGTGTTTAGAATCTTTAGATATATATAAAAGTTTCAAAGAGTATTAGTATTTATATACATATATATGTAATTTTGTATAAAATTATATAGGAAATAAAAACCCGTTTTTAAAAAATCGACTGCTTACCGCTTAACCAGTTACAAGGTGTTGTCCGCACACTTACTGCTTAACGTTTTTTAAAACATTGGACATGATTTTCTTGCAGGGCCTGGTTGCAAATGTTCTGTACGTATGTTCCGCAATCGGTTTTAATTAATCCGTGTTTTCGGTAATATATGGTTCTGCAAGTTTTCGCGTGTCATCTCGTTGTCTATGTAATGGCGGGGTGTCACACTTTTTACTAGGTTATATGACATTGGACTCTCTACTATGTGTGGGACACTCATTTTATGGATTTGGTTTTTGATTCCAATCGGATCGAACATCGATAGTTTTTTTCTGACGCATATTTTATCAGAGAAAAACGATATAATATTTTATTATATATGTAAGTATATGTGTGCCCATACATGTACGAGTAGGAGGTGGTCATGCAATCTAAGTGAAAGTGAGTGACATCAGTCTAGAAGAGAGAGTAGTCCTAGATTAGATGTCTAGAGCCTTGTTAGAATATGTTATAGATGGAATAGATGTAATAGATGAAATAAGTTTTAATGATATGATGTAAGCCTTATATAGATGATATAAGATGAATTGTGATGATATATCTTTGACTTTGAGGATTTGAGATAAGTTTTGATGATGCAAGTAGGTGTGCTTTTCTAAGTTAAGATAGGATAAGTTAAGACAAGATGTAAATTAGCAAGAGCCTCAAGCTCTTTTCCAAGGAGGAACTCTAGTGTTGGGACCAGTTTAGGGTTAAATCCAGAGAGAGTGAGACCTAGAGGGAGAAGGTCAGAGAACCTAAACTCCAGGATATGAGAATTATGATAAATAGGTGATATGATATGTCCTAAACTATACTACTCCTAAGTGATTGAGTTGAGTTACTTGATGCATGATTCATATAGTCTTGTTGAACCCTAGATATCCTTGGGAGGACCAAACCCTAGAGATAGATAGAGGTTGCTTATATATGTGCAAGTCAATAAGAATATGAGTACCTACCATATGGGTGAGGGAGAGAGAGTCCCAAGACAATGGAGGAGGTAACTATGTTTTAGTTTCTATGAAGCCTCAAGATCGGGTTGGTGGTTCCTGATGGGAATCTAGTGGTTGCGTATATAAGAGAATTTTGGGTAATCATGTTTCATGGGTATAGAACCTATGAAGAGTATGTCATACCAAGTTTGGTGTGTGCTTTTGTGGCTAGATCTTGCAAAGTTATCACAAGTGCCAATGAGGTAGACCTGATAACCGTAGGCCAAAGAGGGAGGATAAAGTTTGTGCATATGAGATACTCACGGAGTTGAGTGAGCTCAGAGAGACTGAGCATTTCACTACCTTCATGATATGGGTTAGGAGAAACTCAATTGGACTAGATGAAGTTTTGATATATGTTTAACAAGCCTCATATATAAGTTTGTTTAGCACAACTGTGATATAATATATGTAAGAATGTAATCTAATCTCGAGATGTGATATAAGTAGATATGGCATGATGGAACAATGAGTGTAGTTTGATAGATCTCTATGTATAAATGGTTAACCATATACATACATAATGATGATAATATGAATAGTTGGCTAATCTCATGATGAATCTCTAATACAATTTACAACCTAATATGAGAAAGTACTATGAGATGACACTAATGATACATGTTGCATGGATCGTAATGATGTAATATGGTTGGTGAATCTAATGACGAATTCACTAATAAACTTGTAACTTAACATGAAAGTGAAATGAGTTCATCTTAATGATATATGCCAAACAGTGCTAATGTTAGTCTTAATAAATATGTTGAATATAGTCTGAAAGTTTAGAACAATATAAAATGATGTTGGCATCTTGATCTGACATAGGTGAAAGAGAAAAATGTGTTAGCTATAAATAACTCATTTGGAAAAGAAAAAAAAACTAATGTTGGAATCTTAATGCTTGGGTGAACGAGGATCAAAATCCTAAATGTGAAATACGTCATAAAACAACCATAGTTTCTAAACCCTAGTTTTAACCTTATATAAGGTGGGTGGTTCACCCTAAATGCTTAAGAAAAACATCCCAGTGGATTGGATATAGTTCTGGAGCTTTTGCTTTTGGATATGTTGCACCTAGAATAATGACATATATATGGATGAAGACATTTTAGTTTTTCCTTGAAGTAAGAGGATGACTTAATTTGTAGACGACAAATGTGGCCTGAGTTTATTTCTTCTTTTTTCGTTTAAGTAAATGGAAGGAGGCGGCGCAGACGGGAGTGCGGGGGGTGGCAGCGCGGAAGCTGTTTCAAGATCAACCCTAGAAGACGACGGCGGGGGAACGAGAAACAAGGAGCCTAGACCCAGATCGACATCTAACGCGGATAAACTGAAGCAGGTTGGCATCAACCTCACATATAAGGGGTTGAGAGGGGGAAACCCTAATGAGCAGACAGATAACATGAACCAGATGGAAGTAGACCAGAGTTCCTACAGAGATGGAAAATCTTCTCCATTGGTCGATGCATCACCAACCAGGACAAAATCCTTCAAACAAGCCGTGACTGGCAACGGAGGCGGCGCGGCGACGGACCCTTACTTCATTGAAGATGAACCGGAGGAAACTATTAACCCGGAAGACATTGAACTTGTATACGAGAAAGGCTTCCCTGAAATCTATGTAGCCCCTGAAGCGGAAGAAATCATGAGCAAACCTTTCAAGTATGCAGTTATTGTGAAACTTATCGACAGACATGTGGGATTTCTAACCATGGCAGAGCGATTAAAGCTCCTCTGGAAGCCAGCGGGCCGATTTTGTAGGGTTCTGATCTCCAAACCATGACATAAACACGAATAAAACTTAGCGGAAGCGAATCGGTAATCAGCGGAAGACAAAAATCACGGGAAATTAAAACTTTTCGAGATAAGAACTTGTATCCATAAAAACTCCTTTCATAAAGAGAGGTAACTGTTTACATCTCAGGATAATTACTTCTTGAGTAATTATATACATCAAGATACAAAATCTCAAGATCACATAACACAAGACTCCAAGACCTGAGAGTACAGAGGACACATAGGACCGACTCTAACTACACCACATGGCAGGACAAATCTCCACCTGAGATTACTGCTGCCCCTGGTGTTGCTGCTGAGTCTGATCACTTGTAGGTTGGTTTCTTCGTCTCCGACGTCCACCTAAAAAGTTGAAGTCTACGGGGTGAGACAATTATACATAATTGTCCCAGCGAGAGTTATAACTCTTCGCCAGAAGCTTTATTATAATATCAAAGATTATTTTAAACAGTAAAGCCTTCAAAGCATACTATAACAGTTGTAGATATAACAAGATCTCTACAAATTAAGAGATATGGAGAATATCAACTTTATTGCAATGTAACATCAATCAACTAACTTGGAGTCATCTCTAACAAGTTATACTACCTGGTTGATTATGTTTTACAAACAACATTATGCCCTGTGGAGATGAGGCTTACCACTCATACTCCAACTGATCGCTGAGAAGCCGCATCAGTATCATACATAGGTCATTAAGAGAGCCGGATTCTCATGACCTTCACCTTCCTCAGTCAGTAAGAGGATCACTTGTAGGACATCTCATGTCTCTACTATTATAGCTCACCAGGGTAAACTGGTCCTTCGCTATTCTAGAGTCACAGTGGCGTTCTGTACTCTCTTCGTCATCAGGAGGTTTCATATTTACCTACCACTGATACGGATATCTGTGCTTTCTTCGTCATCAGGAGGTTTCATGTTTACCTACCACTGATACGGTATGGAACTATAGTGAAGGATGGATGGATTCCACATCTACATCACTTTCCTACACTAGGATGTAAGGTTCTACACATCCATGTACCCCACATACTCAAAAGTATGTGCTCCAGGAGTTCCCTGAGGAAAACCTGTTTCACCATCACTTAATTTCTGACAATGATGGATCTGTGATCAGGGCTCTACATTATACTTGATTAGTTAGGTACATTCAGTATTCTTTAACAGCATACATTGTTCTTCAAACAATAACAGTAGCATAGCAGCTATAAAAGAAGAATACTATATGTAACAAGCCTAACTCATATCAATCATCATTTCTCATTATCCTCATCACAAGTCATCTCTAAAGCATGACCTTGATGGTATTCATGGCTCTCACAGCCCATTATCAGTATAGGATGCCACTGGCAAGGCATCAGATTACATTACTTATTCATAAGGCTAACAACATGCCTTCAATGAATATAACATCAACATCCATACCTGGATATGATTACCTTCATATCAGAACCTGCATGATTAATACATCTGATAAAGGTAATACAACAATAAGGAATGTACTTCCTACTCTTGTCATAAGAGTTAAATCTTTAATTCTACTCAAATAGAGTTTATTGCTCAAAAGCATGCCATTACCCTTGAATTAGGGTTTACTATTCACATTACATGTCATCACCCTTGAATTAGGGTTTACTATTCACATCAAGGTGAATTAAACTCATAACATCATCATGTTTGAGTAACACCTTCATTGATGCTCCTGGATTAGTTAAAGGTTCATCATTTATCATAATTAGGGTTTCTATGATCTCACACAGGTGGATCATACCCTAATTACGCTCATTTCTGTGTATTGGGGATGCTTCAATTGAGTTTCCATTTAAAGGGTTTTATAACTCTAAACCTATGCTTTACTATGTGCATCTTTATATGCGAGTTAATGATAGCTCCTAGTATTTCCCTACTTTTCCCTACTATTTTGCAAGCAAACCCGTGGGATATCTGTACTGTTCTTGAGCTAGAAGATGAAGGCGTGATTTCCAAGAAAAACACACCGTTTTTCTTTTCCCTAAACGGTCCTAACAGTTTGCTCTCACGACCTCAAGACCGTGAGGGAGCCTCGCGGTCTCGAGACCGTGAGAGGGCTCGCGGTCTCAAGACCGATTGGCCCTGTTGACCGAGCGTGGACCATATAAGAAACCTGTTCCTAATTATATAGTCTAAATACCCTCAAAATTTGGGAGACTAACTCCAAAGGAATCGGGAGATATGACCTTTTTAAGTCACGACTTTAAATGAATTAATTGCTGATTTTCAAACGGTCTGAAATTGCCTTTTTGGGCAAAAGGTCTCAAGACCGTGAAAGGTCGTTGACTAAGCATTGACCCCATGAGATTACTGTTCAAAATTATGTTAATTAACAACTCACCAAGTTTGATGGTCTAATTCCAAACGGGCTAAGAGTTGAAGGGTGAATACTAGGGCTAACCCTAGATAAAATTAGTACTGAAATTATGGTGACCTAATTAGGGTTTTTAGGGTTGATTGACCTAAACGGTCTCAAGACCATGTGGGGTCCACCCACATGACCTCAAGACCGTGAGGACAATCACCCAAGACCATTTGAAGGTCTAGGGTTGAGTAATTTGACCAATTGAACACCAATTGCAAATAAGTTATCAATTTAATCAAAATTCGGATTCTGTGACCAATCATGGTTCAACCTCTATCAAATCACCTTAGATGTTGATGAAATCTTGGGCAAACGGTCTCAAGACCATGTGGGGTCCACCCACATGACCTCAAGACCGTTTGGGCCAAGTTTGGGCCCAATTGGAGCTCAATTGAAGGGTTCAACCTTGTGTTGATACACATTGTTGAGTGTTGATGGGTGAACATTGATAGACCTTAATTGAATCGATTTCAATCCTAATTGGTTAACAATTGAGGGTCAATTGAATGACCATTTGGTTAAGCATAACCTTAATTAACTCAATCCATAGGTGGTCAACAGTTTTTGGACCTTTTGAAGGCTTCAACATCGGTTGACATCATCGTTTGAATTGTTGAACCTTTGTTGAAGGACCTTGTGGTTGAGACCATGAGAGGCTCACGACCTCAGGACCGTGAGGTGGCTCACGACCTCAAGATCGTGAGGGGGCTCACGACCTCAGGACCGTGAGGTGGCTCACGACCTCAGGACCGTGAGGTAGCTCACGACCTCAGGACCGTGAGGTGGCTCACGACCTCAGGACCGTGAGGTGGCTCACGACCTCAGGACCGTGAGGTGGCTCACGACCTCAAGATCGTGAGGGGGCTCACGACCTCAAGACCGTGAGATGGCTCACGACCCCAAGATCGTGAGGGGACTCACGATCACAAGCCCATGAGGAGGCTCACGGTCTTGGAGCTAGAAAGGGGCTCATGGACTTGAAGGGTCAAAGTGAGCAATCGGTCAACACTTTCAACCGATCTTGATTCAATTGATGATTAATGATTGGAATTAATCAATGTGACTCATGGTTGACCACATTCAATCATGTGATGGTTCAATGTTGCTCAAATCAAACCCTAAATAATAATCTAAGATAGTAAGGAGTTATTTGACTAAGGTTTTTGATTATGATGATGATCAATGGGGTGAATTACCAAGATACCCCTGAAGGGTCAATTGAGTTATACTTTGCTCAATTCAAACCCTAATTACATGAGAATGATATTTTTAGTTATAATGACTCTATCTAACCTGATCTAGTCTAATGTTATCATCAACCATTAGTATGATGAAAGAGAGAGTACTCTAGAGAGAGAAAGTACCCTAGAGAGAGAAAGTAACTCTAATCACTTAATGGTGATGCTTTTGGCTATGTTAGCCTATGTTGACTCAACCCAACCTGTTTTAGAGTGATGTTGACATCACCTAACCTTATGATGAGAGAGAAAGTACTTCTAGAGAGAGAAGGTACCCCTTTTAAATGGAAACTCAATTGAAGCATCCCCAATACACAGAAATGAGCGTAATTAGGGTATGATCCACCTGTGTGAGATCATAGAAACCCTAATTATGATAAATGATGAACCTTTAACTAATCCAGGAGCATCAATGAAGGTGTTACTCAAACATGATGATGTTATGAGTTTAATTCACCTTGATGTGAATAGTAAACCCTAATTCAAGGGTGATGACATGTAATGTGAATAGTAAACCCTAATTCAAGGGTAATGGCATGCTTTTGAGCAATAAACTCTATTTGAGTAGAATTAAAGATTTAACTCTTATGACAAGAGTAGGAAGTACATTCCTTATTGTTGTATTACCTTTATCAGATGTATTAATCATGCAGGTTCTGATATGAAGGTAATCATATCCAGGTATGGATGTTGATGTTATATTCATTGAAGGCATGTTGTTAGCCTTATGAATAAGTAATGTAATCTGATGCCTTGCCAGTGGCATCCTATACTGATAATGGGCTGTGAGAGCCATGAATACCATCAAGGTCATGCTTTAGAGATGACTTGTGATGAGGATAATGAGAAATGATGATTGATATGAGTTAGGCTTGTTACATATAGTATTCTTCTTTTATAGCTGCTATGCTACTGTTATTGTTTGAAGAACAATGTATGCTGTTAAAGAATATTGAATGTACCTAACTAATCAAGTATAATGTAGAGCCCTGATCACAGATCCATCATTGTCAGAAATTAAGTGATGGTGAAACAGGTTTTCCTCAGGGAACTCCTGGAGCACATACTTTTGAGTATGTGGGGTACATGGATGTGTAGAACCTTACATCCTAGTGTAGGAAAGTGATGTAGATGTGGAATCCATCCATCCTTCACTATAGTTCCATACCGTATCAGTGGTAGGTAAACATGAAACCTCCTGATGACGAAGAAAGCACAGATATCCGTATCAGTGGTAGGTAAATATGAAACCTCCTGATGACGAAGAGAGTACAGAACGCCACTGTGACTCTAGAATAGCGAAGGACCAGTTTACCCTGGTGAGCTATAATAGTAGAGACATGAGATGTCCTACAAGTGATCCTCTTACTGACTGAGGAAGGTGAAGGTCATGAGAATCCGGCTCTCTTAATGACCTATGTATGATACTGATGCGGCTTCTCAGCGATCAGTTGGAGTATGAGTGGTAAGCCTCATCTCCACAGGGCATAATGTTGTTTGTAAAACATAATCAACCAGGTAGTATAACTTGTTAGAGATGACTCCAAGTTAGTTGATTGATGTTACATTGCAATAAAGTTGATATTCTCCATATCTCTTAATTTGTAGAGATCTTGTTATATCTACAACTGTTATAGTATGCTTTGAAGGCTTTACTGTTTAAAATAATCTTTGATATTATAATAAAGCTTCTGGCGAAGAGTTATAACTCTCGCTGGGACAATTATGTATAATTGTCTCACCCCGTAGACTTCAACTTTTTAGGTGGACGTCGGAGACGAAGAAACCAGCCTACAAGTGATCAGACTCAGCAGCAACACCAGGGGCAGCAGTAATCTCAGGTGGAGATTTGTCCTGCCATGTGGTGTAGTTAGAGTCGGTCCTATGTGTCCTCTGTACTCTCAGGTCTTGGAGTCTTGTGTTATGTGATCTTGAGATTTTGTATCTTGATGTATATAATTACTCAAGAAGTAATTATCCTGAGATGTAAACAGTTACCTCTCTTTATGAAAGGAGTTTTTATGGATACAAGTTCTTATCTCGAAAAGTTTTAATTTCCCGTGATTTTTGTCTTCCGCTGATTACCGATTCGCTTCCGCTAAGTTTTATTCGTGTTTATGTCATGGTTTGGAGATCAGAACCCTACAATTAGTGGTATCAGAGCTCCAGGTTCAGTTGAGTCTACAGAGGCATAGGACTTAGGATGTCGAGTCTACCTTTAGTACTCCTTCCTTATCTAATAGAATCTTCTGCTCCTCAGGAGAAGAAGATACATAAGAATGTCAGAACATCGCAATGAGCACGTGGCTGAGAGTAGTGCTAGTGCACCTCGAGGCGGTGCAAGAGTTCCGAGAATAGAACAACCTGCACCTAAGTCGCCAAGAGAGCCACCCCAGTTCGACCCAGCTGACATGAGTGATCCAGCTGTACAGACGATGTTCGGGCAGTTCATGACTGCCATGACACATATAACCGATAGGATGCCCATTCCTGCACCTAGGGCACCTGTCCAGCCTGAAGTACAAGGTATTGGTAAGACATTCGAACGACTTCGTCGTGTCGGAGCTACCGAGTACTTCGGAACTGCCGACCCAGCAGATGCTGACTTATGGTTGACAGAGTTGGAGAAGGCTTTCAGGATTCTTATGATTCCGGAAGCTGAGAAGGTTAGACATGCTGTCTATCTTCTCAAAGGCAGTGCTGGTCACTGGTGGAACATGGAAGAGCAGAAGAGACCTGGAGTAGAGTTCTCATGGGAAGAGTTTCGTCGGGAATTTATCAATAGATATTTTCCAAAAACCTTCCTAGATGAGAAGATTTCTCAGTTTGAGAAACTAAGGCAGGGTATGATGAACATTAGCGAGTATGAAGCTAAGTTCATGGAGCTGTTGCGGTTTTGTCCGCATATGGCTGCTACAGATGAGGAAAGAATCAGAAGATTTGAAAAGGGTTTGAATTCCGATATGTCAACCCCTGTGTCTGCCTTAGAAAACAGAGAGAGATTCTCTACCTTCGTTGAGTCAGTCCGAAGGATAGAGAGATCTGTGGTTGAGAAAAGACAAACCCATAAAAGATATCCACAGTTCCAGGGTTCTTCATCTAGGGATTCCAAGAAACCTAGATTCTCTGCACCTAACCCTCCACCACCCAGATCGAGTTTTCAAACTCAATGGACACCAAGTAGAGGTAGAGGACGGAGTCAACCGCTTCAAGGGACGCACAGTTCTGCATCAGTGTCAGTCACTGGACCACCCAGACCACAACAACAGGAGAAGAGTTGCTACAACTGTGGTAAGGTGGGACACTTGATGAAGGATTGCCGTTCTAGGCCTGTCGGTGTGACACAACAACCTCCGAGACAGAATCAACAGGGATCTCAGAATAGACAACATCAAGGAGCAGCTCGAGGACGTGGACAAGCGTCTCAAGCTGGATCATCAGCACCACCTCAACACCAGGCAACCGCGAGGTTCTATGCTATGAACCCACCTGAGGCAGTGGTCAATCCACGGGTAGTGGCAGGTCAGATGAAACTTTTATATTCTGATATGTCTATATCCTGTAATGTATCTGTTCTGATTGATCCGGGTGCTACGCACTCTTTCATCACTCGTGAAGTGATTCGTAACTGCAATGTGACTGTTAGTCATAGAGCAGATAGTTTGTTGTTAGAGACTCCATTGAGCGGGTCTGCCGTTTTGCAGGAGGTATGTTCTCCCTGCATCCTTTTCTTTTCTGACCATCGCATTCAAGTGGACCTTATACCACTTGATATGCAGGGATTTGATATAATCCTTGGGATGGATACCTTAGAAAGGTATAGAGTTGTCTTGGATTGTGAGTCCAAGTTGGCTGTGTTTGCTGATGAAAGCAACACATGGATCTTTCAAGGTGAAAGAAAGATTCTGCCCACCTGTCTTGTATCAGCTATGGTTGCTGATAAGCTGTTGAGGCAAGGATGTTATGCATTCTTAGCCCATGTGGTAGACGTTACCAAGGAAAGTTCCAACCCTGCTGAAGTTCCCATAGTCAGGGAATTCGAGGATGTGTTTCCTGAAGAACTTCCTGGTATACCACCACCTCGGGAGATTGACTTTGAAATCAATCTGATTCCAGATACGAAACCCATAGCTCAAACTCCGTATAGAATGGCTCCTGCCGAGATGGCAGAACTCAAGAAACAGCTTCAAGAGTTACTTGAGAAAGGTTTTATCCGACCAAGTACTTCACCTTGGGGTGCTCCGGTCTTGTTTGTTAAAAAGAAAGATGGGTCAATGCGTTTGTGCATCGACTATAGACAACTCAATAAAGTGACAATAAAGAATAAGTATCCTCTGCCGAGGATTGATGATCTCTTTGACCAGTTGCGTGGTGCAACAGTCTTTTCAAAGATAGACTTGAGGTCTGGATATCACCAACTTCGTATTAAGGATAGTGACATATCCAAGTCTGCCTTTAGGACAAGATATGGTCACTATGAGTTCACGGTTATGTCGTTTGGACTAACCAATGCACCAGCTGCATTTATGGAACTCATGAATAGAGTTTTTCGACCTTTCCTTGATCAGTGTGTTGTCGTCTTTATAGATGACATTCTGATCTATAGTAAGGATGCTCAGCAGCATGAGCAGCATCTTCGCCAAGCTTTGACCTTGCTGAGAGAACATAAGTTGTATGCTAAGTTTAGCAAGTGTGAGTTTTGGCTACCAGAAGTATCTTTTCTTGGGCATGTGATATCTGCCTCGGGAATTCGTGTTGACCCTACAAAGGTAGAATCTGTTCTACAATGGGAACAACCGAAGACACCGACGGAGATTCGAAGTTTCTTGGGGTTAGCTGGCTATTATCGAAGGTTCATTAAGAACTTTAGTTCTATAGCTTTACCTTTGACTAAGTTAACCCGGAAAGATGTTCCTTTTTCTTGGAATAATAAGTGTCAACAATCTTTCCAGTTGCTGAAGGAGAGGTTGACAAGTGCACCTGTATTAGTGCTACCTGAACAAGGAAAAGGATATGTAGTTTTCTGTGATGCTTCCAAAAATGGACTAGGATGTGTGTTGATGCAGGATAAACAAGTGATTTCTTTTGCTTCCCGACAGCTTAAGAAACACGAGGAGAATTATCCAACACACGATCTGGAGTTAGCAGCTGTGGTTCATGCTTTGAAGATCTGGAGACATTATCTCTACGGAGAGACATTCCAGATTTTCACAGACCACAAAAACCTTAAGCATATCTTCTCTCAGCATGAGCTCAACATGAGGCAACGTCGCTGGATGGAGTTAATCAAGGACTACGACTGTACAATTGATTACCATCCAGGTAAGGCCAATGTTGTTGCAGATGCCTTGAGTAGGAAATCAGCAACATTAACCATGAATAGAGTACAACTAAACTCTTTAGTATGCTTTAGGAGAGATATGCTTATCTCTTTAAGGCAAAACAATGTACAGTTGAAGGTGTCATTGCTAGCCGGTGTGTTAGCTGAGATGCATATTAAACCTACCCTAAGAGAGCAGATTAAGGAAGCACAGCTAGGTGATGCTACAGTCCAACAGATTAGATCTGAGTATGGAAATGAGAAGCAAGATGGTTTTCATGACTCAGAGGACCAAGTAGCTTGTTATAATGGAAGAATGATAGTGCCGAATGTGGACAACCTGAGGAAGTTAGTCCTGGAAGAAGCTCATTCTTCCATGTATGCTATGCATCCAGGGAGCACCAAGATGTATCAAAATTTGAAGGATCTGTATTGGTGGCCTGGGATGAAGAAGGACGTTGCAGAGTTTGTTTTGAGGTGTCCTGTGTGTCAGCAAGTTAAAGCTGAACACCAGAAGCCTACAGGGACAATGCAACCTTTACCCATATCACAGTGGAAGTGGGACCATGTGACCATGGACTTTGTTGTTGGCCTACCCAGGACAAGCAAAGGACATGATTCCATTTGGGTAATTGTTGATAGGTTGACTAAGACAACACATTTCTTACCTGTCAAAACAACCTATTCTGCTGAAAGGTTATCAGAGTTGTATGTTCAAGAGATAGTGCGGTTGCACGGAGTTCCTGTCACAATAGTTTCGGACAGAGGTCCTCAATTTACAAGTCGTTTTTGGGAACAGTTACACAAAGCCCTAGGTACCAAGCTGAGGTTTAGTACGTCCTTTCATCCACAGACTGATGGACAGTCGGAAAGGACCATACAAACCTTAGAAGACCTGTTGCGAGCATGTGTTCTCCAGTTTACCGGAAGTTGGGATCTACACCTAAGCTTGATAGAGTTTGCCTATAACAATAGCTATCAGCATAGTATTGATATGGCACCTTATGAAGCCTTATATGGTAGACGTTGTAGATCACCCTTGTGTTGGTTTGAGACTGGTGAGCACCAGTTGTTAGGTCCTGACCTGGTGCAGCAAACCACGGAAAAGATTAAAGTTATACAACATAAGATTAAGACTGCTCAGGATAGGCAGAAATCTTATGCTGATAAACGTCGTAGACCTTTAGAGTTCCAGGTTGGAGACAAGGTGTATCTTAAGGTCTCACCTTGGAAAGGGGTCCTTCGTTTTGGAAGGAAGGGGAAGTTAGCTCCTAGATATATGGGGCCTTATCCAATCATTGAACGGATTGGAAAGGTAGCATATAAACTAGAACTGCCCCCAGAGTTACAGAGGTTACATCCTGTGTTTCACATTTCTATGTTGAAGAAATGTCACCCAGACACCGAGTCAGTTCTACAACCTATGGAAGTAGAATTGAATGATGACATATCCTATGAGGAGGGACCAGTGTCAATCCTTGATAAACGAATTAAAAAGTTAAAGAAGAAAGATATAAGTCTTGTGAAAGTCCTCTGGAATCATCGTGGTATTGAAGAAGCCACTTGGGAGTTAGAGGATGAGATGAGAAGGAAGTATCCTGCCCTTCTCTCGTAATATGTTTTATCGATTTCGGGGACGAAATCCTTGTAAGGGGTGGATAATTTGTAACATCCCTGACCTGGGTTATGAGCTAACCCTAGGTGTTTTGCCTAAATATGTAATTAAATCCTTGTGATTAACTCTGAGCATGTAATTAAGCTTCTCAGAAATGTATATTTCAGTTTTTGCTCCTTTTTATATATAGTTGTAGCACTGTTTTGTAATACAGGGACCTATGTGCAATTTACCCATTTAGAAGGGTTAACCTGCAATTTGCACATGATGAGGTGTTCCTCTGATGTTGAGACATCATGAGAAACATTTTGGTAAAGTTTGAGGGATTTCCCAAGCTAGAGCACCAAGGTGCAGCTGTGGAAGCAATCCCAGGGCTTAAAACCCTAATTTGGGGTAAAATGCAATTTACCCAAATGATGGGAAGCAATTTGTAAAGAATGTCATCTAAAGTATCTTTTTAGACTTTTGCCATCATTTAGATAAGAAATGATGAGGAATTCACCTCAATTGAGTTATCAAGTTAAGAAATAGGCTCTGTGATTGAATAATCAGGGTATATGTGCAATATCCCTTTAAGTATGAACTTTATTATTAGATTGTCCTTCCTTGCCTTCTTTTCTATAACTTAAGATAAGGTTTGTCCTTAGAATAAAGAGGAAGGGACGAGCAAGTAATGAAGGAAGGACTTAGTTGGAATTAAGGGAAACTTATGAGCTAATGTTGAAAATCCTACCCCAAGTATATAAGCCATCCTTCCCTTAGTTTCAAGGGAACTTAACCTTCGTTCCCTTTACTGTTTCATTTCACCAAAGACGACCAAGGACTTCCTTGGAGCTAAGGAGGACGAACAAGGGGTGCAAGGTAGGTTTAAACCCCTCTTCTTGCCTAATTCCATGGTTAGAATTCGAATTCAAGGTCATCTTCATGGCTAATTCTCGAAACCCTATCTTTCTAGCCGTCTCTTTTCATCCTTCCTTGGAGTTTTCACCTTGGCCAACCTGTGGGAACTCAAGGACGCCATTAGAGCTTGGAGCTTGAAAGCTTGGAGCTCAAGAAGCAAGCTTTAGGCGGGTTTTATAACTCTAAACCTATGCTTTACTATGTGCATCTTTATATGCGAGTTAATGATAGCTCCTAGTATTTCCCTACTTTTCCCTACTATTTTGCAAGCAAACCCGTGGGATATCTGTACTGTTCTTGAGCTAGAAGATGAAGGCGTGATTTCCAAGAAAAACCCACCGTTTTTCTTTTCCCTAAACGGTCCTAACAGTTTGCTCTCACGACCTCAAGACCGTGAGGGAGCCTCGCGGTCTCGAGACCGTGAGAGGGCTCGCGGTCTCAAGACCGATTGGCCCTGTTGACCGAGCGTGGACCATATAAGAAACCTGTTCCTAATTATATAGGCTAAATACCCTCAAAATTTGGGAGACTAACTCCAAAGGAATCGGGAGATATGACCTTTTTAAGTCACGACTTTAAATGAATTAATTGCTGATTTTCAAACGGTCTGAAATTGCCTTTTTGGGCAAAAGGTCTCAAGACCGTGAAAGGTCGTTGACTAAGCATTGACCCCATGAGATTACTGTTCAAAATTATGTTAATTAACAACTCACCAAGTTTGATGGTCTAATTCCAAACGGGCTAAGAGTTGAAGGGTGAATACTAGGGCTAACCCTAGATAAAATTAGTACTGAAATTATGGTGACCTAATTAGGGTTTTTAGGGTTGATTGACCTAAACGGTCTCAAGACCATGTGGGGTCCACCCACATGACCTCAAGACCGTGAGGACAATCACCCAATACCATTTGAAGGTCTAGGGTTGAGTAATTTGACCAATTGAACACCAATTGCAAATAAGTTATCAATTTAATCAAAATTCGGATTCTGTGACCAATCATGGTTCAACCTCTATCAAATCACCTTAGATGTTGATGAAATCTTGGGCAAACGGTCTCAAGACCATGTGGGGTCCACCCACATGACCTCAAGACCGTTTGGGCCAAGTTTGGGCCCAATTGGAGCTCAATTGAAGGGTTCAACCTTGTGTTGATACACATTGTTGAGTGTTGATGGGTGAACATTGATAGACCTTAATTGAATCGATTTCAATCCTAATTGGTTAACAATTGAGGGTCAATTGAATGACCATTTGGTTAAACATAACCTTAATTAACTCAATCCATAGGTGGTCAACAGTTTTTGGACCTTTTGAAGGCTTCAACATCGGTTGACATCATCGTTTGAATTGTTGAACCTTTGTTGAAGGACCTTGTGGTTGAGACCATGAGAGGCTCACGACCTCAGGACCGTGAGGTGGCTCACGACCTCAAGATCGTGAGGGGGCTCACGACCTCAGGACCGTGAGGTGGCTCACGACCTCAGGACCGTGAGGTAGCTCACGACCTCAGGACCGTGAGGTGGCTCACGACCTCAGGACCGTGAGGTGGCTCACGACCTCAGGACCGTGAGGTGGCTCACGACCTCAAGATCGTGAGGGGGCTCACGACCTCAAGACCGTGAGATGGCTCACGACCCCAAGATCGTGAGGGGACTCACGATCACAAGCCCATGAGGAGGCTCACGGTCTTGGAGCTAGAAAGGGGCTCATGGACTTGAAGGGTCAAAGTGAGCAATCGGTCAACACTTTCAACCGATCTTGATTCAATTGATGATTAATGATTGGAATTAATCAATGTGACTCATGGTTGACCACATTCAATCATGTGATGGTTCAATGTTGCTCAAATCAAACCCTAAATAATAATCTAAGATAGTAAGGAGTTATTTGACTAAGGTTTTTGATTATGATGATGATCAATGGGGTGAATTACCAAGATACCCCTGAAGGGTCAATTGAGTTATACTTTGCTCAATTCAAACCCTAATTACATGAGAATGATATTTTTAGTTATAATGACTCTATCTAACCTGATCTAGTCTAATGTTATCATCAACCATTAGTATGATGAAAGAGAGAGTACTCTAGAGAGAGAAAGTACCCTAGAGAGAGAAAGTAACTCTAATCACTTAATGGTGATGCTTTTGGCTATGTTAGCCTATGTTGACTCAACCCAACCTGTTTTAGAGTGATGTTGACATCACCTAACCTTATGATGAGAGAGAAAGTACTTCTAGAGAGAGAAGGTACCCCTTTTAAATGGAAACTCAATTGAAGTGAATTCCTCATCATTTCTTATCTAAATGATGGCAAAAGTCTAAAAAGATACTTTAGATGACATCCTTTACAAATTGCTTCCCATCATTTGGGTAAATTGCATTTTACCCCAAATTAGGGTTTTAAGCCCTGGGATTGCTTCCACAGCTGCACCTTGGTGCTCTAGCTTGGGAAATCCCTCAAACTTTACCAAAATGTTTCTCATGATGTCTCAACATCAGAGGAACACCTCATCATGTGCAAATTGCAGGTTAACCCTTCTAAATGGGTAAATTGCACATAGGTCCCTGTATTACAAAACAGTGCTACAACTATATATAAAAAGGAGCAAAAACTGAAATATACATTTCTGAGAAGCTTAATTACATGCTCAGAGTTAATCACAAGGATTTAATTACATATTTAGGCAAAACACCTAGGGTTAGCTCATAACCCAGGTCAGGGATGTTACAGATTTGAACTCTACGAACTGGCCGAGCAGCATTATGTGGTGCAGTTCTATAGCAAACTGGATCAGGAGAACGTCTTGACCAAGGGGCCGTGGTCTTTATTCGGCAGCTGCCTTGTCGTTTGGCCTTGGGACGGGTATTTCGAACCTTCCAAGGGTCTCCCGAGCCACATAGTCACATGGATTCGAATCATGGGGCTACCAATCCATTACTACAATCAGGAGATGTTCCAGAGAATCGGGGAAGCCGTGGGGCGCCTGGTGAGAGTTGACGATCACTCGACGAACCGAACTAGAAGCAGGTTTACGAGACTAGCAGTGGACATCGAGACAACAAAGCCGATCCAACCAGCTATCCTGATAAGCGGTCGAGAGTATAAAATCGAATACGAGTCATTGTCGCACATGTGTTTAAGCTGCGGGAAACTAGGGCACGAAGATGCGGACTGCAATGGAGCCGATAAAGAACCTGCAAAATCTAATATGGATCCATCATCAGACGATGCAGGGGTCCGATGGATGGAGCAGGAAGAAAGATGGCATGTCTATTATGGGAAGAACGTCATGACTCGACGATCCCAACGCAATAAAGAAAACCAAAAGCGGAACCAGAGTTCGGGCTCGACCAAAAAGTTCCAGGTCCTAGAGGTGGAAGATGAAGGAATCACCAGCAATGCAGATGACACGACCGACGTTCAGATAGAGCAACCCGGTCGAGAGGATATCCACGGACCAAAAGTCTGGAGGAAGAAACAGAGAAGGAATGATGACATGGACGTCTCTTAGATGAACAACAAAGAAGCTTCACCTATAGATGACGAGAGCCAACAAAGGAAAGATGAATCACTCCCGAACAATACTACCACTAATCATACCATGGTTAAACCTGTGGGTAACGAAGTGATTGTAGGTAGACCAGTCGAAGCAACAGCTAAATTGAATCCAGTGATCTCCAGCACGAATACAGAGGGTGTTGTTAGTATGGAAAGCGGGAAAACTAATGACGGAACAAAGAAACAAGCAGTTCCTGGGAGGAAAGCAAAAGAGAAGGAGAACCACTTGGGCACAAATAGCCCACATAGCCTTTATGTAACAAGAAATAGAATGAGAAGAGGCCCTGATGCTAGCAAAGGAGGCGCTTCCTCCTCCAAATAATTTTATTTGTGCTTATGATTAATACGATTGCCTGGAATATCAGAGGAGCTGGCAAGAAGAAAACTAGGCATTTCCTCAAACATCTAGTGGCCACTTATAAGATCAAACTGGTTTCTATATCCGAACCCCGTATCTCTGGTACCGAGGCGCAAGAATCTATTAAAGACATCGGTTTCTCGAGTTCCCATAGGGTAGAAGCCAATGGATTATCGGGAGGGATTTGGATTCTCTGGAATGAAGATGAATGCGAAGTACAGATCCTTGAAAGCCATAAATACTACATACACTATTGCATTGACAGTGCTACCCTCTGTACCTTCGTCTACGCCTCACCCATCCCTAGGGGAAGGCCAATTATTTGGGAACACCTGATCCGGATGAGTCAGACTATTACCATGCCTTGGATTACGTTGGGATATTTCAACTGTTTGCTCAATCCGGACGAGAAGATGGGTAGTAACAGATTCAATATCGCTGAAGCTTCTCGTTTTAACAACGCCATCCTTCAGGCTGGCCTCACGGACATTGGCATCACTGGCTATGCGTTTACCTATAAGAAAGGTCTCCTCCATGAAAGGCTTGATAGAGCCTTGGCTAACAGGGAGTGGATACAGAAGCATTCCACCTACAACTGTGAAAATTTAACCCGGTTCGGCTCGGACCATAATCCGATTACTATTCTTAACTCTCCTGCCCCCAAGCATCCTGCTAGGTTTAAGACCCGCGCATCTTGGAATACCCAACCGGATTTTAGAAATATCCTTGATCTTCACTGGAATCCAACGGCCCATTTTCATACGGCTCTTCAACACGCACAACCTCATATCACTAAGTGGGATACTAACGCCAGACGTCTCCACGATAAGGCCAAGGAACAGCTGATATCCAGGATCGCACAACGGCAACGAAATTTGGAAAGACAGTACACTGATGAGGACGAGTGTGAATGTCTCAAGCTTGAAAGCAATTTGGAAGAGCTGCTGGCGAGGGAAGAGGAAGACTGGAAGCAAAAAAGCCACATCAACTGGCTAGTTGAGGGGGACAACAACACACGGTTTTACCAGACGTACGTCAACAATAGAAGAACTAATACAATCAGAAGTCTACAAAATGACCAGGGAGTTTGGCAAACAAGTGTTGCTGATCTCAAAGCACTTGTGTCCAATTACTTTGAAGATATGTTTACAGAGAACCAGCCTCCTACGACAGTTGACTTGGAGCTCATCCCGGCAAAGTTCAAGCATCTACAACCGAGACAGATTAGAAACCTTGGTGCTGCACCTACAGAATACGAAGTATGGCAAATCGTGAAGGACGCAGATCCGTTCAAAGCAGCAGGCCCAGATGGAACCGATATTCATTTCATCAAATCAAACTGGAAAAAGCTCAGAAGTTCGATCCTCCTCACTATCAGAAGTATGCTCAATGGAGAGGATATCCCAGATAAAATGGCAGATGCAAGCATTGTTCTTATTCCAAAAGTGAAACACCCAACAAATTGCAGTCATCTTAGACCCATAACCCTGAAGAATGTATGCCTCAAATTGGCCTCTAAAGTCGTTGTCGGAAGATTAAAGAAACATATATCTCAATGGGTGTCGCATGGGCAATCCAGTTTTATCCCTGGTAGAAGTATATCAGACAACATTATCGTCGTCCAGGAGATCATTCATAACCTAAGGCGCAAATCTAGCGCACCTTATATGGCCATAAAGGTCGACCTCTCGAAGGCCTATGACAGGATGTCTTGGAAGTTCATAGAGCATACTCTCAACCAGATGACCTGGCCGCCTAATATCAAATCTTATATCCTGAAATCTCTATTGGCTGGTAGCACGAACATTATCTTCAATGGGGGCCTGCTCCCCGCCTTCAAGAAGTCTAGAGGCCTCCAGCAGGGAGACCCTCTATCCCCTTATCTATTCATCCTTTGCATGGGACGCCTGACTCAACTGATCAACCAGCATGTTGAATGCAAGAAATGGATTCCAATTAAGCTGTCTCAACAAGGTCCTAGTATTTCCCATGTCAATTTTGCAGATGACATTGTTATTTTTGCTAAGGCGTCTCTTGAAAAAATGGCTACTATCAACCAATGCTTCAAGATGTTCGAAACAGCTTCAGGGCAAAAAATCTCTATAGACAAATCAAAAATCTTCTTTGCGGCTTCGGTGTCCAGAGCAACCAGGTCGGCTATTTGCAGGGCAAGTGGAATTATGGAAACGGACGATCTGGGTAAATATTTGGGTGTCCCGCTCCTTCATAAGAGAGTCAATAAGCACACCTACTCTTTTCTGACCAATAACATGGATACAAGGATTAACGGTTGGACAGCCCGGACTCTTTCTTTGGCAGGGCGCATTTGCTTGGCGAAGTCTGTTCTGCAATCTCTTCCTACGTATGTCATGCAAACATCTATTATCCCGAAATATGTCTGCATCAAACTGGATAGAATTACCCGCAAGTTCATTTGGGGTGGATGTCATAAAACAAACCCAGTGTCTTTGGTTGCATGGAAGAAAGTTAGTATGAGCACCAATAATGGTGGTCTGGGTATAAAATCCATGGCGGATTGGAACAAGGCTCTTCTTTGGAAGAATTCGTGGAAGCTTCTTATTAACAAGAACTCTCTCTGGGCCAAGGGACTGCTTTTAAAATATAAGAACTTCAAAGATAACTTGCGCAACCGAGTGACCCCCTTCTGGAGAAGTATTTACGCAGGCCTGAAATTTATCAAAGACAACTGCATTAAAATGGTGGGGAATGGGGAAACTACGGCAGTGTGGACGAACCACTGGGTTCGAGGTTATAAACAACTGCGAGATTACTGCATCACACCCATTAACAACCAAATTACTGATCTTACTGCTGGATGCTTGCGAAATATTGAGGGCAATTGGGACAATGATTTCCTCCGTATTTATCTTCCTGATTACTGTGTGAAAGATATTAACAATCTACAGGTCCCAGCTGGAAGCAATGGCGAGGATAAGTGGTGTTGGCTGCATGACGAGAGTGGTTATTACACCACGTCTTCTGCATACGATCTCATTCATGCGGATAACCAGTATCCAAGTAATTACATTTGGCTTACGATTTGGAATCTGCAGATACCGAGCAAAATAAAGGTTTTTCTTTGGCTAGTTGCCCATGAAGCTATTATGACTAATGGGAGACGCAAGCAACGGTCCTTCACGGATAGTGCCATATGCCTTAGGTGTGAGGCACAAGAAGAAGACATCCTTCACGCCCTTAGGGGTTGTCCTTACGCGAGAGAAATATGGATCAAGCTCAACCGAGATAACAGGAACGGGCCGAGTCATTCCTCTATTCAACAGTGGCTGACGAGTCATCTGCATGGCAAAGTGGCAGACATTGTCCAATTTGCTGTTACTTGCTGGATCATCTGGAAGACAAGGAACACCATGGTTTTTGAAAATGTTCATGTTAGCACAGCTAAACAGATTACTCAAATCGACAACCTCTGTACTAATATCGCTATAGGGAACTGTAAGAAGGCTCAGGTTAAATATACAGTTCAGGAAGCTAATAATGGAGATACCGAAGTGCCGAAGGAACACAAGATCGTGTTTGTTGATGCGGCGGTTAAAGACAAGGAGGCGGCTATAGCGATGACGGTGCTGAATGAGAATAGACTATGGCTAGGAGGATCAACTACTTATATCCATGCAGATTCTGTGACAGAAGCTGAGATACGAGCTATTGAATTTGCCCTTAGAATCTATAATGCGAATTTAGTGGGTCCTGCCTCTATTGTTACTGATAGCTCTAAGGCCATCAAAGCTATTGATGGGTCTATTGAGAACTTCCCGGCCTTCACGAAGTGGATTCAGTCCATCCACAAGATGCTCAATGACAATCCAGAGTTACATATTGTGAATTATCTGAGAGAACATAACATGTTGGCGGATGCTCTGTCCAAACACCACCTAAAAAACCATAAGGAGGATCGTACCTATACGAACCCTCATGTCGACCCTGTGGGTCAACCTATTCCCTTTCCTCTTTGTAATGGTAGGAGTCCTACCAAATTTTATTTTGTAGCTGATAATGTACTAAATTTTAGTTTTATGCCTGCAAGAGGAGGGCGGGATGAATAAAAGAACCTCCTGACTTCTAAAAAAAAAAGAGGATGACTTAATTTTGAGGACTAAATTTTCTTTTAAGATGTATATGATGTGATGGAGTTGATTTTGGCTTAATTTAGAGGTCAAAATTTCTTATAAGGTGTGTAGGATGTGATGGAGTGAAATTTTGGAGTGTTTGGATATCTAATCACATAAGTGAGTTTTGGCATCAAAATTGGATGGGATGTAGCATGTATGGTGTTAAAACTATGGTTAAAATTTTATAATAGTTGGTTGTTCCTCAAAGGATATATATAGGTTTCCATATGGTGAAATTATTTATTAATTGGTATCGATGAGCATGATAAATAAATCCTTAGCCTATGTTACGATGGTGTCAGGCGCCATTTTATTTAGAGCGGGCTGCGTGGCCCATTCCTTGTCCTGGATCTTTTATTTAACAGCAGTAGTCTTTCCAAGTGAGTAACCATGAATAGGCTTGAGTCCAGGAGCACCTTGGACCCTATGATGGGAAATCAAGCCTAACGACTTATTCTCAACCTTGTGGTTAGAGCAGGGTAGGGGACCAGCTGCAGTTGAAGCCCTCCCTGCCACCACTCATCAAAATTGTGGGGTTAGGAGGAAAGGAATTATAAATGAATAGTTGGAACCGAGTCTCCACTAAAAATTAGTTTGACCCCCTTCATAAGGGAAAAATGATGGCAGTCTGAGAAAGAACAAATTATCTATCTTCATTGTCTCTCCGTTGCATCTTGTAGCTTAAGCATGGAGGAACGAAAGGGAGTTAGAGAAGAGATGGGGGAGGTAAATTAGAGAAATATAGGTAGAGGTGAGAGAGGTTAACACTCAATGGAGACTTTTGTGAGTCTGTTTGGGTCCTTTCATAGTGGTTTGGTGGATGACGAACCCCAATTGGCTGGAGATGAAGACTAAGCTTGGGGATGGGTTCCAGAGATCTCTCACTGCAATTGAGTGCATAGACCAATCCTGTAGGAGGTGCAGACCTCTGCGGAAGTCTCAGCTACCAACCATGGTGCGACAAGGGGTTTTCCCCATTTTCCTGGGTCACAGCACCCCTTAGGCAGTGGCCTCCACTGACATTGTAAGCAGGAGCAACCAGCAGGCAACAAAGAGGCTGGCGACGTAGATACGGGCTGGGCGTAGCTGGTAGAATTATAGGGGAATGGCGAGTAGGAGTTTGGCTACAACAAAATTCTCGCCGGAGGAGAACCTGATGAAGGCAGCCCTCACGAATAGAGTCCCACTGTGACTTTGGATGATGAGCACGCAACACAGAGAAGCAGAGGAGTGCCAAGTAGGGGTGCTGAATCAGGGGACAACATTAGACAAAGACAAAACCGGCCAAAGATCCTTCTACCTCACGCCGGAGCAGAATCCCAGACGGTGGCGGCGTTGGGCGGAAGCCAGCCCACACTCATGGGCGCAACATGCAGATGGGGAGACCGAGAGGAGAGTGTGAACCGTAGTTAGAATAGACTAAGGAGTAGCAGAGGGCGACCGATCTCTCACGGAGGACATACCCTAAAGCGCCGACCGTGGGAGACAGAGTCCCGCAGACTCGTAGATCGCGTTGAACGCGAAGGTGTGCGGGGGAGAAGGGGAAACATACTAGGTTCATGCCCTCGAACTGGCCAGCCCGACTCAAGAGGACCAAAGAGGCACAACCCATGGTGGCCAGATGACACCCACCGATTGGCCCGAAAAGGTACAATTCTAAAAATAAGTTGATCTTCTATAATTCATAGAAATCAGTACGATTATTAAAAAAATACAAATAAGGTACCAAATTTCTCAGAAAAGTAAGTAGAACAAGATAGAACCATAATATCAGTAATTTAATGCTTAAATATCAGGGTTATCATGTAAGATGTAAAATGGTCTTCATATGTCTAATAAATAATGATTGGAGACCTAAAATTATGAGAATGCCTCAATATCTACAAATTATTATTTATAATCCATATGATGTCATATATAATGATATTTTAACATGAAACAACGTAATTTGCTTAATGTGGCTAATTAGGGCTAATAACCCTAATTAATGTGCAATAATTACAAATATGCTCAAGAAATCTTGAAAATTATAGAGTAAGTCCATATCAATATATGGAACCTCATATTTAATCTTGAGATCATAATTATGCATATAAATAATATTACATGTTAAATGATCCTAAAATGATGAGAAAACCCTAACATGATTAATACATGTAACCTAGGGTTAATAAGTGCACAAAAAGAATATGGAACCTAATGTTTAGATAATGAACCATAATTTGGAAAACGACATCAGTAACATAATTCTAAGACAAGAATGCAAGTAAAAATGAGAATATCCTAATGATCTAAGTGAAACCCTTAAATGGACATACTAGGGTTAAGATGATGGGAATCTAATGCACGTCATATATGATCTTATCTTAACCAGGGTTTGACCAAGAGTGGTAGCTGACATCAGGAGTGTAATGAATAGGTTACGTCTTGATCAAGGTACACCCTTACCTATTACTTGGCCTACTATTCAGTATGGTTGTATTATATGTGTAGTAAAATACTTGGCATCTGATATTGGATGAAATGATTGCTCTTGTATGATATGTTGCTTGATTTTTCATACTTATTGATAGGAAGACATGAAATATAATATATCTATTCCATTATATGAAAGAACTATATCTCTTTGGTAAGCATAGTGCTAGTGATGAACTATCTATTTGGTAAGCAGATCACATGTACAATAATCTATCTCTTTGGTAAGTAGATCATAAGGCCTGAATGCATCTATCCCATTGGTAGGCAGATGCACGAGCATATAATGGAAAATGAGATTAAAATATGTGTTCTCTTTTGTAGATAAACATCTTTGTTCAAGTATATGTCTTTTGTTATATTTCTTTATAACTATCAAGTATTAGTTTTATCATATTGCCAAGCTTTGTAATGAGAGGTATAGAAAATGACACATAAGCGTACTCAGTACAATATTCTTGAATATTGTGCTGACCTGTACCACATGTAATCTTTTGTTTAGGCTGTGGACACATAATTTTGAAGATCCAAGATAGTTGAGAGTTGTCTAGTGAGTTGATGTACAGGTGGACCTATTGTCTTAAGATCCTGTTGTTTAGTGATAGTACATGTATATGTAGATTTTTGATGTTCAATGTGTATATCAAATGTTGTAACAATTCATTATGTAATTATATGTTGACTGGTGAACATGTGTTGTATGGTTTTATTATTGTTCATGTGCATGTGCTACTGTTGCTTCCTTCTGCCTCTAATTTTCTTCTTCTTAGCCTAATGCGTGGTGTTTAAATTGGGATTCTCACTGAGGTGAGGTTTCAATTTGGATATCACACATCAGATTAAGTTTTAGAAAATTTATGGATGTCACAGTAAAGTTTCAATATGCTTTCATAAACATAGGGAATATTAGTGTAATGTGGGGATCATACCTCATATGTCTTTTGGTCATCCACATCAATACTATATTGCTTTGAGAAATTTCTCACAACCCATACATCACTATAAGTACATGCTCAGGGAATGTATGTCAACACGGATGATACTTCCTCCTTGTTAATAATGTGCATTAATTAATATATAGCCTGTATTATGATAGTTCCTCTTTATTTTTCATTTTTCACACAAATAGATACCATCCTTATTAAGTGTGTTAATAAATGATTGTTATCTTGTAATTCTTATGAGATTATATTACACAACAAAATATGGGATAAAATAAGCAAGTATGAATAAATATAACCAATGCCAGATATATATGAGCACATGATTTTTATATCTATGCCATTAGCTCTACTTTCAACCAAAAAATTCATATGCAGACCCTAAGCACAATATCCTATTGACAATATGATACTAGTTCACATTTAACTCATGTAGTCATCCTTGAACATGGTTACATATTCATCATTCAAGAAAATACTAACATTACATCATATTACAACATTCCTCATTATTTGGTAAAGACAAACAAATGATGTATATAATTTGTTTATAGAATAAGGAACATTGTTACCTAGAACACTATAATCAACATGTTTAAGACAATGAATAATTGATAGTGTGATCATTAAATAGGGTATTCTATAGTAATTCATAAAATATACATATAAAAATCATACAATCTCATGTTGTATCCAAATATTTTGATTTGTGTAAGTTCTTTAATCAGATGATATCTTTTTCATTAGCGCTTACATAACTGATTTTGTTCCAATTTATACTATTTTCTAGAAAATTAAACTTACTTTCATAACCCCATTATAACCCATTCCAGAGACCAATTCTAGCGAAAAAAAGAAACATATATTTTAAAAACATCATGTCACTAGTGACCATATTTCATTTCCAAGAAGGACTAAGTTTCAACAATTTATTTTAGAGGACCACATCAATAACTAACATTCAACCACTAGAATCCCACATTGAATCAAGGGCAACCCTTTATATTCCTATCATTGTAGACCCTTAATGAATTATTTATTCAATAGTATTAGACCAATCTGCTATCCCCACAATAAATCACATAGGATCACATGAATTTAGTTGAGAAGTAAACAATCAAACTATTTATGTAGGAGGGAGATTCCTATGTGTGATTACAATCTAGATAACAACCATCCCTTATTTTTTGAGTTTCAACATTTTTTAATTTGTGTCATTATGTGTATCCTTTTCATCATGATTTCTTTTTCATTTATCGAAATATTATAGATAAAAATATCCTTAATTCATCATGTTATGCACATCAACAAGTACCCATTCAAATTCCACATCTCATTTGCCTAAGTAGGTTATTTATGTTCTTGAACATCACAAAACATTAAATTTCTCTGTAATTAGTAAACTTTTGAAATGTATCTAAGTTAAAAGGATAAGAACCCATGTATTCCTCAATTACTTGGTTTTCTCTATTTAAGGCTCAACTATGAATCCTTTTAGCTAAATATTATCCCGCAGGAAAGAAATTCATAGAAATAAGATATTTGAGAGGGTAAAAAATTCAAAATATGAAAACAAATAGTTATAAGTCTAATGTAACTCATATAAAATAGTAAATATTAAATTCCCATGGTCCATATGTTTTACCCCCAAAAACTAGAGTTTGTAACTAAGAACTACTATCAATTTGATTTTAGTCATTGTTTCAATGACAATAGGCCTTATCATGTATAAATCACTCATGAGATGTTAAATACTCACATAAAGAAAGAACAAGGCATCTAAAACTCAAGAACAAAGAATGAAGATCCTAAACTACATAATCTATATAAAAATGATTTCTTTATATGAATTTGCATGCACACCACCAACTACATTAAATAAGGAGAAAAAGGAGTATCTAGATCAAATACTAGATGTTCCATCATAGACCTCGATATGATTTTAACCAAGAGGATAGAGATTAAATAATGACTAGATGAGATAAATGAGGTAAAATTACCATTATTAGGTCCCTAATGGTTAATGAAGTTGAATCCTAGATTTAGGTCATGAACAATTGGCCAAAAACACCACCATGCACTCAATTTTCATCAACTTTGGCCTCTTGATCTCTAAGATGCACCTAAACATGACTTCAGGTTGCTAAGTGCATATATATAGGAGAAATTTTATATTCTCTATATCCTCTTCTGATCAAATGTCTACAACAAGCATATCATGTCTCATCCACCTCACCTTTTCTTCTATATTGAATCTGATGGACAAAGGATTTGATGTTGGAGATTTGAATAATATTAAATTTTATCATGGTTCCTTATTTAACCTGACGTCTCACAATCTTAAGGAAATACTAAACCGAAGATTTATTTTTAATATTTTTTTCATGAATGTCCCCAACCTTTTCTCTATCAGGATCAACTCATTCAACTTCCTCTACTAGGAATATCAGATCCAATCATTGGTTGAAATCTATACTCTACAAGGATTCCTAGATGAGAGCCAGAGTCCTCCTACTTATGATTACGAAAATGAAGGAGTGAAGGTCAATCATGATTTTCAATCAAGGCATTGCAAAATTAGCCTCGTAAAATCCTATCTCACGAGAACTCTTATTGAAGAGATTCTTTGAGAAGTAATTAGCCTTAAAACTTTAAATGATAAGCGGTGTACATTATACAATTTACTTACTAATTAACTCAACCCAGTGAATTTGAACTTCTTTCTAAGTTAATATGCACACAGAAGTCAAGTACTCATCTAGTTGTATACTTGATAAGCTTTAAATGTGTACATGATTGATTGAACGCTTTATGATAAAGTGTGAGTGAGTCAAAAAAGATATACAATCTATTAAATGCATTAGATGGCTCAGAATATTCCTCCTTTTTGCTTTTATACTAAAAATCCCTAATTCCACATTCTGGTAAAGTTGTCACTCTATCGAAAGAGTTTAAAAAATGCATTACTCAAAGATCAACTATGAATAAAGGTATATTTTTTGGACAACACATTGATGGTAGTTCTAGATATCCCAATAAGGACAACTATTCAATGAATAGGAACTATAGTGAAAGAGGAAGGAATACATATGATGTCTTACTAGGAGAAACCCTTGGAGGAAGAAAGAGCTTCTCTTACGATGGATGAGAATGATACAAGTTGTAGATTTTAGAAACAATCTACAAGGATGTGGTAGTCTTCATCGTCAATTTTCGGACAAAGAGAACAATTCGATCTAAATTTATGGAACATGTTTGAAATAACTACCAAAGGATGATTTTTCTAACATGTAGGTGTCAATGCCAAAGATTTGGCTATTATGAAACTCATGATCATGTTAAAGAAATTGGCAATGTTGATATTGAAGCTACATGTCATATAGCTTCCAACTCAAGTATATTAAATCATTTGTTCCTTATACATTGAATGAATCAATAGTTGTTGGTAAAGGAAGTCACTTCCCCGTTACATGACTAGGACAAAGTTAACTAGTAAAAAACAATAGATTGCTTCTAATGGAAGTTCTTATTGTTACACAAATGTTGAAACAATTTCTATATGTTTGTATGCTAATTTCATGGATTTTTAGTTACGATGTCTTCTTAAGAAATGATACCTTTATTAAGTACCTAAAGCTCCATGATTTCTATGTAAAGGATGTTTTAGAAATGGTATGCACCCAATTACTCCGTCAAGTCAGCCGGTATGATGTTATTTCCAAACATGTTTCCAAAAATAGAAAAGATATAGGGTATTAGAGACTGTGACAACAACATAATGGTGTTGTTATGCAAATTAATGAGACTATTCAAAATGAATTTCTCTCACTGTAAGAAGGAGCCATTGAAATCGACTCAAGATGTGAAACCAAAAAATCAAAGAAACTCCCATTTACTAGAACTACTGATACATGATCCACTCAAACTTTTATGACTCACTGTGATCTATGAGAGGTTATTCTATAATTTCTAATCAAGTTTATCAATTATATTTATATTTGTTATTGAATGTAGTATGGATTCAAGGATCTCTTAACAAAAAATAAGTGTGTGTTTTTATGACGTAGGACCACCGCTTAAGACGTGCCACGATTGTGACCCCCTAACAATGTAAACCCACTGCTCCTCCAACTACCGACACATCAAGGGTTGTAAGATAAACTCAAGTAGAGGCTGAGCTGCATGGTGGGACCAAGGATTTGAACCTGGGTCCCTACTCTAGGCTCTACCAAGCTACCACTTCCTTAAAAATATGAGTTTTATTACATCTTTAAATTTATAAAATGATTGAAACACTGTTTGAAATATATTCTAAGATATTCATACCATGGAGTATTTAGTAGAAGTGCATTTTCTACCTTTCTTAAGTCAAATAATATTCTACATTAGGGAGTTGTAAGTTCTAACATGAACATAATGGAGATTTGAAAGAAAGCATGATCACCTTGTTGAGGTAGGTTTAGCTATGTTATTGGGGTGTTTATCTCCTAGAAATATTTGATAGAAGCTTTCTTGACTGAGGATTCTCATGTATTCTACCTGCACACAACTCACACAATTGTTCACCTTCTGCACTAATCTACAAGAAGAAATTATACTACACATCTCTTCATGTTTTTGGTTCAATCTACCATATTTGCATTGGAGAATATGTCAAGAATAAACTTAATACCAAATCTTTGTTATGTGATTTTATTCGGTAGAATGAAGTTAACAAAGGATATAGACGTCTTCATACTGATACAAACAACATATATATTTATGGACATGTTATTTTCAATGAATCTGTCTTTTCTTGTAAACAACTTAACATTGTTAGCATTCCTCTTAGACTTCGAGGAATATCCAAAAATCAAAGAATTTCTTGAACAAATTACATCTTCTTCTATTATAATTTAGAATATGTTCAAAAATTATTCTATTGAACTGATTGATCCTAATAGAGTTACTACTCTAGATGTTAAAGTTGGAGCTAATGATTCTAGACATTATATTTATAAGAGGTCTTTGTCTTCTATAGAAAGAAGCCAAAATAGTACCCTTGTTGTTGCTCAATATACAACTATCAGTATTCCATGACAAACTCAATTAGTGGCACTTCATCTCAACCCATTTAAGGAAGTGTTGATTGAACATTACATTTTCCTTCATGAATTGAATCAGAGTGTTGATTTAATTTGATATTCTCCTCAAAAAATTAAAGATAATTGTGAATCAAACAAGTGTCCAATTGATGAATGGAATTACCAAACCTAATCCTCATTTGATTTAATTAGTTACATCATACCAAAGATTCCTCAAACTGTTGAAGATGCACTAAAATATGAAGGGTGAAGAAAAGTTATGCAACTTGAGAAAGATGCTCTCTTTGCAAACAAAACTTGTAGTATTGTTGCTTATAGTACTCAACATAATTTTATTGTTTGTAAATGCACATTCAAACAAAACTTTCATGCTAATGCTTCTCCTGAAGTATTAAAGGCACAGTTCCTAGAGAATGGCTGCTCTCAGGAGAAAGTTGTTGATTACTTGGAGACTTTCACCCCAGTCTTTAAATCACTGGTGCTTCAGATTGGTCAATGTAGATGTTTCAAAAATATGACCTCTAAGTAAGTTAGATATTTGCAACGCACTACAAAAAATATGATCTTTAACTACAAAAAAAAATTGTAGTGAAAACCCCAAAATTTGTAGCTAAAAGCTTTGGCTACATTTATCCTTACATTTAGAATACGAAGCAAGTACCTATGTAGCTAATTGTTTAGGCTACATTTTTCATAGTTGTATTTAGTTATTCCTCTGGCTAAAAATTCATATGTAACCGTAATTGTAGGTAAAAAATGTCCTTACACATAAAAATGTAGTTTCCATTGTAGCTAAATATATGACTACAATTCAATTTGTAGCTATGATATGTAGGGAGAGATAACATTGGTTACAATTTGTATATTTAGTTCATGTATAGAAAAAATTAGCACTTACTACACTTGTAATTATAGCTAGTGTGTAGTGAAAGACATCATGTACTACACATACATATGTAGTGAGAGACATTATGTATCCAGTCAGTCACTTGCCAATATAGAGGGGTTTTTCAAAAAGAAGAAAAATGAATAGTGATCAAGATCAAGTTGTGCTTATAATGTCAACAATGATACTTCTATTTATATTTGAACAATGAGTACACATGGGGAGGACATTAACCTGGCCCCTATTTTACAATATGCATGGAAAAAATATACATGTATACAATATCTTCTTTTGACTGCCTGTATCCACTATAGACTCTATATGCCACCGAATCATGTGTATCTTCTTCTATCTTGATTTTTCTTTTGTATTAATTATGCCACTTGTATCGTCAACGAATATGATAACATTGATAAACTCATAAGAAGAGAAAGACTGCTAAGGTAGTGCTCTTCTTGATTGAAAATAGAGAACTTCTCTGTGCTTTGCTTCTGATTGGCCATAGGAAGCTCTTGTAGTTGATATTGATATTCATAGAGATTCTTCAAAGACAAATCATTCTCATCAACAGCTGGAAGTTCCACCTGGTCCCCAAGTTTGAGGTTTCCATATATCTCAACACATATTTTGTGAATCTGAGACTATATATTGGAGAATTCCCTTCCTTTTGTTGTGGCAGTTGTTCCTGTACAAGAGATATGGCAACCATCTACAACTTAATTTGCAGTAACATAATCTGTGTTATGCGGGTGATAGTAAGAGAGTATGGCACTAATTTTGAGAAAATGGCGTGTACATGAACAAGACAATGAAATTATTGCATAGTTTACCTTTCACATGTACATGAACACCAGTCTATGGTACTCCAATCAAGGTTATGCAATGGGTCATTGTGTCTAGGATGAAGAGGTGCTACGAAGGCCTTCTCTACAATCATTCTTGGCATCAAATAACCTGACCTGCAAAAAAGGTCATGGAGAACGATCAAGTTGCCTTGCTTAAAGTTCTGCATACTGATTGCTTGATATTCTTATTGTACTACTATTGGATGCATATATACATTCTGTAAATTGAGAAAATTGATATAATTACCTCTGATATGGGAAATTCCTTGGAAATAGATGGTGGGATTTGCACTAGAACTGTGAAGAGTTACTAATACATGTTGACCATCAAGTTTGTAGTCTTCTCTGTATCTCTACCCCCTATCTTGCTACTGCTTCTGTAGCATATGCCGACTATTTGAAAGAAAATCTAGTTGTTCTTACGAAGTTGAAAAGTAATATTTCTCTGCTATGGAAAGGTGCCTCTATGGTAAACCATACATGCTGTAGAATATTCATTTATTCTACAAGGAAAATGGATAATCAAAGATGGAATTTTAGTATAAAATAAATCGGTGGCAAGGCTCCTAGCCTAGCATCATTGTTTGAGGATTTATTTATAGGAATGCATCGATAACTACCTTCCCTATTAAAGTCAAATGAACTCAAATATATATATGGCAACCTAACATTGGATTTTGATGTCATATTAAAGTGAAAAGACACAAAAAGACCATGTTAGATAGCAATATATATGGCATCACTCACTACCTTCCCAGCTATAAAGTTTAAAGACATATGATTTTTTACATGATGAGTGTATTTCCTTTAATAACACTACATATTAGAATTCCATACGCTTGAGAGGCATCATTTGATCTCTTCTTGATGGTTAAACACCCTGAGATAAATACATTACATAAGTGAAAAGGTATCTTTCATATCATTGCAATCGGTTGTTACAACTTCACCTAGAGTTACGGGAAGAAAGTAGCACAAATAGTTTAAGAAAATATAAAATGGCAATCTATGAAGGGAAAAAGGTGCCACAATGCCAGTTCAATATAAGTTGTCCTTACACACCTCAATTTTTCCATTGTGTAACGTTCTATGAGTTTGAATGAGTAGGTTCTAAGCAAACATCAGCTATCACAACATAATCTTCAGATGGATTGAGCTGTATAGCAGCTATCACATCACAAATAGATAAATAACTAAATTGTTGTCAGTGCCTTAAGTTATAAGGTAAGCTTAGTTTATGTTAGAAGTATTAGTTGAGGATCGATTTCCTCCCTAATCGTAACCATAATCAACCACTCCCTTTGAAACATATTGCTTACCAAGTTCTGGGCTCTTCGTTGAGACTACTACCTATAAATTTTAAAAAAAAGTTATCAATTGGCATCATGAGGAAATGGTTTTAAGGCATAATCTCACATAATTTTATTCACATACACGCTCAAAAACAAGAAATTATGAACAAAACCCAACACCAAACTGCCTAATCAATTTTTTGTTAGAACTTGCTAATAGGATGGCAATACTAAAACTTTTATGAGTGACAACTCTCTGTAAACATGAGACATGAGATACCAAACAAACCCAATGACATACTGCATAAGAAAAATCCAAAGAACATTGGTATTACGAGCGACAGTCTGAACCCAGGGGCAATCAAGGTGAGCATAACTTGTAGTACCCAAAATTTGAAAGAGGTAACCATATAATTATGTATAAGCATATACTTTATGAAACAATAAAAATATGGGTGATTTGGTCCATACTATCAAGGGAAACTTTTATATAGAGTAGCTCAGATACCAATATATTAACTATGCAAATATCAAGGGATACTATTTGTTTAGAACAACTTAGACACCAACATGGCATTATTGGTGCAGTCTATGTGATCTCTGGCTATGACATAACCACAATAGAGTTTGATATCCAAAAAATGAAGTCATTAATAGGAGAGAAGGAAACTTAGAGTGATCCCATGAAGCAGGAATTCGAGGAAAAGATGCTAAATGAGAAGCATGAAAGGAAAAAGATGATAAGGAAACTAAAAGAAGAAGGGAATTCCTTTTTGAACCAGCTGGCTTCTTACAATGCCACACTATTAGGCTTGGGTTAAAGTCTTTCTCTTGAAAAAGTTAAGAGAACTTGAATGGAATTTTCTTCTTTAAAAATATGCTATTTTACCCAAAAAGTTTGCATTTGAGGCATATGTGATAGGCTATTTTTGCATAGATCATCAAAATAGAAGTGACCTTCATGTGTGTAATGAGCTAAAAAAGAATTAAAGGAAAATGAACTAAATGATAATGTGGAAGCTTCTAACTGATACAATAGTCAGTTTATCCCTTCAGATGGTCTTATAATGAAGATTTGAGTTTTACATCTATGAATAACTCTGACTCGAATAGACTAAATATTTTTATATGATGAAATATTATGCGCAAACACAACAGATAATATAAAGTTCAAACTTGGGAAATGGTGATAAGAGAATTACTAGCTAAATTCTAATATATTCGCCTAATACCTATACAAAGAAAATTTCAATTCTAAGGAATGCATTAGTGTACCATAAAACAACAAGAAAGAAGACATTATTCATATGTAATACGTCCTCGACTGTAATTGCACGTATCAAAAATTAGCATGTCTCATATCTTTTTTTCATAATGAATAAATTATGTAGGCATCTACTCAGCCTTTGAACAAATTGTCAATATTGTCATTTGCAGGAAATTATGTTGGCATCTAGCCTTTCTATGAAATATTATCATAAGAAATGGATTAGGTTTAGGATTGTTCCCATGACATATAAAGGTAGGTTCTATCTACTCAATGTTCTTTGTAGTGATATTGTTGCTACTGTACTCTACTTTTGCTACTAGATGGCTATAGCATATTGTTACATAGTAGATTGTTTGGTTCCTAACACCCTGGAATTGCCTTTTTCTTTGTTCTTGCCTTGTTTAAAAGTGGGATATCAATAATTCTAAAACATACTTTGTTTCTCTTGTGAATCTGTCGAATCCCTATTCTATACTTAGTTGTTGTGCAATCTTTGCTCTTGTTTAGGAAGTTTTAAGTGAGTATTTACATAAAAAAGTTTAGTATTTTTTTAGTTGGGCAGCATATGCATTTGAGGTGCACATAAGCACTACTGAAATTAGCAACATAGATCTAAAGGGCATATTCAAAAAGATATCATTTTCTCATCATATAACATACTGTTACATAGATGGCTATTGCACGTGGATGAGTCTCCATAGCATGGATCCATCCTCTATGTAGCTTGGTTTACCTTTCCATTTCTTTTCCATGGACACCCATTTCATGTCCTCCTTTCTTGCAAAGGTCCAACTTGTTTTCATAGTCAATGATATATCATATTCTCTTACAAATCTAATTCCAAAAACCGTTAGATCTTATGGATAATGCTATATATAATGAGCAACAGTTCCACTTCCTAGATATGTAACCCAATCCAATTTAGAATTATAAATGTATTTTTTCATAAAATGGAAACTCAAGAAAACATTACTCAATGCAAAGTCTTCGATTCTATCAAGAGCAATAAAATTATTGCAGTTTACTAAGTAAACGTAAGAATATAACATTCAGGCTGGAGTAAAGTACAAACAAGAGCTTAGACAGTTTATATGTATGCATTATAGAGAAATGACAGTTAATACAAAATAAATGATTAGCCCACACCTTATAGAAGGAAAAGTAAGAGAGGATTCATGCACAAGATGATGGCCTTGTTTCATTACAGGTGTTAAGCACAATTTATACCTACATACATTAATAAACAATTTTTTAGAAGAAATTATGTGGGTGTAATAGCCAATTAGTTTGCATCTCAACATAGTTGTTACATACCGACCACCTTGACTCATCCATAAGGATGATACAGAAGAAAACTTGACTTCAAAATCTTTAGAGGTTCAAAATAGAGGTGATTGCCAGTGTAATCTTCCAATAGAGATCTTCAACAATGATCCATAAAGAAACCATCCACATACATGTTAGCTTGCCCATAAATAAAAACAAAGAACAACTTGTAAATTGATACTTTTTGTACTTTCTAAACTAGAATTCAGATCTATGCACTGTATGTACTTCAATAAAATTCGAATCTTATAACCAAGCTACATTAGGAAATGATACTTGTAAATTGATAATTTGAAGAGCAACTCATCATACTCTGTATAACCAAGCACTGTATGTACTTCAATAAAATTCAATAAACTCTGAATAAAATCCGACAGGGTTGGTCAAAATCTATATAGGAAAAATAGCTATAAGCACCAAAATAGGGTTGGCCAAAATCATATATAAGAAGGAGGAGGCCGAAACTACCTCATCAGAAGATCCAACCTTAGGAGACATCACCATATCTTCAATCTCCTTGAAGTAGACAAGAAGTCCATCAACATGATTGATTACATGGAGCAGTGATAGCAAGCTTCTAGTCTGAATGTCAATTCTACAAATTAGAACATCAAGTGGGAAGTGTCTTTGTAATCAGACATTCAAAGAAAATAGATTGTTGGGCATAAACCAAATCTCAGATCTTAAATGTTACATCTTTTTGACATTGCATCCTTGAACAAAGCCTAGATCCCAGCACCAAACAAAGCCAAGAGAGCCAAAAGATCATGGAAATCTAGAAACAGAGGAACATGCTCAGAATGAGGGAAACACACTTTAAAAGATCAATGACTTTCAACTGCTATCTGAAGCATATGAGAGGAAAACAAGTCCAACACATCTTGATCTCAGAGTATAGAAAGCCAAAACATTACATAGAATAAGTAGTAAAGAAAAGCATACCATAAGTATTGCATGAAATATCTGTTATTACACACCCTATTAAATATATGTTAATTTTTCTGCAAAGGGTTTTGCATGAAATACTCTTATTTTTGTGCACCCTCAGATTCTTCTCATACCATAAGTTGTAAAGAAAAGCATGAGCAATAATGTGAGATTTTTTTACTAATATTGTCCCAATGGAACCTAATTTCTCTAATACAACTTTTTATGGAATACAAATAAGTATTAATACTATTCATGTTACCATAATTTTGGATAGTGAACCAAACTTAAACTTACATACTTAGTTGGAATTTCAAAATTCACAAAGATATTGTAGAAATAAAGCCGAGATGAAAATAGAAGTTACTTATAGTTATCCTATGATGGATGCAAATTTTTAAACTAACAAGTATTCTAATGCTCACTATTATATAAGTTTCTTCCAGTCAACTAGACAATTGGTATGAAAACTAAATAACATTAATACACTAGTATAGGTAACCTCAATTTCTCATTATAATATCAATGTTTAATATTCCTTTCAAGTGTGATACACATGAAAATCTTATTCAACTAAGTTTGGGCATGCCAAGACCGTCAATTGTCTACCTCAAGGAAGTGTGACGTTAAGTATGTGGGCCTTCTAAGTGGGGTGTATACTTATTGTATTGTCCATAGGTTAAATAGGTGGCCTTAATGATATTAAGCCCTAGAGGTATAAACATGTCATATAATTCATATGATAAAATATTAACATGAAGTTGTGCAACCATTTATCTAAGAATTGCATATTTTGCAATTGGTAATTGTTACCTACCTTAATAATAAAGTAATGGCTGAGAAATGACTTTATTATTTTGTATCTCGACTCACTATAGTATTTCTTAGTGCAATATTGTAAATTAACAGTCAGGGCTAACAATTGGAATAAAATAGTAGGAGGATAACTAATTAAAGTGCAAATTAATTCCGTCAATAAAATTAATTTCCAAATCAATTACCTCTAGAAAAATATTTTCTTTGTAGACCACTAGAGAACACAACCCACAATCCATTTTCATTTTTATCCTTACTTGAGAAAGAGAAACTAAATGGGAATAAATTTTATTTTAGGACATTGAGAATTGTTCTCACTCATGAGCGCAAGATTTATGTCCTAGACACACCAGTACCTAATGAACCAACTCCAAATGAGCCTAGGGTGGAAAGGGATGCTTGCAAGAAGGATTCTAATGAAAATATAGACTTGATCCATGAATCGTGAGCTTTGGAAGAAACATTAGAACATGATTGTTATAGAGATAATAACACATCTCAAGAATATGTATCAAGAACAAGCAATACAAAATAGGTCAATGTCTCCAAGACCATGTTTAAGCAAAAAATAATAGATCGTGGTCCAGTTGGAGCCCATGTACTTCAGTTAATCGGGTATGTGGAAAGTCTTGCAAGACTGGAATTTAATTTAGGTCAAGAGTTGGCCACATTTATAGTGTTGCAATCATTTTTGGATTCAGACAAGAACTTCATCATGAATTAAAATATGAACAATTTTGATACACCATTGAATGAGATACTTGGCATGTTGAGAACAATTGGGGGTCAAATGAAAGGCAAGCCCAACAGCACATTGACGGTCAGCAAAGGGAAAGGATTAAGAAAATGCAAAGGTAATAAAGGTTATAAATCTATCTAAAGTCTTACACACTTAAACAAAAAGGAGGGGTGAGTAAGGGAGGACAATTTCACCATTGTCCCGAGTACGACATTGGAATAGAAATTTCCCTCTCCATCTTGAGGAACTGGAGAACAAGAAGAAGGGGACAGTGATCTCCACTTAAGGTATATATGTCACTGAAATAAATGTATCTACTTCTTCATCATGGGTATTTGATACCATATGTAGATATCACATATATTCAAATATATATGATCTAAAAAAAAGTAGTCTTCTAGACAGAGGGAAGGTGGAACTATGTGTTGCAAACATATCAAGAGTTGTTTCCATTGAAGAACACACCTATTGTTTATCTCTGCCCACTGGGCTTGTGATAGAGTAAGAGAACTTATATTATGTACTTGCCATAAATGGAAACATTATTTTTGTATCTTGTTTGGATAAGAACGGTTTGAGTTTCTAATAAAGAATGGTTATATTTTCATGTCTAAACATGACATATTTTATGGCAGTGTCTGTATGTCTTATGACATTTATTTATTAGAACTTGAGAGAAATGTATATAACTTAAATACCAAGAAGCTAAAGTGCATTGACTCAAACAAAACACAACTTTGACACATTTGTCTAGGGCATATAAGTGGGAACCACATTTTTAGACTCCATAAAGGTGGTTATGTAGATTATTTTAATTTTCAATCAATAGAGGCATCACTACTATATTTTTAGCCAATAACATCGCTGTCGAAAGCGTCATTTTTATAAGAAAAATCGACCTAATTCGCTATTGCATCAGTTTTATCATAAAACCGACCCAACATGTTTTTTGTGGCGAAAATTGGCTCGAATTTTCCTTCGCGCCTTAAGCTATAGGGTCGGTTTTTGCCAAATAACTGACCTAGATATCTAAAAAAAATTTGGGCACCGCTTAACTCTCTTGAGTCAGTTTTTCAAAATAAATTGACCTTGGAAGTGGACCTATTGGGCCGGTTTTATAGGATAACTAACCTTGCAACTGTTCAATTGAACTTAACCTCTTGGGTCGGTTTTATCTTATTACCCGACCTTGTAGGTGGTCTCTCTAGGGTCTGTTTTTTGCACTTACCCAACCTTGTAAGTGTTAGTGCGGGCACCGATGACTATTGGGTCGGTTTTGGATCTCAGAACCGACCTGAGAGGTTGGGCGTGTTGGCTAAATGGACATCTATAAATCCCTTTGTTTTGATTATGACAAGCATTTCATTCTTATTAATCTAACGAGCTACTTGAGTGTGCAGGACTAAGATGGATGGCAAAGCAACTAGGGAAAATCCACAAGCTAAAATGTTTATATTTTCATGCAATGTAATCATTGTTGTAAAAACTTGTACAAATATATAATGTACAAGTACTTAGAATTGCATGTAAATCAAGCGTTAGATTTTCCCTAGCCAAACACCATAGTTAGACATGTCATCCCATTTAAATAGGATAATTTATGCACACTCACACATATAATTAGTGCCTAAATTGAAATCTTGAAACAGGATCATTCTCGGTCGACAAACTCCTCGACCGAGACACTCTCGGTCAACAATCTTCTCGACCGAGAAAGATCCAAAGTAGCCGTTAGACACAACAGACAAGTTAGTTGGCAGTTGAAGAAAGACGTTGCAAATCACTTGTTCCAGAGAGCCTGTCGGTCGACAAAAGTTCGACCGAGTAGGTGTCTCGGTCGACCATTTGTCGACCGAGATGGTCTCTGACAGCAACTGCAAAATAAATTAATTAGCCGTTGTTAAAGCAACAACTTTGTACCTAACGGCTAGTTAAGCACTTAGAAACCCCTAGAAGTTGTCTAGAACGTCCTTAAGCATACTTAGGCCATTCCTATAAATAGGACAAGCCATAGGACACTAGAACTCACTTGTTACACTTGAGAATACACTTGAGCATACTTTAGCAATCTATTGCAAGAAATTTGAGCACTGTGATCATTAGTCTACATTCTCCTTAGCTCAATTTCGTGTCCTATAGGCTAGATTCTCCTATCCACAGCAATCACAAGTTCACACACTTGGCTAGGAGATCTATATGCTTGATCTAGGCATATCAAGCCTTGGGCTTAAAGGATAAGTTGTAATTTCCTTTTTCTTTCTTGTTCCTTTTTATCTTTTGTACTCTCCTTGCTACTCCTAGGGTTGGAGGCTGCGGATTGGAGAGGGTTGACTTCTCAGGTGGAGAAGGGGACTTCAAGCTACTTCAAGAAGGCTATCGCAAGGGAAGCTACTTCAGAAGGCTGGTGCAACGGGAGTTGGTGCATCTACTTCAAGGGAAGGCTGCTTCAAGGTTGGCGATTACTTCTAGGTGAAGGCTGCTTGAAGGGTTTGGGAAAAGAGATTGTATTTTATGTAAATTCCTTGCGAGGTAATAAAATAAATTTCTTTTCAAATCCCGGTTGGGTAAGCAACCGGGTAGTGGATTGACGGCTATAGTATTTGCTATAGTTGGAACCACTCTAAACCCTGTGTCTCCTTGTCCAATATTTTCATTGTGGTTGTTTGAGTTTCAATAATTGTTAAATTATCTATAAAACTCTATTCACCCCCCCTCTAGTAGTTTTCAATTGGTATCAGAGCGAGGCTTCAAGGAACCCTAACAAGGTCTTGAAGAAATGGGTGATGGAATGCTCAACAACCTCAACATTGAAGGGACTCTTGTTGCTAGGCCGCCGACATTCGATGGAACAAACTACCAATACTGGAAGAGAAGGATGCAGTTCTACTTCCAAGGCGTCAACTGGGATCTATGGAGAATGGTATCTACTCCTTATGAATTCCCTCAAAATGACTTTGCGGAATGGGATGCAAACACGGTAAAACAGGCCCAAATGAACGCAAAAGCTGTAAGCATTTTATATTGTTCTATTTCTGTAGGAGAATTTAATAGAATATCAAATTGTGATACAGCGTATGATATTTGGCATAGATTGTCCATCACTTATGAGGGTACAACCCAAGTCAAAAATTCTAAAATTAGTCTGCTTAAAACAAAGCTTGAACATTTTCGTATGGATCCAAATGAATCTATTAGTGAAATGTATTCAAAATTCTCTACTATTGTTAATGGTTTAAGTGCCTTAGGAAAACCTATCCTTGAGGAAGATCAGGTATCAAAAATTCTTCGATCACTTCCTCCAAAGTACAAGTCAAAGGTGACAGCCATTGCAGAAGCAAACGACCTCACTCACCTCAAAATGGAACAACTCATTGGTAATTTAGAAGCTCATGAAGCAGATCTAGAAGAGGAAGAAAGAAGAGAACGTGAACACCAAAGTGGGAAGAAGAAGGATGTGGCTCTCAAAGCCTCAAAAGTCGTCACACAAGAAAGTGAGGAGTCAAGTGAAGAAGAAGAAGAAGCCTTAATCGTCAACGGTAAGAAGTACAAAAGGTTTAAATCTAACAAAATTTCTAGTTCCTCTACTCCCAGGTGCTTTGAATGTGGGAAGAAAGGGCATTTCAAAAATGAATGTCCCAAAGCAAAGAAGGGAAAGAAAAGCTCACATAAGAAGAAAGGAGAAAAAGCCTATAAAGCTGCCTGGGATGAGTCAAGTGACAGTGAAAGCAGAGAAGAGGTGGAATGTCTAATGGCAAGAGAAGAAAATGAAGACTCTCAAGAGGTAAGCCTAGTTGATCTTCCTAAATAAGAGTTAGTTACTAGTTTACAAGAAACTCATGATAAGTATGTTGATGCCAAGAAGAAACTAAAGAAGGCTATAAAATCAAATAATGAGCTCATTGCCAAATTAGATGAACTTTCTTATGAAAAGAACAACATTGATCTTGAAAATGTATCTTTAAAAACATCTTTAGATGATTGCACTAGAAAGCTACTCAATTTGGAAACCAATGTTGATCTTCTATCAAAAGAAAAGACTGATTTGCTAGCTAAACTACAAGATTATCAAACTCAACCTATCTTGTGCAACCATTCGGACTATGATAATATTGTAAAAGAAAAGGATTCATTGTTTTTTGATTTAGACCAAGCAAGAAAAGATATACATAAGAAGATGAATGACATTGCTACGTTGCAAAGAGAATTTTATAAGTTAAGAAGAAAAGATATTCTTGATAACATATTGAGAGATGGTACTGTCTTCAATGGAAGAAAAGGTTTGGGATATGTTCCAAAGAAAAACCAACCCAAAAAGACCCAAACTATGTTTGTACCCAAGAACACAATGACTAGAAAGAGAAATGAAATTGACTCTATTACTTGTCATTTCTGCTTACGTCTTGGACATTATTATTTTTCATGCCCCTACAAGACTAAGGAGTCCGACTTAGTTTGGATCCCAAAACCCCAAACTTAGAAGAATGGAATGTAGTTGAGATATGACCAAATGCTTAATTTTGCTATTTATATTGTCTTATCTCAACAAAAGGTGCTATGCTTATTGTTATTATTTTTTCTGCATTGCTGAAACAGAAACTCTGTCGGTCGAAGTATTGTCGACCGAACTCTGGGTCGGTCGAAGTATTGTCGACCGACTGGATGTCTTTAACAAATCAAAAATTTACAGCACCTATTTCGGTCGAAAATTGGTCAACCGAGAAATTTTCTGTGTTTTTGCTTGTGATACAGTAACCTGCTCGATCGACAAATTGTCGACCGAGACAAATATCGGTCGAACAATTGTCGACCGACTGGTTTTCTGTATCAGAACTTTTATATACATAAGCACTTAAAAAGTTTCTAACCATATCAGACCATCACATGGGTACCAAAATCTACATTCTAATGCAGGAATGGGTAGTTGACAGTGGCTGCTCCAAACATATGACCGGGAACAAGGACGCATTTCAAACTTTTGAAGAAAAGAAAAGTGGAACGGTCACCTTTGGAGACAATGGTAAGGGCAAAATCGTTGGAATAGGTAATGTTGGAACAAATCTCGAAATTAAAAATGTTCTACTTGTTGATGGATTGCATCATAATTTAATAAGTGTAAGTCAACTATGTGATAGTGGTTATGATGTGTTATTTAACAAAACCTGCTGCAAATTATTGATAGAAAACACTACAAATGTCGTTTATGAAGGAAATAGAGTTGGAAATCTTTATATCCTTAAACCAAACTCTATGAAATCAGTAGTAGGTAAATGCTTGCTTGCAAATGAAAATACCTTACAACTATGGCATAAAAAGCTGGGACATGCTAGTTCACATGCTATTAAAAAGTTAGTGAAATATGATCTTGTTCGTGGATTACCTGCTTTGTCTTTTGATCAAGTTGAAAACTGTGAACCCTGCACAATGGGAAAGCAAACCAAAACATCTTTTAAATCAAAACATGTACTTAGCACCAGTAGATCCTTAGAATTAATTCATATGGACTTATTTGGACCAATGAGGACACAATCTATTGGTGGTAAATGATACTGTTTTGTTATTGTTGATGATTATAGTAGATATACATGGGTACATTTTATTGCAACTAAAGATGATACTATTCATGTCTTTATGCAATTTTGTTCCAAGATTGAAAATCTTTTACAACATAAAATATGTACCATTAGAAGTGATCATGGTGGCGAATTTGAGAATCATACATTTGAGACCTTTTGTACATCTCAAGGGTATACTCATAATTTTTCTGCTCCACGTACCCCACAACAAAATGGTATAGTTGAACGGAAAAATCGATCCCTACAGGAAATGGCTAGGACCATGATGCTTGAACACAACACACCTAAAACCTTTTGGGCTGAAGCTGTAAACACTGCTTGTTATGTGCTTAATAGAGTAACTGTTCACTCTCATTTAAAGAAAACTCCATATGAAATATTACACTCTAAGAAACCTAGAGTTGACTACTTTCATACTTTTGGCTCCACATGCTACATTTTAAATACCAAAGATGATAGAGATAAGTTTGATTCTAAATCACACAAAGCATTCTTCTTGGGATATTCCACTTCTAGCAAAGCCTTTAGAGTATATAACACTATCTCTAGAAAAGTTGAGGAATCCATTCATGTTTCTTTTCATGAAGAATCGAAGTCTGAAAATCTAGATATCATTGATCTCACTAATCAATTCGAAAATATAACCATTTCCAATGATAGTGAGAAAATTCCTATATCCGATCCCCAAGTTGAAACACAACCTACACCTAGGCTTATCAAGGATCATCCCCAAGAATTAATTATTGGAGATCCAAATGATAAAGTCAAAACTCGGTCTTCCTTCAAAGATGTTGCAAACATGGCTTTTGTTTCTATCATTGAACCTAAGAAGATATCCGAAGCTCTTAAGGATGATTACTGGATAATAGCCATGCAAGAGGAGTTAAATCAATTTACTAAAAATGATGTATGGGATTTAGTTCCTAAACCACAAGATAAAACTATCATAGGAACTAAATGGGTGTTTAGGAATAAGCTCAATGAGGCAGGATAAGTCATAAGGAATAAAGCTCGGCTAGTAGCACAAGGATATAATCAACAAGAAGGAATAGATTTTGATGAAACATATGCACCCGTAGCCAGACTTGAAGCTATTAGGATGTTACTAGCTATTGCTGCCCATAAAAACATTAAGCTATATCAAATGGATGTCAAAAGTGCATTTCTAAATGGCATCATACACGAAGAAGTTTATGTTGCTCAACCACCTGGCTTCGAAATACCAGAAAAAGGTGACCATGTTTATAAACTTAAAAAGGCACTTTATGGTCTCAAACAAGCACCTAGGAATTGGTATGAACGACTCAAGACATATATTTTTGATAATGGTTTTTCTATTGGAAATTCAGATTCTACTTTATTTTTCAAAACATATGCATCTGATTTCCTAGTTGTGCAAATATATGTTGATGACATTATTTTTGGAGCTTCTAATGATTCATTATGCACACAATTCAGTGACATTATGCAAAAAGAATTTGAAATGAGCCTCATGGGTGAACTAACATTCTTTCTTGGTTTTCAAATTAAGCAAACACCTGCAGGAATTTTCATAAGCCAAGAAAAATATACTAAAGAACTTTTAAAACGTTTTGGTATGGATCAATGCAAACATGCTACTACTCCTATGGCTACCTCTATCAAAATTGATAAGGATGAAAATGGGGAACCTATTGATGATTTCTTATATAGAGCCATGATTGGTAGTTTGCTATACTTAACTGCTTCTCGACCGGACATTATGTTTTCCGTTGGTCTTTGTGCTCGATTTCAATCCCAACCTATGCAATCTCATTTTCTAGCGGTTAAACGAATTCTTCGATATCTAGCTGGTACTACTTGTTTTGGTTTATGGTATCCAAAAGGACAATCCTTGGATTTTAAAGCATATACTGATGCGGATTATGCTGGTTGTCGACTTGATCACAAAAGTACTAGTGGTGGCTGTTTCTTATTAGGGAGAGCCTTAGTATCTTGGTTTAGCAAGAAACAAAATACGGTTGCCCTATCTACAACTGAAGCTGAATATATGGCAGCCGGGTCTTGTTGTGCTCAAGTGCTTTATATGCAACAGGTATTAAGTGACTATGGTTTTAATCTTCCCTCTACACCTATTTTTTGTGACAACACGAGCGCCATAAACTTAGCACACAATCCTATTTTACACAGCCGGGCAAAACACATTGAAATCAGTCATCACTTCTTAAGGGATCACATCTCAAAGAATCATGTTTCCCTTCATCATGTTGATACGGAAAATCAATTGGCTGATATTTTTACAAAACCGCTTCCACTAGATCAATTCAACAACATTAGGAAGCAACTGCTTATTACTCCTTTGGAAGATGTTTTCTTTGATATCTGCGGTTCTTAAAACAAATACGTTTACTTATTTTATTTTGGCTTTTCAATGGACATCTTTTTCATTAGATTTGACGGGATATCTAATTAAGGGGGAGTTTTTATTAAAACGGTTATATTTTTGAAATGACAAAGGGGGAGAGATAAATAAAACTATAACTTAGTATTTATGAAAAACTCAATCAATGAGTTTCATAAATATACTCTTGGCTTTACATTGAAAGTTGCTATATTCCCAAATGAACTGGATTTCATGTTCCATAATTCATTGGGAATAATAAGCACACATTTTATAAACAAGAGGAAAAGCTACATAAGGTAATCTAAAGGTATGAAACTCATAAGTTTTATATTTCCTTTATTTATATTTTGGAAATGTTTGTCATCTTCAAAAAGGGGGAGATTGTTGGCTAAATGGACATCTATAAATCCCTTTGTTTTGATTATGACAAACATTTCATTCTTATTAATCTAACGAGCTACTTGAGTGTGCAGGACTAAGATGGATGGCAAAGCAACTAGGGAAAATCCACAAGCTAAAATGTTTATATTTTCATGCAATGTAATCATTGTTGTAAAAACTTGTACAAATATATAATGTACAAGTACTTAGAATTGCATGTAAATCAAGCGTTAGATTTTCCCTAGCCAAACACCATAGTTAGACATGTCATCCCATTTAAATAGGATAATTTATGCACACTCACACATATAATTAGTGCCTAAATTGAAATCTTGAAACAGGATCATTCTCGGTCGACAAACTCCTCGACTGAGACACTCTCGGTCGACAATCTTCTCGACCGAGAAAGATCCAAAGTAGCCGTTAGACACAACAGACAAGTTAGTTGGCAGTTGAAGAAAGACGTTGCAAATCACTTGTTCCAGAGAGCCTGTCGGTCGACAAAAGTTCGACCGAGTAGGTGTCTCGGTCGATCATTTGTCGACCGAGATGGTCTCTGACAGCAACTGCAAAATAAATTAATTAGCCGTTGTTAAAGCAACAACTTTGTACCTAACGGCTAGTTAAGCACTTAGAAACCCCTAGAAGTTGTCTAGAACGTCCTTAAGCATACTTAGGCCATTCCTATAAATAGGACAAGCCATAGGACACTAGAACTCACTTGTTACACTTGAGAATACACTTGAGCATACTTGAGCAATCTATTGCAAGAAATTTGAGCACTGTGATCATTAGTCTACATTCTCCTTAGCTCAATTTCGTGTCCTATAGGCTAGATTCTCCTATCCACAGCAATCACAAGTTCACACACTTGGCTAGGAGATCTATATGCTTGATCTAGGCATATCAAGCCTTGGGCTTAAAGGATAAGTTGTAATTTCCTTTTTCTTTCTTGTTCCTTTTTATCTTTTGTACTCTCCTTGCTACTCCTAGGGTTGGAGGCTGCGGATTGGAGAGGGTTGACTTCTCAGGTGGAGAAGGGGACTTCAAGCTACTTCAAGAAGGCTATCGCAAGGGAAGCTACTTCAGAAGGCTGGTGCAACGGGAGTTGGTGCATCTACTTCAAGGGAAGGCTGCTTCAAGGTTGGCGATTACTTCTAGGTGAAGGCTGCTTGAAGGGTTTGGGAAAAGAGATTTTATTTTATGTAAATTCCTTGCGAGGTAATAAAATAAATTTCTTTTCAAATCCCGGTTGGGTAAGCAACCGGGTAGTGGATTGACGGCTATAGTATTTGCTATAGTTGGAACCACTCTAAACCCTGTGTCTCCTTGTCCAATATTTTCATTGTGGTTGTTTGAGTTTCAATAATTGTTAAATTATCTATAAAACTCTATTCACCCCCCCTCTAGTAGTTTTCAGGGCGGTTGATACCTTACTGGAACGACACACACACAGTTCATTTTGTCAATCGGGTGAGTAAAGAAGCTAGCTAGCAAGATGCCGCTGCCGCTCACAGGTGAGTAGAGGAATACGTTGCTACTGTCGTGCCAGTCCAACAATCCCCCACACTGTCGTGCCTACGAAGATAAAGAACCCTCGCCACTGTCGCCGCCACCCGAATGCAGAGGTAAGGTGCTCTTTGCCGCCGTATTTACTTTTGACCTAATAGGAGCAGCCGCGGGATGAGTGTGTACTCCATCTGCGTGTGTGCGTGCAGGGAGTGGTCGTGGTGGTGTGAGACAAGATTGATGTGGGATCTGGGCAAGCAACTCGTCGTGTAGAGAGGCGTATTGTTGCTAACGATTCCCGCATCCACGATGAAAGACCAAGAGACTGTGACTTACAGCTGATAGGGATGGTCAACCACTCACACGCCACCGGTGCCACAAACCACTCTATTGTGGGTTTGCCCGACATCATCTCCCACAATGTGGAATCGTGGCCTACACTTCATCGGCATCATAGTCAAAGCGGAAACAACCGAACAGAGGCTACTGAACTACTGTCGTCTATGTGTGTGTTCTAACCACACTATGTATCCACCACCTCCACTCCACCCCATCCCCAAATCCAAGATCCACACCATTTAGTTCACCATCAAATGCAATAAACTACTCGTGTGCAAACCCTACAATTCCCAGGACTCGGATCCACCTCATGCACGTCCGACTCCATATGATCGAGTCACGAGGAATTTCATCTACACATAATGAATTTATTTATGGAAGTATTCTTGATTTACCCGTATCGTTCACGACAGTCATCCTCTTGCTCGTAGTAGCTCCGACGCTCATCAGTCATCCTCTTGCTCTTTTCCACCTGCACGCCTTCCACTGCCCACAGTCTTCTCTCATTTTCATCTCGGCGGTTCAGGTCAGTTACATTATTTTTTCATTTTATTTGACTAGTAAATCAACCAATAATAAAAATATGTATTCTTTCATATTGACATTTTTATTATCAATCACATATGTAATCATTGTATACATTCCAGAAATATGACGGTAGACATTGTATAGTCTCAGATTGACACTTTAGGGTTTATAGAGGAGACCATCGATGCATGATGTTTAACTTAATATATAAATATGACAATAATACATTTATATATTAACTTAGAAACTCGTTCAAAATTTACTCATTAGGAGTAAATTTTGGATAGTCCCCGGTCTGGGACTATTTTTGGATATTTAATCTCACTTAGGATGTAAGTGTATTTGTATGTTAAATTTTAAAGACAATTTTGGTAGTATTTCCTCATTTGTTCTCTGGGTACATATGTGGGTGGTTATTTGCCATTTACATCGATGTACTTGGAGAACTTAGGGGAAATATTTCTGAAATTTTCTTGAAAACTAAACATACATTATACAGTTACTAGTGAGATTAAATATTCAAAAATGGGATAGGTGGTACACTTTTAGTATAAAAGTAATTAGCTTCCTATCAATAAAACTTACAATTTATAGTATCAACAATAACCATTTTGATAGGTGGTACACTTTTATAATTAATTTTAATGTGATCTAGAAAATGGATCGAAGTTGGATGTCTATCAAGAACTGTTGCAGTCTAGAGTTTGCCAAAGGTCTTGATGAATTTATCAGATTTTTTGAGGAACATATGAAACTACCTACAGATAGGTTCTATTGTCCATGTAGAAATTGTGGTAACAATTCGAAAGTTGATACTATTGAGGAAATTAAGAATAATGTCATATGCAATGGGATCATACAAGGTTATAATGAATGATATTGGAATGGAGAGAAATTTAATTATGGATCAGAAAATGTCGATGCTAATAGTTGTGGCATAGAAGATATATATAATGATGATAATGTCAATGATGAACCGATTCAGGCTGAACTGATTCAGGATGATATGGTTGATGAGATTCTACGTAGTTTTTGGGACAATGTCATTGATCCACCTTATTTATTTGCAAATATTGTCCATGATGCAGAAAAACCATTATATAAGGGTTGTACTAAGTTCATGAGGTTGAGTGCTGTGATGCGATTATATTCTCTTAAATCTCAAAACCAGTGGAGCGATAAGAGTTTCACTTCATTGTTATCTTTGTTAAAGGAAATTCTTCCTGAAGGCAATGAGCTTCCAATTTCAACATATCAAGTAAAGAAAATAATGTGCCCAATGGGAATGGAGGCTAAGAAGATTCATGCATGTCCAAATGATTGTGTGTTATTTCAGAAGGACTATAGTAATTTGATAAATTGTCCAAAATTTGATGTGTCAAGGTACAAGACCACAAAATCAGTTAAGGCTAAAAATGGCTCTCCTGCCAAGGTGATGTGGTATCTACCAATAATACCATGATTTCAATGCTTATTTGCTAATACTGAAGATGTGCGAAATTTGTCTTGGCATGGGGAGTTAAAGGCCAATGATGATGTCGTCCTATGACACACATCTGATTCACCACAATGGAAGAAAATTGATTTATTATACCCTCAATTTGGTAAAGAACCAAGAAACTTAAGACTTGGACTCTTTACAGATGGAATGAATCATTGTGGTACATTAAGCAGCCAACATAGCACTTGGCCTGTTATGATTTTTATATACAATCTTCCTCCTTGGTTGTGTATGAAAAATAAGTATATCATGTTGTCAATATTGATATCAGGGCCCAAGCAACCTGGAAATGAAATTGATGTTTACCTTCAACCTCTAATTGATGACCTAATGAAACTATGGGAAGAAGGTGTTATGACATATGATGCTTCACGTGAAGAGATCTTTAGTTTGCGTGCTATGTTGTTTTGCACGATTAATGACTTTCCAACTTATGGAAATTTGTCTGGATATAGCATAAAAGGATACAAAGCATGTCCTATTTGTGAGAAAAATACTAATTCAATCCGATTGAAACATGGTGGTAAAATCATATATCTTGTTCATCGAAGATTTCTCCCACAAGTGCATCCTTATCGAAGGCAACACAAAACCTTTAATGGATCAACTGAGGAACGAAGTGCTTCTAAACCTATATAAGGAAATGTTGTATGTGACAGGTTGAAAGACATTGTTAATGAATTTGGAAAGAGTTCAAGTAGTCGTACTCTCACATGTGACAAATCTCTATACAAGAAGAGGTCAATATTTTGGGATCTTCCTTATTGGAGATTCTTGTCAATTAGACACTGCATTGACGTCATGCATGTTGAAACAAATGTTTGTGATAACATCATTGGTACGCTATTGAATATACTGGGGAAGACTAAAGACAACATCAAATCTAGAAAAGATTTAGAATTAATGGGTATAAGAAAAGAATTATCATTGGAGATCAGGGGTCGCCGCACATATTTACCACCAGCTTGTTACACTTTGTCAAAGTAGGAGAAAAAGATATTTTGTGAGTACTTGTATAATATTAAGGTTCCACAAATATAATCTTCTAATATTCGTAGATTGGTATCAAAGAAGGATTTGAAGTTGATAGGTCTCAAATCTCACAATTGTCACACCTTAATGCAAATTTTTTTACCTGTGGCTATTCGATCTATATTGCTGAAGCATGTAAGGTTTGCAATCACAAGACTCTGTTTCTTCTTCAATGAAATATGCAACAAAGTGATGTATTGCGCCCTAGGTGTGTTTTTAGAGTAAGTATATGTTTGTTTGGTAGCTAACATAAAGGGACTCATGAATTTACACTGACCTTCATAAGCTACCATCCTGGGATTTATTTAAAATCCACAATAGTGTGTTTTGCTAAATCTTAGCTCTGTTCTGACCAAGCAACAACACAAGTAGCACAAAAAATACAAATGAGAAATAAAGATTACTTTTGTGGAAAAATTCAAGTCTCATAAGGAACTAGCAAATCATGAGCTCCTTCATACATCCAAAAATGAAGAGATAGTTGCTTTTCGTACTGAGAAACCAAAAACAATTGATATACAATCAAGTAATTCATACTGAAGGCACCCTCATTAATGAGCCAAACCTATCTATAAAGGCACCAAGCACGAGAAAAACCATAGGTTCCCAACATTCAAACTGAGACAGCCACAAAGCAACACAGCTAGAAACAAGAAACATCCTCAAGAAAAATACAACAAATAAATTTGAGAAGAAGCCACAGCTGACAGTAACCAAAAGAAATAGAGAAACATCAAGTCCCAACTAGTTGGAAACCATAATCACCTTTCTTTGATTATATTTAGAAAATCATATGGAATGGACTGAGATTTACTTATCGCCATGGATTCCTCCATGAGTGCCTCGATAGGGCAGTGGCAAATGAAAGCTTCATCATCCAGTATCCGCACATGCTGGTTACTCACCTTCCCAGGGTGGACTTGGATCATTGTCCTCTATTAATAACTACAACTACACGTACCAGAGGCAAACAACAGTTTAGAACTAAAACTTACTGGAAAGCTGATTCCGAGTTTAACAACATACTGAGAAGCACGTGTAACCCAGACAAAGAATTTTTTGAATCTCTATCTATCGCTCAGGATGAACTAATGGAAAGGGACAGAAAGAGAATGCAGAAACAACATCCACCAAGAAACGGCTCCTTCGCAATATTGATACATTGTAGACCAAGATGGCCGAGAGGTATAATCCTATTACTAATAAATTGTGCTACAATATGCAAGCCTCCCTGACACAAGTGCTCAAAAAAGAAGAAGAGGAGTGGAAATCAAGAAGCCATGTGAACTGGCTCACCAACGGTGACTCCAATACATGTTTCTATCATGCATACGTTAACCAACGCAAATGAAGGAACACCACCCTAAAACTCAAAAATGAAGATGGAGAATGGGTGTCAGACCCAACGACTCTTACACAACCGATCACCAACTACTTCCAACAAATATTCACCGCCCCTGATCATATTGATCCTCAGAAATTTAATGACATTCTAGCTAGATTTTTGAAACTGAAATAAGAGGACCAGCTAGCCATTGCCAAAGCACCAACAAAGGGTGAGATTCTTACTATTCTCAAGAACATGGATCCTTATAAGGACGTAGGACCATACGGAGTTACTACATACTATTTGCAAAACAACTGGGCCACTGTGGAGGAATATGTGTGGAGAACAATATCACAAGCTCTAAGTGGCAACACACTTGACAAAAGGCTATGTCAGGCCTCCATAGTGTTAATTCCCAATGCAAAGCACCAGAAACCTGCAAGCAGTTTAGACCTATTACTTTGAACAATATGTGTCTCAAGCTTTGCTTTAAAGTCGTGGTTGAACGCCTCAAGACTTGTCTACCACACTGGATTTCTCCCGCACAAAGTAGCTTTGTACCGGGTAGGAATATCACGAACAACATCGTGTTTGTCTAGGAAATTGTCCACAATATGAAGAAGATCACTAGCCCAAAAATGATGGTCATAAAAATTGACCTAACTAAGGCATATGAATTTATGAGCTAGGGTTTCATCGAAGACACCTTGAAGAAATTAGAACTTCCGGACAACATCAGTGGGTATGTGATGAATTCCATTAAAGGAGGTGATACAACGATCAACTGGAACGGTAATACATCTGCAACCTTCAAGGACACTAGGGGACTATGCCAGGGAGACCCACTGTCCCTGTATGTATTTGTTCTCTGTTTGGAGCGACTTAGCTAGATGATAGAAGAGAGAGTTAGCCAAAAATACTGGCCCCCGATCATAATTCATGGTAGTAAAACTAAAATAGCACACCTCTATTTCACGGATGACTTGATTCTCTTTGCTCAAGCAACTACCCAAAATATAAGAACAATCATGGACTACTTCAAAGCATTCGAACTAGCTTCTGGGCAGGCAATCTCCATCAACAAAACATGATTCTTCTTCTCCAGGAGCATCCATTGAAACACCAGGAGGGCCATATGCAACTATAGCATATTTGAGCAAACAATGGATATAGGGAAGTACTTAGGATTTCCCATCATCTACAGGAGAGTCACTAGTCACACCTATGCTGAAATCTTAGAGAAAATAGATAACAAAGTTAATGCTTGGGCGGCAAAAAGCCTAACTCTGGCAGGTCAAGTCTGCATGTCAAAATCCACATTGGCATCCATACCTACATATACCATGCAAACTGCGGTCCTTCCCCTTAACCCGTGTGACAAGATTGATGCTACTATTTGTCGATTCATCTGGGGAGGCACGAGCACTCATAAGCCTGTTCCATTGGTATCATGGGACAAAGTCACCGGTAGGAAAGCTCAAGGAGGATTGGGAATCAAAACGATGAGAGAATGGAACCAAGCCCTCATTCTCAAGAACCCATGGAACATATGTAGTAGTAATACATCCATGTGGAGTCAGACCATGAAGAAAAAATCTTAGCAACCGAATGGCAGACCCGGCGGACATATCTCACGATTGGGCAAAGCAACAATTCAGAGTAAACAGTTGTTACAACATAATTCCTATCTCACCATTGTTAATGGAGAGAATACACACTTCTGGCTGGACATTTGGGTACCCAAGGAAGGTAAATTGATCGACAAAGCTACCAAGTCAGTACCACCTGATATTGTAGACCTAAGGGTCAACATTGTTGTGTTAGATAATAAGAGATGGGATAGGAGGTTCCTGGAGGAGTGGCTGCAGAAAAGCACGATAGAGGAGATCATTTGTATAAAGCCACCTACTCACACCCGCGATCCTGATGTGCTAACTTGGATGCACTCGAGCAATGGAACCTTCACAACCAAATCAGCCTACAACCTTATCAGAAGCTCGAAGGACATCACTTGTGAAGGTGAATGGCCCAAAATCTGGAAAGCAAAGGTTTCGGCTAGAATCCAAATGATTATGTGGCTTGTGAGTCATAACGCAATCTTAACCAATGCCAACCGCAGAAGAAGGAATATGACAGTTGATAACCTCTGCCCCAGGTGTAGGAAGGAAGCGAAAATTGTGTTACATGCGCTCAGAGACTGCCCAGAAGTAAAAGATATATGGACATTCATGCTAGATGGTGTTGACAGGAGCCAATTTTCTAATGAAACAAGATTGACAAGCTAAATTAAGTGGAACCTGAAATAAAACAACAATCATATCAGAACATACTTTCTAGCTTGTTGGTTCATATGGAAGGCCCAAAACACCAAGGTGTTTGAAAATAAATCCACTCACCCTCTCCATATTGTGAACTCTATAAACTGAGAGAAAACAATTCTGGAAACGTAGGTGAATGGACCGGGGATACCAACGGAAGAGATACTTAAAGATGGATGGAAAAGGCCTCCAGAGAACTGTGTTAAACTGAACACGGATGCTGCCTTCAAACGAGGCCATGCTACTATTGCGATTGTAGCAAGAGATGCTGAGGGACGATGGATAGGAGGTGTATCTGAAAGAGGAACGACACACAATGTGTTAGAGGCGGAACTTTGGGCAATCAAATTAGCCTTGATGATTGTAGATGAATGCGGGTACCAAGAAGTAGAATTATCTTCGGATTGTCAGTGTGTAGTCAATATGATCTCAAAGACAAGCAACAATAACCCCTAGTATGCTAACTGGATCACTGATATTCATATAATTCTTAAATCAGGGTGAATTATTCACTTCCATAGTCGAGACACTAACAATGTTGCAAACTAGATTGCCAAAGATCTATTCAAAAGAAACATTCCTTATTTCGCTTACATCAGACCCCCCCAGGAAGTGATGACTTTTTTGGAGGAAGATGGGTGTAATGGTAGTAGTACTACAATGTTTAGTACTATGGTCAATGCTCATTTATGTAATGCTTTCTTAAGTTTACATGCATGAGGAGGGCGCGATGAATAGATAGCCTCCTGGCTTATAAAAAAAGAGGTCTCCTAACCCAAGAGCATAAATCTAGAAAAGTTTCTGATCATAAAAAGTAGGATCATCGCCAGGACCCCCTATTCTTATACATCCTAGGAAAACACCCTTCGAGGTGCATGCGTGGAAGTTGCATCAACGTCAAAGACAGACCACAACTATTGAGGACACTCATTTTTAGAAGAAGAAGAAGAAAAAGGCAAAACTGCTTGAGATAGGCATAACAAAAAGATAGCAGTAGAGAAGCACCAATTCATCAGTAAATGAACACATTTACAGGTCTATAAGAATAAGAAACCACCAAGAATCTAGGGTCTATAGACAACAAAACCCTCACCTACTCTTCGAGATCACATCCAAGATCACATTAACAAATAAAAATTTAGAAATTACAAAGCATCTCATAATTAGATGAATCCATGGTCTACACCGAACCAAGAAGTACCAAAATTTTATCCCTCCAACAACCATCTGATGAACGATAATGTAGAATTTCCTTGAAAATCAGAGAATAACAATGATATAGATTAGCAAAGATCTCAAAACTCGACAAAAGAACAATAATACAAATATTTAATTCTTGAAAGTCAACATAGAGCATCACCAAAGGCAACCATAAGATCATTCTCAATAGAAAGCAAAGTGAAATCTTATATCCTTTAATTTAGATTTGTAAGACTAAAGCCAAAAAATCACTGACCAACTTTTATGGTGCTACCAAAGATATTGCCTCAACCCTCAAGATGGACCCTACAGTCATATTAGGCATCTCTCAGTGTAACTCAACCCTAAGAGTAGTATCTTTAAATTTATACAGAAGGAACTTGAGGAGAACATTCATGGACCTAGATGATCATTCAAGCAAACATTTAATGACCTAAAAGACCAAGAAACAATATGAAGCCAAGATTTACAAAGGCTTTTGAAATGTTGAAGAACGAGGCTTGGTTTTATCAACTAAAAATAGAACCAATTGAGCATAAAATATAAGTAATGATCTTCATAGTCTATGTTTCAGCTTTTCTATCATCAAAGACCACTCACCTTTATAATATTGGCAAGAAAATGATATATATTACTATATTGGATGATCTTTGCATTAAAATCTTCTAATGACATTGACTTATACTTGTTCTTTCCAAATGTAAATTGATCTCAAACCATCTAGAAGTACATGAGCCTAAAAAGATAAGGAAAGCATATTAATAGATATGTTTGACACAATAAAATGGAAATATAGAGAGCTTGTCTAAAGTTAACATATCGGTTGCTCAACACCTCACATACTCAAAAAATGTGTTATGATAAGAGTATAAATAGGAAGGAATATAATTGAAGTCATATATTTCTCATAGTGAAAAAATGGTTTGGTCTATAATGGAATTTGAGGGTCATGATTCTACAATCTCTCATTCCCTTACATATCTTTCTAGTTTTACTACTAAATTAAATTATAATGAAAAGTAAACTCTCGGCACCAAAAAGTTTCATAACCTGAAGAATCTTGACCTTCAGAAAGTAGCAACAACAACAACAAATGCTAGGCCATTCCATCTTAAAGAGTTCAACAGCTGTACATATTTAATCAAGTCGATTGACCCATCCATGAAGGTCCTTTCACTAACCTGAAGATCACATGTTTTAATCTTACTTATACGCTTGCACACCATCAGTTCAAATGAACAATTTATTCCAATTCTTTGATAGGGAATGTAATGACCTTGATTTTTTAGAGTTTTCACAGATAATATAATTTTAGAGGTCCACATATATTCTTAGTTGGTTAATCCCAAGTTAGAGTGACTTTTATTCAACAATGGATTCTTTTGACCCACATGTATGACTATAATATTGTTGGAAGTTCAATAATAGCTTCAATGCCTTTTATGTAAATGGAGATGATCACTTCTAGATATTGGTCAATTTTGATGGCATATGGAGTTAAGCATGTGATGAAGTGTATGTGTATCCATATGACCTATTCATGAAATTTGAGATGCATCATAGTCATACTAAGTGATTTGAACTTTAATTTTCGATATTAGAGGTAAATTGATGTAAAGTATAAGTTCATTATATTTATATTTGTACCCCTTTAGAGTATATTATTTGAAGGGTCAAATAATGGATCTTAGGTACCAAATTTATATGTAAGGTGAATTACACTATGAAGAATTTTTGGCTCAAAATCCTAGGTTCAAAGTTGTTTCATACATATTCTTTTGAGGTTTGAAATAAATAAGATAATAATATGTATGGTGACTCTGAACCTATATATTTCCATAATGTTTGTTGTATGATGAGATATGGGTGACACAACCAATGATTTTGTCTTACTGCATGGTCGTTTCTGTCAAGGTAGACTTATTAATTCACATACGTGAAGCCTTAAGGCCATAGGATTGATCTAGCGATCGATTTGTTATCCCCTACCCCCGTTTCTCACGGAGATGGTAGTTCACTTGAAGACCAAGTTCCCAGTTCCATTCTGTTGAAATAAAGGGATCGTAACCAATAACTACAGGTAGCCATCATCCGTCCTCCAAGTTCGTATCTATCCAACAACTTCTAGCTTGTGAATATGGGAAGATGAGGGAGTCCAATCCCAACCTCCTCGCTCCAGCAACCAAGAGATCACCTACAGAAGGTTCAATGATCTAGAATGGATGAGAGTGAAACCAGCCTACAACTCTCCTCTTCCTCATCGCCATTAATTCCATTGATGCTTATAGCCGAGAAACTAGAAGGCGTCGCAGGACCATCATCTGATGACGAGAACATCGAGATGCAAAGGTGTTGCTCGTCAAGAGTCTGTTCCACGACGACACCCTATTCTATGACGACTAGGAAAGCTAGTGGGAGAGAAAGAGAGCGGGTCGAGAGAGATGATAACTGAGGAGGAGAGAGGATCAAATCTGTGTCGAGGTATCTGCTGATCCATCATCATCGCATCGATCGGTCCTTCACACCGGCGGCACGCTCACGAGAACTGGGTTCTCGCGCAGTAGGGGAAGATGGTGGAACTCAAGAGGAAGGAGCTCTCCGAAGCATATCCCAGGGCCAAATCGGCGGGTGATGGCTCTAGACTCAAACCCGATCCTTGCTGCACCTGCTGGAGCTCTGCGAGAAAAGTGCTGCCTTTGACGAGGAGGCATCGCCGGGTTCCTTCACATCATGTCGGAGTTTTAGAACTTCCGGTTGAGATGGGCAGAGGAACCATGGCACCCGCGACCTTCGTGATGGAAAGTGAGGTCGTGCTAGCTATCAGGCTTCAAGGTAGATGTTGGCAGCTTGCATGGTTCCCCACTGGAAACCAAGCCTCTGTGTGACCGCACTCACGCAGGAGGATTGGAGCGTAGGCAATGCTTCGAGAGCCTAATCGTGATCGGGAAAGATAACTAGGGTGAGATCGGTTCAGGTAGACCATCCACTAAATCGGCTGGCCCAATCAAACCAAGAATTTGAACCACTCAAGGTAAATACTTATAACTTCTAGAAAATGTCACTTTCTTAGAAAATGCTTTATAAATAGCTCCAGTGTCCTATAAATTCCCAAAAAATACCCCTAGACTCAGAAAAATGTTCTCTACATTACTGAATCCTTAGATCAAGCTTTTAAAGCACAACTACTGATGATATTTTAATGTAGATGAGAATACTTCATTTAAATAGTATAATTAGTAAATGCATCAGAAAGATATAAAATTTGGACCAGACCCTTAGAATGACCTATTGATCAGTATAAAAATACCAGGATACATTTAAGATCAGTTTAACTTTAGGTTTGACCAAAACTCTAGTTGGACCTAAATAATAAGTTACATGATGATCCTTTTATTAATGATGATTAATTGTTATTAATCAGGTGATGACCAAACTTCTAGATGATCATGGATTTGTTAGAAATCTCTAAACTCAGGTACGTGGGATTTATTAAGTATATGACTAGTTTTCGTGGATGCATAATGATATGATGTGCTTTGGATGCTTTTATTTGCATATAAATTCTTGGATGCATATTAGTATTATATGCTTCGCCAAAACTTAATGAAACATATATGGACATTTTGATGAGTTGTAGCTACTAGTGCACATGACCCAGTATGGATGTATGTTGCCTAACATGGATGTATGATGAATTGCCCATGTTAGATGTATGATAAAATAATTTTTCCCATACTGGATGTATGAGAAATGCTTATAAAACTGTAGTACAACTACATCAAATGAAATATATAAAAGATGTGTTTACCTGATTATCGCTTTAACTAATGCTTTCTTTTACTCTTTGTTTCTCAAGTTATTTCAATTATGAAAGCATATTAGTACGTATCTTTCTACCCATGTACACAAAACCTTGTGTGTTGATTCGTTGTTTCATGTATGTTTTAGGTTCAGAGATAGCATGGGTGGAAAAGATGGGAGTGAGCAGTTGTCCAGGTTTACCTATTGCGTAGATCCTGATTATCATACATGTTCATAGACTTGTAAATCTTCTTTCAATATGTAACTTGTAATTCATGTTGTAATATAAATATGTTGAATGTTGAGAAATTTTTATGGTGTATGTTATGGTTGTATGTTCACGTATGCGTATTATGCTTCTACATCGCTCTCTGATATGATTGCTAACGTTTTCAAATTTTGTCTTCTCATCTCCATGGGGTTTTGAGAAGGTGAAAATCCGGGGACGTTACAGTTGGTATCAGAGCATGAACAATAGCTACACCTAACAACTTGCTCACCATGAAACATAAAAACTAAATTTCACCTTCCACATTAAACCCTAGAAACTTAGTAAGTTGTTCTATAGGAATAAGGTTTGACTTAGCCCCTAAGTTAGAACCTAGATGTTCGAGAGCTAGGTTTAGACAAGTGTGAGAAACCCTTTCCATATAGAGCTCATATGTATTGGGTAGCTACACTAATCTACACCATTTTCTCACCATTTCACTAGGTGACATGACACTGGACTATCTAATGTGTGTGGGACACTCGAGTTTGCTGGTTTGGTTTTATTTCCCAATCAGCTCACACCTCGACAGTTTTCTCTGACGTCTTTTCTTTGAGAAAAACTATATAATATTTTATTAGATATATGTAAATAATAATAAAAAAATGTGTCCCTCACACATGATAGTAGTGGGTGTTCATGCAATCTAAGTGAAAGGGAGTGACATCAGTCTAGAAGAGAGAATAGATCTAGATTAGATGTCTAGAGCCTCATAAGGTTATGTGATAGATAGATAGACAAAAGAAAGACAAAGGAAATAAGCATATAGAATCTTATCTAACCTTGATCCATGATGGTATAAGTTTCCTTATTAAGATTTGAGTTGTATATGATCCGAATCCACTCTTAGAGGATCTATGCTAAGTCGTGATGATGAAAGTACATTTCCTTTTCCTACTTAAGATAATCTAAGTTAAGATATAGATGAGTGTGCATGAGCCTCAAGCTCTTATACAAGGAGGATGTCTAGTGGTAGGATGAGATATGTGGTGAAATCTAGAGAGAGTAAGACCCACAGGGAGAAGGTCATAGGACCTAGCCTCCAATATATGAGATATGTGTTTAAAAAAATGTCCTACATTAGATTACTCTTGAGTGTTGAGTTGAGTCCTTATGCATGATTCAAATCTATATGTGAGAATTGGGTAAAAGAAAAGGATGGGTAGATGACCCATATGATAAAGTCAATCCTTTGGCTGAGTTAGGTCCTAGTTGAAGTGACATATTTTGTGAATCTCATCATTAGTTGCAAGTGAGGTAATATATGAACTCTAGTTATGAGAGTATGATGCTTTGTGCAAAAGATACTAAAAATACATGTTCTCCCTTCTTCTTATCTTTCTTAATATATGATGATAGAAACCTCACTTGAGCTATTTGGATGATTATGTATAAGGAGTCACTAATATAAGTTTGACCTACTCTATATTCCCTTCCTATATCATACAAGTACTATCCAAGTTTGAAATCATGATATGATGTCTTAGTATATTCTCCTTCCCTCTATATCCTACATGAAGGATTTAAGTCTAAAATCATGAGGTAGACATAATGATATATTTGGATCATAGGTTTCATGATCACAAAAATATAGTTCTTACCCTCAATCTTTCTCAATATATGCTTCTAACTTTTAGGATAACTCTCACACAATAGGGTGAAACCCTAATATGTAAATATGAAGAAAAAAAATCCCTCTAATGCTGAAATACTAGTATGATGTTGATAATAAACCACACCAAAGTTGTTATGCCTGATAATTATGATAAATGATGGCATGAAACTTGACATCACCATATGATGCATAGGGTGAAGCATGAAGCCTTGAGTAGTACCTTCTTGAATATATATGTATGAGTAAAACCCTTATCCTTAAGGGACTATGAGGATGTAAATCATAGAATATAAGAATGTCATGTGATGACTAAGACTCTAAGTGATGCCACAATTCTTTAAAACAAATGATGACTCAACCTAATAAGGTGGGGTGGGTGCACCCGAGAAGCTCTATATTCTAAGATGAAAAATTAGGGTACATTCATAACTTCGACTATCTTAGAACCTAGAAGTCATGATCTGTGTGAAGTTGGAATTTTGATACTACCATGAGTATTATATAAATTGAATTTCGAGGACGAAAGTCCATATAAGGTGGGGTGAATGTAATGACCTTGATTTCTTAGAGTTTTCACAAACAATATCATTTTAGAGGTTCACATATATTCTTGGTTGGTTAATCCCAAGTTAGAGTGACTTTTATTCAACAATGGATTCTTTTGACCCACATGTACGACTATAATATCGTTGGAAGTTCAATAATAGCTTCAATGCCTTTTATGTAAATGGAGATGATCACTTCTAGATATTGGTCAATTTTGATGGCATATGGAGTTAAGCATGTGATGAAGTGTATGTGTATCCATATGACCTATCCATGAAATTTGAGATGCATCATAGTCATACTAAGTGATTTGAACTTTAATTTTCGATATTAGAGGTAAATTGATGTAAAGTATAAGTTCATTATATTTATATTTGTACCCCTTTGGAGTATATTATTTGAAGGGTCAAATAATGGATCTTAGGTACCAAATTTATATGTAAGGTGAATTACACTATGAAGAATTTTTGGCTCAAAATCCTAGGTTCAAAGTTGTTTCATACATATTCTTTTGAGGTTTGAAATAAATAAGATAATAATATGTATGGTGACTCTGAACCTATATGTTGCCATAATGTTTGATGTATGACGAGATATGGGTGACACAACCAATGATTTTGTCTTACTGCATGGTCGTTTCTATCAAGGTAGACTTATTAATTCACATACGTGAAGACTTAAGGCCATAGGATTGATCTAACGATTGATTTGTTATCCCCTACCCCCATTTCTCACGGAGATGGTAGTTCACTTGAAGACCAAGTTCCCAGTTCCATTCCGTTGAAATAAAGGGATCGTAACCAAGAACTACAGGTAGCCATCATCCGTCCTCCAAGTTCGGATCTATTTAACAACTTCTAGCCTACGAATATGGGAAGATGAGGGAGTCCAATCCCAACCTCCTCTCTCCAGCAACCAAGAGATCACCTGCAGAAGGTTCAATGATCTAGAATGGATGAGAGTGAAACCAACCTACAACTCTCCTCTTCCTCGTCACCATTACTTCCATTGCTGCTTATAGCCGAGAAACTAGAAGGCGTCACAGGACCATCATCCGATGACGAGAATGTCGAGATGCAAAGGTGTTGCTCGTCAGGAGTCTGTTCCATGATGGCGCCCTGTTCTATGATGACTAGGAAGGCTAGTGGGAGAGAAAGAGAGCGGGTCGAGAGAGATGATAACTGAGGAGGAGCGAGGATCAAATCTGTGTCGAGGTATCTGCTGATCCATCATCATCGCATCGACCAGTCCTTCACGCCGGCGGCACGCTCGCGAGAACTGGGTTCTCGCGCAGTAGGGGTGGATGGTGGAACTCGAGAGGAAGGAGCTCTTCTAAGCATATCCCAGGGCCAAATCAGCGGGTGATGGCTCTAGACTCAAACCCGATCCTTGGTGCACCTGCTGGAGCTCTGCGAGAAAAGTGCTGCCTTTAACGAGGAGGCATCACCGGGTTCCTTCACATCATGTCAGAGTTTTGGAACTTCCAGTTGAGATGGGCAGAGGAACCATGGCACCTGCGACCTTCGTGGATGGCAAGTGAGGTCGTGCTAGCTATCAGGCTTCAAGATGGGTGTTGGCAGCTTGCATGGTTCCCCACTGGAAACCAAGCCTCTGCGCGACTGCACTCACGCAGGAGGATTGGAGCATAGGCAATGCTTCGAGAGCCTGATCGTGATCGGGAAAGAGAACTAGGGTGAGATCAGTTCAGGCAGACCATCCACTAAATCGGCCGGCCCAATCAAACCAAGGATGTGAACCACTCAAGGTAAATACTTATAACTTCCAGAAAATGTCACTTTCTTAGAAAATGCTTTATAAATAGCTCTAGTGTCCTATAAATTCCCAAAAAATATCCCTAGACTCAAAAAAATGTTCTGTACATTACTGAATCCTTAGATCAGGATTTTAAAGAGAAACTACTGATGATATTTTAATGTAGATGAGAATACTTCATTTAAATAGTATAATTAGTAAATGCATCAGAAAGATATAAAATATGGACCAGACCCTTAGAATGACCTATTGATCAGTATAAAAATACCAGGATACATTTAAGATCAGTTTAACTTTAGGTTTGACCAAAACTCTAGTTGGACCTAAATAATAAGTTACATGATGATCCTTTTATTAATGATGATTAATTGTTATTAATCAGGTGATGACCAGACTTCTAGATGATCATGGATCTGTTAGAAATCTTTGAACTCAGGTACGTGGGATTTATTAAGTATATGACTAGTTTTTGTGGATGTATAATGATATGATGTGCTTTGGATGCTTTTATTTGCATATAAATTCTTGGATGCATATTAGTATTATATGCTTCACCAAAACTTAATGAAACATAAATGGACATTTTGATGAGTTGTAGATACTAGTGCACATGGCCCAGTATGGATGTATGTTGCCTAACATGGATGTATGATGAATTGCCCATGTTAGATGTATGATAAAATAATTTTTCCCATACTGGATGTATGAGAAATGCTTATAAAATTGTAGTACAACTGCATCAAATGAAATGTATAAAAGATGTGTTTACCTGATTATCACTTTAAATAATGCTTTCTTTTACTCTTTCTTTCTCAAGTTATTTCAATTATGCAAGCATATTAGTATGTATCTTTCTACCCACGTGCACAACACCTTGTGTGTTGATTCGTTGTTTCACGCATGTTTTAGGTTCAGAGATAGTATGGGTGGAAAAGATGGGAGTGAGTAGTTGTCCAGGTTTACCTATTGTGTAGATCCTGATTAGCATACATGTTCATAGACTTGTAAATCTTCTTTTAATATGTAAATGTAATTCATTTTGTAATATACATGTTGAATGATGAGAAATGTTATGGTGTATGCCTATGGTTGTATGTTCATGTATGTGTATTATGCTTCCGCATCACTCTCTGATATAATTGCTAACGTTTTCAGATTTTATCTTCTCATCTCCATGGGGTTTTGAGAAGGTGAAATCCTGGGGACGTCACAGGGAAGTTTACCTTTTCCAAATTGAACAAGTAGCACCTTCACCTTCTAAACTATTCAACCACCACTTCCTTCAATGAACTATAGGGATTACATATCCAGTAGCTAGAAAGTATTGTACATGATATCAACTCTAAGAAAAAACCATGCCTCTGATATCAAGAAGAGATTTAGGCCTATGATATATTCAGGTTCACATCTATATTGTATATCGTCTTCCATGCTGGAGAATCTACTGGATGTTGAAGAATCTTGTCCTTGGTATGACTTTCATCGTGCCATCGCATTAGGGGTGATAGTTTTTGTAAGGACCCTGACCTGAGTTATGAGGTAACCCTATTTGTTTTGGCTAATTAAGTTGATTAGAACTTTAATATAATCCTCTAAGGTGTTTTTTATCACGTGACACACTTATGTTTCAATTTTAGTCCTGATTGAATATTGTTTGACCAACGTTCCTTTGTTTTGGACCAAAGTGCAATTTACCCAAATTGAGGGGTTATATTCCAATATGTGATATTTTGAACATGCCTCATGTGTTTTAGAATCATTATAGAGATAATGATGCAAGGTGGTGGCTGGTGGAAAGTTCAAATTCCAAGTTTGAACTTGTTTGAACAATGATGGTACCTTGTGCACCAATTTTGGTACAAATTGTAATTTACCCAAAATGTGGGGTTGATATGAAAATTACCACCTCTAGAGTGTCCCTACTTACTTTATGTATCATTTATAGGAGATAGAATGTATGAGACACCATGTTCGAATCAATTATGAGTGATGGTACTCTTGGTGATAAAATGATCAAGAAAAGGGGTTGAATATGAAAGCTTAACTTGAGTTGTATCAAGTTGAAAAGTTTATATATGAGTGTCTATCGGCCAAGGAGCCATAGGAGGAGCCTCATATAGTTTGGTGAACTCTTGTAAAAGGCCATGTCATGCAAAGCACCTCAAGGAGGTGACTTGTGTCGGGTTACAACTTCCTTAGTAAAGTTGTGACGAGTTGTGCATAAAGTGATGAATTAATTGATATATCTTAATAAAAGGGATATGTAATGGATGAATATTTATCCCTAGATCACCCTCAACTGTTTTGAATTTCAAGATAAATGTTGATGAATGCATGTACACGTGTCATCCATGCATGGACACGTGGCACCTACTAGCTCAAATTGATGACACCTCATTTTTACACTCCTTCATGAACAACAAGTATATATACCCCTAGTTTCAACCCTTAATGGAATTGTTTCGGATCTTACCACCATCATACCCTAAGGTATCGTGCATAGAGATATTGTATCGTGCATGAGTGAAAGGATATCGTGCATAGGCCCTTGGATATCGCCCATAGCAAAAGCATATCAGCCAAGTAGGTGATATCGGCCATATAGGGTAATATCGGCCATAGAGTGAAGTGTTGAGTGGCATATCGTGCAAGTGAGTGTCATATCGTGCAAGAGGGGTGTCATATCGTGCAAGGACACAAGGGTATCATGAAAAGGTGTTAAGTAGCAATAAGGATCTCATACTTACCCCTAAGGTGAGGCCATGATAATCTTCAACCTTGGATTAAAGTATGATTTTAGGGTTTTGATCTTTTTTTCTTTTCTTCTTCACCAATTTCTTATCCATGGTGATTCCTTGTATATGAAGGAGTTTTGAATGAGTATTGGACTTTTGATAAAGTCATCTTAAACCTTAGGAACGTGGAGCTTTGGAGCTTGGAGCTTTGAAGCTGTTCTTAAGGTGGGTTATATAACTTGAACTCAACCATGTTATTATTCATCACCTAAATTGCTATATTTAATGAATTACTTTTTAATTCCGAAATTTACTGAAATAGTTGATGAGATTATGAGTTCTGGTAGTTTCTTAGACCTTTTTCCATGAACTATAACAGTTAGAACTAAGGTCTAGAGCTTGAAGATGATGGTATCACTTTATAAATGTGATATCGGGTGCAAGCACACAAGTAGGCACCTCTAACCCGAAATGATGATGCACCTACTTCACTAAAATGATATGTATATGATTGTATACCTTCTTGCACGATATGGGGGTGTATTATACACCTGTTGCACGATAGGGAGTCAAGTATAGACTCCATGCACGATACAAGGTTAAATGAATACTTATAAGTTGACATGAAACCCTAATTTGGGTAACCCGATATGAGTGAAGAATAGTAAGTGCTATTGCACAATATGGTAGCCCGATACACAACCCTAGTTGATGTCTATCCCGACATGGTGATGAGCTGATACCTATTAAACACCATGGGTGATACATATATGTATCATGTGCCTGTCACAACCAACCCTAACCCGACATGGGTGTTACAACCCAACATTGGATGGTCTAGCCTGACATGGCTTGGTGCCCTTCACTCCTATCGACTTGTGTAATGGGTTGAGAAGAGTTTAACCAATTGTTTAATCTATTACTCATCCTTAAGATAGGATGGTACCCTTGAAGGAGGAAATAAGATGAATATATTGGGTTGAGCTTGATATGGCAAACCCTTACTCATCATAGCCAACCCTAGATGGTGAGCCACCCTATATGGTGATTGAATGCATCTCTAGCCTGACATGGTGATGGCTTAATACCTCATGCACGACATGGGTAACACATACAAACACCTCTAGCCCGATGTGAATGGTGTGTATATACTTCTAGCCCGATATGGTGAGTGCTCATATACTTACTACCCGATATGGTGAACATTTCTAACTCGAGATACCTTGTAATGATGAGGGCAAGACACTCTTAGAAGTGATGAGTGTAACACCAAGTAATGGTGTGTCTAATACCTTGATAGGTGAAACACCTAAAGTGGTTGATAATGGACAACCTTATATCAACAATGCCTTAACCCAAGACGAGTCCATATCATTGATGATAGTTGGGTAATTCAAGTGTGTGACTTATGGCCAATACTTTACAAGATTAATATGATGGGATAGTGGATAAAGTATTAGGATGGGAAATACCCTAATATAAGATAAGTTGATGAACTTAAGTAAGTTTAAAGTGATGAGGGACGTGATACACAAAGGCATGGTAAATATCACATCCAACACTTTAAGGTTGCTACACCTTGATGCACCTTAAATCCAATATGTATGCATGAGTAACACATGAAGTGTGTCATGCCAATTGTTACATTGAGATGTAATGAGCTTAATGCACTTTGATAAGTGTAGGCTAACATACATTGAGAATGGGTTAAGCCAAGTTAATAAAGTATGATGTATTCATACTCTAGTAAGGATGAGAGAGAAACTCATACCTTGTGTTGATAATCATTTAATGATAAATGATGAGAATAAACAAGTATGATTGAATACTTATGATATTAAAGTTTTCTCCTAGATGTGTGGAGAAATGAATTAGGGTTTGATCATTGATAATTTGATCTTGAAAACCAAAATGGTTAATAATGGAAAACCCTAACCCTAATGATGGGAAGGTTGCACTTCTCTTATTGCATAAGCCTTGCAAGGCATGTTAAATACTTGTATAACAAGTATAATGATTAATGGACTCGTGAGCCATGTGAATAAGTTGTTGCCTAATGAGAGGTGGCAAGATGTGTAATGGCCTTGTGAGCCATGTGAATAAGTTTTTGGCTAATGAGAGGTGACAAGATGTGTGATGGCCTTGTGAGCCATGAGAATACTTGTACAACAAGTAAAATGAATACCTTGGTCTGAGGACCTAGAGGTAATGATTACTGTTACAGAGGTAACAATGCCATGTAATGATCTAAGGGTTTGAATACCCAGATCCAATAATCATGATAATGATGATGTGAAGGGATGAGAATTCCCAGTAATATGATAAGGGACTGAGATCCCAAGTATCATGTGTTTTAAAGATTTGAAAAGTACGTGATAGATGTATTACACCTTTCTTTGTAGCATTTGTTGTGATTAATAATGATAACTTGTTTGATGCTAAAAGAATGTTGTAATGCATGTAATATATCACTAGAAACTATAAAACGTTGCCCTGACCATAGATCCATCAGCGTCAGGATTTGCTGAATGGTGAAATGGGTTGCTCCGCAGCATAACCCGGAATGCATAGTTTTGAGTATGTGGGGGCGTAAGTACGGACAATCATGTGTGAGCTGATCCCCTTACGAGCCCGAGATGAATGGAAATTTGGCTATATACCATATCCTGGATCAAGTGCGACTTCGGTCGTAGACTCTGTGTTGAGCACGGTGAACTGGCCCGTGGCTCAGAGTATGGTGCTTGTATCACCATGACTCAGTAATTTAATAACTGGGGACGATTGTTAGTAGATGTTCCCCTAAGAGAGTGCAGTTGACATTGTAGCTCTAAAAGTGTGGATGCCTATGTACCCTGGCATAGCTATTTTACATTTGACACTAGATGTCTTGCCAGCAGATGACACGAGATGTCCTGCTGAATTATGTGTGGTCTTGTACTGACCGAGACAAGAAGAGGTCATGGAAACTGGCTCTTCCATTGGCCTTGTATGGTACCGACTTGTGAGAAGTTTGTGGTCGGTTGGAGATGACTGTGGTATGCTTCATCTCCTCAGGGCATAAGTGTGATTGTAAAATATGTTCAGCCGTGTAGCATATCTGCTTAAGGATCGAATACAGAGAAACATTGTTTGATGCGCAATACAGTTTTACATCTTAGTGGATAGATGTTATTTATGTTTCTTTACATTCCTTTCAAAGCAGATAGATGATTTATAACTCTACCATGGGTAGATGCAATGTTCTCCTTAAGAAAGGAGATTACTTCATTCTATTCATATAGTGAATTATCATGCCTGTTAATATAAAAAGAACCTCTACTCAGTTTATAAATGCTTAATTTGTGATAATAATATGGTCTGTGGAGAGTTATATCTCTCGCTAGGACAATTGTCTCACCCCATGGGATCCACATTTTTTTTAGGTGGACATGCATGAGGTGGAGAAGAATCTTTCTGTAGAGGAGGAACAACAACTGAGGCAGCAGTGACATCTCAGGTTGAGTGTACTGTCTGTCGTGTCTTGTAGATAGAAGTCCTATGTGTCGTCTCTGTACTCTCAGGTCCTTGGATTTAGTACGTGTTTGTTTTATGAACAATATGAGATTTTGGCTTGTATGGCTCGATGTTTGATGTTGCTTTAAGTATATGTTTTGAGAAAGCAACTGTTATATATTGACCTCGAGAAGAAATGGTACAATGTATGTACAATATATGATCAATGTGAATATCAAGTTTTGGTTATTCCTTAAAAAGTTTTCCTAGAAATGGATCTCTTTGCAAAAAAAATGGTTTTAATTTTTGGGTGATTTTTGTTAATCCGCTGTTTATGTTTATTCCACTTAATTAGTAATGATTTGTTTGTCGGGTTGGCGACTGTCGTCACATTTTTGGTATCAGAGCTTAAGGTTCGCTGAGTCTACAGAGACATAGGACTTAGGTGTTGAGTCTGTGTTAGTGTCCTCGAATATACCCTATAGTAACTTATGCTTATGCAGAGGAAAGGGTAAAGTTTATAAATGACTGGGGAACATGAGGAATACATCGCTGAGAGCAATGTTGTTGCACCAGGAAAGGGTGCAAGGGATCGGACAAGAAAAGAATGAGTGCCTGAGAATTCCTATCATGATCCAATCAGGATAAAAAATCCTATGTTTATGCTCTTGATGGACAGGTTAGGACAACAATGATGCATATAGTAAACTGGATACTAGCATTACAACCTAGGTTACCAATCCTCAATACAGGAACTTTGTGCTTTGAAAGGGTTCCTAAAAGACATAGTCATGTTGGAACAATGGAAAATGTGGGAAAGATTAACATATGGTGAGAAAGTAGACTCTACCATAAGTTTAGACAGATAGTATATCTGTGATGGCAGTGCCCAAGGAGAGGCAATAAGCTGAGAATTAAGTTAAGGTCTCTATAATTTTAGAGATATTTGCTTAGTTGTTCTAAAAAGACAAAGTTTTTAGTGCCACCAGTGCAATAAATGCCTAGTGAACCAGGGAAGTAATCACTATGTCAATGCAAAAGTCCTAACTTTCTACCTGTAAGAATCCATGGCTTAGTTTTTACATCGACAATAAAACCTATAAGACCATGGAACGTCGGCAAGACATGTTATAGATATGGACATGTTGAGCATACTAAAATCTTTTCTTTAAAAAAGGGAGGAAATGACTCAACAACCGAGGCAGACTCGGTAGGGCTTACAAAAGTCACATCCCAATAGTGTGAAAAAGCAAGAGCAACAACATGAAACAACTAGACTCTATGGGTTGAGTCAACCTAAAGCGGTGGATGACCGCGAGGGGTAACAGTCGGATAAAGCTTTTTCATTTTGATATGCCATATCTTGATGTTATCTGATAATCATAAAAAGGATTGTTGTTATTGATTTCCCTATTGATTTCCCTATGGGGACATAGGTAAGAAATGATGACAACTAGAGTTTATATTTTGTTTAGTATTCTTTTAAATGCTCTATAATTGCTCTTATCTATGTGAAAGAGGATGAGATATAGTAGTGATGCCTGGAGAAAATCTAGGAATGTTAAATCATGTGTTGGTTATGATACAAAAATTAAGGAATATGATAGTACACAAAGCGCATACTACCTAATCTCAGTACTTGTATACCCTGGCCAGGTATATAATTATTGGAGATAAGGCAAGTATGGAACTCTTAGATTGTTATCTTTCTTATTACTCTAATCAAGTAGTCATTCTGAGACAATCTAGTGAGTATAATGAAATAGGAAATATGATATGGACATTTGTATCACATACTAAGTGCATTAAATGGAATCTGAGATGATCTCAAATCAATTTGTGTGTATGAGGAAATGAAAAGTATAATTCTCATGATAAGAGAATGAGAACAAGGGAGATGATCCCTATCTGATAAAGCCTGTGTGAATAGTAATGATCTTTTCCCATGATGTAGAAATGGGAAATGTGATAAAATCACAAAATGTTCATGAAATGTTAGACAATAACAAAGAAAGGAGAGATGACATGTAATCATCGTTATAATTCCTATGCTGATGGCAAGGAACCTAGGATGAAACAAGAGTAAATGACTCATGAACAGTTGAAAGTTCATGCGATAATTAGAGGAGATGATAATCTCTTCTCTTTGATAAACAACCCTGGGTAATGATAGGGTGATAAGAGGAATATGTTTCTTTGTGTTCTTTCCTTCAGGGACATGGCAATCGAGTGGGTCTTATGACACTTGATGTGCATGAGTTAAAAATGTTCACTTGATGGATACTTAGAAAAGTATCAGTTCGTCTTGGACCTTGGTTCCGAGATAAAGATATGTGTAATAAATAATGTCCCAGGATGAAAGGAAGATCCTATTATATGTGTAGCTTTGGTAAAAACAACAGAGAGATGGAAATGATGAGGATGTGATGTGTTTTCGACACATGTGATGGATACCAAGGTAAGAAATTCTGGTATCTAAGAAGTATGAGGTGATATGGAAAAATAAAAACATAACTCCTAATTAGATGATTTATGTTGGTTACCTGGAATGGCCAACTACGAAATCAGTCTAGTTACATAAAATGGTATGGACATCATATGTTAGGGGTTTATGCTCCGCATAAACATAACATTGATAAGGATGTACTAATTGAAGGAACAATTGTAAAATCATTGTGGGAAAAGCTTATCAAGCTAAAAATAATTCCTTATAATACCCTTATCTAGATCTGTTAAGGCAACTTATACATAACATCTAAAGATTCCTCTAAGATAAGTTTTTAACTGATAAGTAACCTCCCCTTATGAAAAGAGTATGTGCAACTAATGAGATAGTTGGTACAAGAAGTAAGAAAGTTTGGTGTTGTGTCAATAGATTAGATGGCACAATAGATGTATCATAACACTTGTAGTCCCAAGTGGGTGAAAAAACGTAACTCTGGTTTTTCCTTGAAAGTAAAATGCTAAACTGAATGAGGAGTATGGAAGACTCCCCATAATCAAGAATCTTGTCACAAAAAGTTGTAAGTTGAGAAAGGTGACAAATCAGTGAGGTTTGACACCTGAGTTAAATAAGGTATGTATAATGTTTCTCTGACCAAGAAAAGTGTTACATGACACAGAGTTGACTCTACAGTCAATAATGAAAGGACAATGGAGTATGCGTCCTGTGTGATAGGTTCTATGTTAACCATGTCTGGAACATCTTTGTGTTGATCAAAGTTCTATGGTATCTCCATGACATTAAGATGTTATGTGGAGACTTGGTGATATAATGAATGAATAGTATTTGTCTCCCTTTACCTGGGATTTCGGGGACAAAATCCCCGTTAGGGGTTTATAACTTGTAAGGACCCTGACCTGGATTATGAGGTAAACCTATTTGTTTTGGCTAAGTAATTTGCTTAGAACTTTAATATAATCCTATAAGGTGTTTTGTTATCACGTGACACACTTATGTTTCAAGTTTAGTCCTGATTGAATGCTGTTTGAGCAATGTTCCTTTGTTTTGGACCAAAGTGCAATTTACCCAAGTTGAGGGGTTATATTGCAATATGTCATATGTTGAACATGACTCATGTGTTTTATCATCAATATATAGAGAATGATGCAAGGTGGTGTCTGGTGGAAAGCCCAAATTCCAAGTTTGAACTTGTTTGAACAATGCTGGTACCTTGTCCACCAATTTTGGTACAAATTGTAATTTACCGAAAATGTAGGGTTGATATGCAAATTACCACCTCTAGAGTGTCCCTACTTCCTCTATGTATCATTTATAGGAGAGATAATGTATGATACACCATGTTTGAATCAATTATGAGTGATGGTACTCTTGGTGATAAAATGATCAAGAAAAAGGGTTGAATATGAAAGCTTAACTTGAGTTGTATCAAGTTGAAAAGTTTATATATGAGTACCTCAGCCAAGGAGCCATAGGAGGAGACTCATATCATTTTGTGAACTCTTGTAAAAGGCCATGTCATGCAAAGAACCTCAAGGAGGTGAGTTGTGTCGGGATACAACTTCCTTAGTAAAGTTGTGACGAGTTGTGCATAAAGTAATGAATTAATTGATATATCTTAATCAAAGGGATATGTAATGGACGAATCATTATCCCTAGATCAGCCTCAACTGTTTTCCATGTCAAGATAAATGTTGATGCATGCATGTACACGTGTCATCCATGCATGGACACGTGGCACCTACTAGCTCAAATTGATGACACCTCATTTTTACACTCCTTCATGAACAACAAGTATATATACCCCTAGTTTCACCCCTTAATGGATTGTTTTCGGATCTTACCACCCTCCTACCCTAAGGTATCGTGCATAGAGATCTTGTATCATGCAGGAATGCAAGTATATCGTGCATAGGCCCTTGGGTATCACCCATAGCAAAAGCATATCGGCCAAGTAGGTGATATCGACCATATAGGGTGATATCGGCTATAGAGTGAAGTGTTGAGTGGCATATCGTGCAAGTGAGTGTCATATCGTGCAAGAGGGGTGGCATATTATGAAAGGACACAAGGGTATCGTGAAAAGGTGTTAAGGAGAAAGAAGGAGCTCATACTTAACCCTAAGGTGAGGCCATGATCATCTTCAACCTTGGATTGAAGTATGATTTTAGGGTTTTGATCTTCTTTTCTTTTCTTCTTCACCAATTGCTTATCCATGGTGTTTCCTTGTATATGAAGGAGTTGTGAACGAGTCTTGGACTTTTGATAAAGTCATCTTAAACCTTAGGAACGTGGAGCTTTGGAGCTTGGAGCTTTGAAGCTGTTCTTAAGGTTGGTTATATAACTTGAACTCAACTATGTTATTATTCATCACCTAAATTGCTATATTTAATGAATTACTTTTTAGTTCTGAAATTTCCTGAAATAGTTGATGAGATTATGAGTTCTAGTAGTTTCTTAGACCTGTTTCCATGAACTATAACAGTTAGAACTAAGGTATACATCTTGAAGATGATGGTATCACTTTATAAAAGTGATATCGGGTGTAAGCACACAAGCAAGCACCTCTAACCCGATATGATGATCAACCTACTTCACTAAAACGATATGGATATGATTGTATACCTTCTTGCATGATATGGGGGTGTATTATGAACCTCTTGCACGATAGGGAGTCAAGTATAGACTGCATGCATGATACAAGGTTAAATGAATACTTATAAGTTGACATGAAACCCTAATTTGGGTAACCTGATATGAGTGAAGAATAGTAAGTGCTATTGCACAATATGGTAGTCTGATACACAACCCTAGTTGATGTCTTGCCCGACATGGTGATGATTTGATACCTCTTAAACACCAGGGGCGATACATATATGTATCATGTGCCCGTCACAACCAACCCTAACCCGACATGGGTGTTACAACCCAACATTGGATGGTCTAGCCCGACATGGATTGGTGCCCTTCACTCCTATCAACTTGTGTAATGATTTTATAAGAGTTTAACCGATTTTTTAATCTATTACTCATCCTTAAGATAGGATGGTACCCTTGAAGGAGGAAATACGATGAATATATTGGGTTGAGCATGATATGGCAAACCCTAACCCGTCACAGCCAACCCTAGATGGTGAGCCACCTGATATGGTGATTAAATGCATCTATAGCCCGACATGGTGATGGCTTAATACCTCATGCATGACATGGGTAACACATAAAAACACCTGTAGCTCGATATGAATGGTGTGTATATTCTTCTAGCCCGATATGGTGAGCACTCATATACTTACAACCCGAGATACCTTGTAAAGGTGAGGGAAAGCCACTCTTAGAAGTGATGAGTGTAACACCAAGTAATGGTGTGGCTAATACCTTGATAGGTGAAACACCTAAAGTGGTTGATAATGGAAAACCTTATATCAACAATTCCTTAACCCAAGATGAGTCCATATCATTGATGATAGTTGGGTAATTCAAGTGTGTGACTTATGTCCAATACTTTACAAGATTAATATGATGGGATAGTGGATAAATTATTAGGATGGGAAATACCCTAATACAAGATAAGTTGATGACCTTAAGTAAGTTAAAAATTGATGAAGGAAGTGATACACCAAGGCATGGTAAATATCACATCCAACACTTTAAGGTTGCTACACCTTGATGCACCTTAAATCCAATAGGTATGGATGAGTAACACATGAAGTGTCATGCCAATTGTTACATTTAGATGTAATGAGCTTAATGCACTTTGATAAGTGTAGGCTAACATACATTGAGAACGGGTTAAGCCAAGTTAATAAAGTATGATGTATTCATACTCTGGTAAGGATGAGAGAGAAACTCATACCTTGTGTTTATAATCATTTAGTGATAAATGATGAGAATAAATTAGTATGATTGAATACTTATGATATCAAACTTTTCTCCTAGATGTGTGGAGCAATGAATTAGGGTTTGATCATTGATAATATGATCTTGAAAACCTAAATGGTTAATAATGGAAAACCCTAACGCTAATGATGGGAATGTTTCACTTCTCTTATTGCATAAGCCTTGTAAGGCATGTTAAATACTTGTATAACAAGTATAATGATTAATGGACTTGTGAGCCATGTGAATAAGTTGTTGCCTAATGATAGGTGACAAGATGTGTAATGGCCTTGTGAGCCATGTGAATAAGTTGTTGCCTAATGAGAGGTGACAAGATGTGTGATGGCCTTGTGAGACATGAGAATACTTGTACAAAAAATGAAATTAATACCTTGGTCTGAGGACCTAGAGGTAATGATTACATGTTAGAGAGGTAACAATGCCATGTGATGATCTAAGGGTTTGAATACCCAGATCCAGTAATCATGATAATGATGATGTGAAGGGATGAGAATTCTCCGTAATGTGATAAGGGACTGCGATCCCAAGTATCATGTGTTTTAAAGATTTGAAAAGTACGTGATAGATGTATTACACCTTTCTTTGTAGCATTTGTTGTGATTAATAATGACAACTTGTTTGATGCTAAAAGAATGTTGTAATGCACGTAATATATCACTAGAAACAATAAAATGTTTCCCTGACCATAGATCCATCAGTGTCAGGATTTGCTGAATGGTGAAATGGGTTGCTCCGCGGCATAACCCGGAATGCATACTTTTGAGTATGTGGGGGCGTAAGTACGGATGGCCATGTGTGAGCCGATCCCCTTACGAGCCCGAGATGAATGGGGATTTGGCTATATGCCATATCCTGTCTCGAGTGCGACTTCAGTCATAGATTCTGTGTTGAGCACGGTGAACTGGCCCGTGGCTCAAAGTATGGTGCTTGTGTCGCCATGACTTAGTAATTTCATAACTGGGGACAGTTGTTAGTAGATGTTCCCCTAAGAGAGTGCAGTTGACGCTGTAGCTCTAAAAGCGGGGATGCCTACGTACCCTGGCATAGCTATTTTACAACTGATACTAGATGTCCTGCCAGCAGATGACACAAGATGTCCTGCTGAATTATGTGTGGTCTTGTACTAACCGAGACAAGAAGAGGTCATGGCAACCGGCTCTTCGATTGGCCTTGTATGGTACCGACTTGTGAGAAGTTTGTGGTCGGTTGGAGATGACCGGGGTATGCTTCATCTCCTTAGGGCATAAGTGTGATTGTAAAATATGTTCAACCGTGTAGCATATCTTCTTAAGGATCGAATACAGAGAAACATTGTTTGATGCGCAATACAATTATACATCTTAGTGGATAGATGTTATTTATGTTTCTTTACATTCCTTGCAAAGTAGATAGATGATTTATAACTCTACCATGGGTAGATGCAATGTTCTCCTTAAGAAAGGAGATTACTTCATTCTGTTCATACAGTGCATTATCCTTCTTGTTAATATAAAAATAACCTCTGCTCAATTTATAAATGCTTAATTTGTGATAATAATATGGTCAGCGGAGAGTTATAAATCTCACTGGGACAATTGTCTCACCCCGTGGGATCCACATTTTTTTAGGTGGACATGCACAAGGTGGAGAAGAATCTTTCTGCAAAGGAGGAACAACAGCTGAGGCAGCAGTGACATCTCAAGTTGAGTGTACTGTCTGTCATGTCTTGTAGATAGAAGTCCTATGTGTCGTCTCTTTACTCTCAGATCCTTTGATTTAGTACGTGTTGGTTTTATGAACAATATGAGATTTTGGCTTGTATGCCTTGAGGTTTGATGTTGCTTTACGTATATGTTTTGAGAAAGCAACTGTTATATATTGTCCTCGAGAAGAAATGGTACAGTGTATGTACAATATATGATCAATGTGAATATCAAGTTTTGGTTATGCCTTAAAAAGTTTTCCTAAAAATGGATCTCTTCGCAAAAAAAAATGGTTTTAATTTTTTGGGTGATTTTTGTTAATCCGTTGTTTATGTTTATTCCGCTGAATTAGTAACGATTTGTTTGTCAGGTTGGCAATTGTCGTCACATTTTTGGTATCAGAGCTTAAGGTTTGCTGAGTCTACATAGACATAGGACTAAGGTGTTGAGTCTGTGTTAGTGTCCTCCAGTATACCCTATAGTAACTTATGCTTATGCAGAGGAAGGGTAAAGTTTATAAATGACTGGGGAACACGACGAATAAATTGCTGAGAGCAATGTTGTTGCACCAGGAAAGGGTGCAAGGGATCAAGTAAGAAAAGAATGAGTGCCTGAGAATTCCTATCATGATCCAATCTAGATAAAGAATCCTATGTTTATGCTCTTGATGGGAAGGTTAGGACAACAATGATGCATATAGTAAACTAGATACTAGCATTACAACCTAGGTTACCAGTCCTCAATATAGAAACTTTATGCTTTGAAAGGGTTCCTAAAAGACATAGTCCTGTTGGAACAGTGGAAAATGTGGGAAAGATTAACATATGGTGAGAAAGTAGACTCTTCCATAAGTTTAGACTGATAGTATATCTGTGATGGCAGTGCCCAAGGAGGGGCAATAAGTTGAGAATTAAGGTAAGGTCTCTATAATTTTAGAGACATTTGCTTAGTTGTTCTAAAAAGACAAAGTTTTTGGTGCCACCAGTGCAATAAATGCCTAGTGCACCAGGGCGGTAATCACTATGTCAATGCAAAAGTCCTAACTTTCCACCTGTAAGAACCCATGGCTTAGTTTTTACATCGGCAATAAGACCGATAAGACCATGGAACGTGGGCAAGACATGTTATAGATATGGACATGTTGAGCATACTAAACTCTTTTCTCTGAAAAGAAGGGAGGAAATGACTCAACAACCGAGGCAGACTCGGTAAGGCTTACAAAAGTCACAACCCAATAGTATAAAAAAGCAAGAGCAACAACATGAAACATCTAGACTCTATGGGTTGAGTCAACCTAAAGTGGTGGATGACGCGAGGGGTAACAATCAGATAAAGCTTTTTCATTTTGATATGTCATATCTTGATGTTATCTGATAATCATAAAAAGGATTTTTGATATTGATTTCCCTATGGGGACATAGGTAAGAAATGATGAGAACTAGAGTTTATATTCTATTCAGTATTCCTATTAAATGCTCTATAATTGCTCTTATCTATGTGAAAGAGGATGAGATATAGAAGTGATGCCTAGAGAAAATCCAGGAATGTTAAATCATGTGTTGGTTATGATATGAAAAGTAAGGAATATGATAGTACACAAAGTGCATACTACCTAATCTCAATACTTGTATAACTTGGCCATGTATATAATTATTGGAGATAGGGCAAGTATGGAACTCTTAGATTGTTATCTTTCTGATTACTCTGATCAAGTAGTCATTCTGAGACAATCTAGTGAGTATAATGAAACTAGAAATATGGTATGGACATTTGTATCACATACTAAGTGCATTAAATGGAATCTGAGATGATCTCAAATCAATCTGTGTGTATGAGGAAATGAAAAGTATAATCCTCATGATAAGAGAATGAGAACAAGGGAGATGATCCCTATCTGATAAAGCCTGTGTGAATAGTAAAGATCTTTTCCCATGATGTAGAAATGGGAAATGTGATAAAATCACAAAATGTTCATGAAATGTTAGACAATAACAAAGAAAGGAGAGATGGCATGTAATCATTCTTATAATTCCTATGCTGATGGCAAGGAACCTAGGATGAAACAAGAGTAAATGACTCATGAACAGTTGAAAGTTCATGTGATAATTAGAGGAGATGATAATCTCTTCTCTTTGATAAACAACCCTGGGTAATGATAGGGTGATAAGAGGAATATGTTTCTTTGTGTTCTTTCCTTTAGGGACATGGCAATCGAGTGGGTCTTATGACACTTGATGTGCATGAGTTAAAAATGTTCACTTGATGGATACTTAGAAAAGTATCAGTTCATCTTGGACATTGGTTCTGAGATAAAGATATGTGTAATAAATAATGTCCCAGGATGAAAGGAAGATCCTATTATATGTGTAGCTTTGGTAAAAACAACCGAGAGATGGAAATGATGAGGATGTGATGTGTTTTCGACACGTGATGGATACCAAGGTCAGAAATTCTTGTATCTAAGAAGTATGAGGTGATATGGCAAAATAAAAACATAACTCCTAATTAGATGATTTATGTTGGTTACCTGGAATGGCCAACTGCGAAATCAGTCTAGTTACATAAAATGGTATGGACGTCATATGTAGGGGTTTATGCTCTGCATAAACATAACATCGATAAGGATGTACTAATTGAAGGAACAATTGTAAAATCATTGCGGGAAAAGCTTATAAAAATAAAAATAATTCCTTAGAATACCCTTACCTAGATCTGTTAAGGCAACTTATACATAACGTCTAAAGATTCCTCTAAGATAAGTTTTTAATCGATAAGTAACCTCCCCTTATGAAAAGAGTATGTGCAACTAATGAGATAGTAGGTACAGGTAGAAAGAAATTTTGGTGTTGTGTCAACAGATTTGATGGCACAATAGATGTATGATAACACTTGTAGTCCCAAGTGGGTGACAGAACGTAACTATGGTATTTCCTTGAAAGTGAAATGCTAAACTGAATGAGGAGTATGGAAGACTCCCCATAATCAAGAATCTTGTCAAAAAAAGTAGTAAGTTGAGAAAGGTGACAAATCAGTGAGGTTTGACACACGAGTTAAATAAGGTATGTATAATGTTTCTGTGACATAAAAAAGTGTTACCTGACACGGAGTTGACTCTACAGTCAATAATGAAAATGATAGTGGAGTATGTGTCCTATGTGACATGTTCTATGATAACCCTGTGTGAAAGATCTTTGTGTTGATCAAAGTTCTCTGGTATCTCCATGACATTAAGATGTTATGTGGAGACTTGGTGATATAATGAATGAATAATTTTTGTCTCCCTTTACCTGGGATTTCGGGGACGAAATCCTTGTTAGGGGTTTATAACTTGTAAGGACCCTGACTTGGGTTATGAGGTAACCCTATTTGTTTTGGCTAATTAAGTTGCTTGGAACTTTAATATAATCCTCTAAGGTGTTTTGTTATCACATGACACAATTATGTTTCAAGTTTAGTCCTGATTGAATGTTGTTTGAGCAATGTTCCTTTGTTTTGGACCAAAGTGCAATTTACCCAAGTTGAGGGGTTATATTGCAATATGTCATATGTGGAACATGACTAATGTGTTTTAGAATAAATATGGAGAGAATTATGCAAGGTGGTGGCTAGCGGAGAGCCCAAATTCCAAGTTTGAACTTGTTTGAACAATGCTGGTACCTTGTGCACCAATTTTGGTACAAATTATAATTTACCCAAAATGTGGGGTTGATATGCAAATTACCACCTATAGAGTGTCCCTACTTACACTATGTATCATTTAGATGATAGAGAATGTATGATACACCATGTTTGAATCAATTATGAGTGATGGTACTCTTGGTGATAAAATGATCAAGAAAAAGGGTTGAATATGAAAGCTTAACTTGAGTTGTATCAAGTTGAGAAGTTTATATATGAGTGGCTATCGTCCAAGGAGCCATAGGAGAAGCCTCATATCATTTATCAAACTCTTTTCAAAGTCCATGTCGTGCAAAGCACCTCAAGGAGGTGAGTTGTGTCGGGTTACAACTTCCTTAGTAAAGTTGTGACGAGTTGTGCATAAAGTGATGAATTAATTGATATAACTTAATCAAAGGGATATGTAATGGACGAATCTTTATCCCTAGATCACCCTCAACTGTTTTTCATGTCAAGATAAATTTTGATTCATGCATGTACACTTGTTATCCATGCATGGACACGTGGCACCTACTAGCTCAAATTGATGACACCTCATTTTTACACTCCTTCATGAACAACAAGTGTATATACCCCTAGTTTCACCCCTTAATGGATTTTTTTCGGATCTTACCACCATCCTACCCTAAGGTATCATGCATAGAGATATTGTATCGTTCAGGAGTGCAAGGATATCATGCATATGCCCTTGGATATTACCCATAGCAAAAGCATATCGGCCAAGTAGGTGATATCGGCCATATAGGGTGATATCGGCCATAGAGTGAAGTGTTGAGTGGCATATCGTGAAAGTGAGTGTCATATCGTGCAAGAGGGGTGGCATATCGTGCAAGGACACAAGGATATCGTTCAAAGGTGTTAAGGAGCAAGAAGGAGCTCATATTAAACCCTAAGGTGAGGCTATGATCATCTTCAACCTTGGATTGAAGTATGATTTTAGGGTTTTGATCTTCTTTTCTTTTCTTCTTCACCAGTTGCTTATCCATGGTGATTCCTTGTATATGAAGGAGTTGTGAACGAGTCTTGGACTTTTGATAAAGTCATATTCAACCTTAGGAACGTGGATCTTTTGAGCTTGGAGCTTTGAAGCTGTTCTTAAGGCGGGTTATATAACTTGAACTCAACCATGTTATTATTCATCACCTAAATTGCTATATTTAATAAATTACTTTTTAATTCCGAAATTTCCTGAAATAGTTGATGATATTATGAGTTCTAGTAGTTTCTTAGACCTGTTTCCATGAACTATAATAGTTAGAACTAAGGTCTAAAGCTTGAAGATGATGGTATAAATTTATAAAAGTGATATCGGGTGCAAGCACACAAGCAAGCACCTCTAACCCGATATGATGATGCACCTACTTCACTAAAACTATATGGATACGATTGTATACCTTCTTGCACGATATGGGGGTGTATTATACACCTCGTTCATGATAGGGAGTCAAGTATAGACTCCATGCACGATACAATGTTAAATGAATACTTATAAGTTGACATGAAACCCTAATTTGGGTAACCCGGCATGAGTGAAGAATAGTAAGTGCTATTGCACGATATGGTAGCCCGATACACAACTCTAGTTGATGTCTAGCCCGACATGGTGATGAGTTGACACGTCTTAAACACCATGGGTGATACATATATGTATCATGTGCCCGTCACAACCAACCCCAACCCGGCATGGGTGTTACAACCCAACATTGGATGGTCTAGCCCGACATGGCTTGGTGCCCTTCACTCCTATCGACTTGTGTAATGGGTTGATAAGAGTTTAACCAATTGTTTAACCTATTACTCATCCTTAAGATAGGATGGTACCCTAGAAGGAGGAAATATGATGAATATATTGGGTTGAGCTCGATATGGCAAACCCTAACACGTCACAGCAAACCCTAGATGGTGAGCCACCCGATATGGTGATTGAATGCATCTCTAGCCCGACATGGTGATGGCTTAATACCTCATGCATGACATGGGTAACACATACAAACACCTCTAGCCCGATATGAATGGTGTGTATATACTTCTAGCCCGATATGGTGAGTGCTCATATACTTACAATCCGATATGGTGAACATTTTTAACCCGAGATACCTTGTAAAGGTGAGGGCAAGACACTCTTAGAAGTGATGAGTGTAACACCAAGTAATGGTGTGGCTAATACCTTGATAGGTGAAACACCTAAAGTGGTTGATAATGGACGACCTTATATCAACAATGCCTTAACCCAAGATGAGTCCATATCATTGATGATAGTTGGGTAATTCAAGTGTGTGACTTATGGCCAATACTTTACAAGATTAATATGATGGGATAGTGGATAAAGTATTAGGATGGGAAATACCCTAATACAAGATAAGTTGATGAACTTAAGTAAGTTAAAATTGATGAGGGAAGTGATACACCAAGGCATGGTAAATATCACATCCAACACTTTAAGGTTGCTACACCTTGATGCACCTTAAATCCAATATGTATGGATGAGTAACACATGAAGTGTGTCATGCCAATTGTTACATTGAGATGTAATGAGCTTAATGCACTTTGATAAGTGTAGGCTAACATACCTTGAGAAAGGGTTAAGCCAAGTTAATAAAGTATGATGTATTCATACTCTGGTAAGGATGAGAGAGAAACTCATACCTTGTGTTGATAATCATTTAATGATAAATGATGACAATAAATAAGTATGATTGAATACTTATGATATCAAAGTTTGCTCCTAGATGTGTGGAGCAATGAATTAGGGTTTGATCATTGATAATATGATCTTGAAAACCTAAATGGTTAATAATGGAAAACCCTAACACTAATGATGGGAATGTTTCACTTCTCTTATTACATAAGCCTTATAAGGCATGTTAAATACTTGTATAACAAGTATAATGATTAATGGACTTGTGAGCCATGTGAATAAGTTGTTGCCTAATGAGAGGTGACAAGATGTGTAATGGCCTTGTGAGCCATGTGAATAAATTGTTGCCTAATGAAAGGTGACAAGATGTTTGATGGCCTTGTGAGCCATGAGAATACTTGTACAACAAGTGAAATGAATACCTTGGTCTGAGGACCTAGAGGTAATGATTACATGTTAGAGAGGTAACAATGCCATGTGATGATCTAAGGGTTTGAATACCCAGATCTGGTAATCATGATAATAATGATGTGAAGGGATGAGAATTCGCCGTAATGTGATAAGGGACTGAGATCCCAAGTATCATGCGTTTTAAAGATTTGAAAAGTACGTGATAGATGTATTACACCTTTCTTTGTAATATTTGTTGTGATTAATAATGATAACTTGTTAGATGCTAAAAGAATGCTGTAATGCACGTAATATATCACTAGAAACTATAAAATGTTGCCCTGACCATAGATCCATCAGCGTCAGGATTTGCTGAATGGTCAAACGGGTTGCCCCATAGCATAACCCAAAATGCATACTTTTGAGTATGTGGGGGTGTAAGTGCGGACAACCATGTGTGAGCCGATCGCCTTACGAGCCCGAGATGAATGGGGATTTGGATATATGCCATATCCTGGCTCGAGTGGGACTTTGGTCATAGATTCTATGTTGAGCACGATGAACTGGCCTATGGCTCAGAGTATGGTGCTTGTGTCGCCATGACTCAGTAATTTCATAACTGGGGATAGTTGTTAGTAGATGTTCCCCTAAGAGAGTGCAGTTGATGTTTTAGCTCTAAAAGCGTGGATGCCTACGTACCCTGGCATAGCTATTTTACAGCTAACACTAGATGTCCTTCCAGCAGATGACACGAGATGTCCTACTGAATTATGTGTGGTCTCGTACTAACCGAGACAAGAAGAGGTCATGGAAACCGGCTCTTCCATTGACCTTTTATGGTACCGACTTGTGAGAAGTTTGTGGTCGGTTGGAGATGACCGGGGTATGCTTCATCTCCTCAGGGCATAAGTGTGATTGTAAAATATGTTCAACCGTGTAGCATATCTTCTTAAGGATCGAATACGGAAAAACATTGTTTGATGTGCAATACAGTTATACATCTTAGTGGATAGGTGTTATTTATGTTTCTTTACATTCCTTGCAAAGCAGATAGATGATTTATAACTCTACCATGGGTAGATGCAATGTTCTCCTTAAGAAAGGTGATTACTTCATTCTATTCCTACAGTGAATTATCCTGCCTGTTAATATAAAAAGAACCTCTGCTCAGTTTATAAATTCTTAATTTGTGATAATAATATGGTCGGCAGAGAGTTATATCTCTCACTGGGACAATTTTCTCACCCCGTGGGATCCACATTTTTTTCGGTGGACATGCACGAGGTAGAGAAGAATCTTTCTGTAGAGGAGGAACAATAGCTGAGGTAGTAGTGACATCTCAGGTTGAGTGTACTGTCTGTCGTATCTTGTAGATAGAAGTCCTATGTGTTGTCTCTGTACTCTCAAGTCCTTGGATTTAGTATGTGTTGGTTTTATGAACAATCTGAGATTTTGACTTGTATGCCTTGAGGCTTGATGTTTCTTTAAGTATATGTTTTGAGAAAGCAACTTTTATGTATTTTCCTCGAGAAGAAATGGTACAGTGTATGTACAATATATAATCAATGTGAATATTAGGTTTTGGTTATTCCTTAAAAAGTTTTCCTAGAAATGGATATCTTTGCAAAAAAAAATGGTTTTAATTTTTGGGTGATTTTTGTTAATATGCTGTTTATCTTTATTCCTCTTAATTAGTAATGATTTGTTTTTCGAGTTGGCGACTATCGTCATAGTTTTGAAGAAATGTACAATCTCTTCAGCCTAGGAGTCAAGGGAAAGTAGCATAGGACTTTACAAGGAACTCCTTTTTTCTTCATATGAATATTTTCTGCACCTTCTTCATCAATTTCAATTTCTTTATATCTAGAAGTACCACATTTTGGACACAAAGTCTTATCTGCAAAACCCTTTCGATACAAAATGCATTGATTTCTGCAAGCATCGATTTTATCATAGTCATGTCCAAGGTCCCTGATTATGTTCCTGAATTCATAATAAGATCTGGGAAATGTCTCACCCTCTGGAAGCAATTCCTTTAAAAGATTAAGAAGCTCAAAAAATGACTTATTACTCCAAATATTGACACATTTTATGTGAAACAACCTCACAACAATGTACAATTTAGAGTACTTCCTACTTCTAGGGTACAATTCTTGTGTGGTAATCTCTAACAATTTGTAAAATTGCTCATCTTCTGTATCATTAACAAATACAAATCGATGGTCATCATCTTCCATATTCTTACCATCATGTGATACTCGATATGCATCATGCAACATGTCTCTCATGTCATCTTTGGATGTGTCATTTTCTATATGTGAATCCTCAGAGCTATCAAATGAACCCTCACCATGAAAAATTCAATTTGTGTAGCTGGTCAAGAATCCATTCCATAATAAGTGCTCAGGTGTGACTTGTCGATTTTGTCTATGCACAATTAAGCATTGTTTACAAGGACATAAGATAGTCCTATCTCTACTGGATTTTGCAAATGCATGCTATATAAATTTAACCACCCCAAGTAAGTATGTCGTGCTTGTTCTGTGTTCCTCATGGATCCAACTTTTATCTATCATAATGACCTATGACAATAAAAACAAAAAACAAAACATATATATATATATATTATAAAAATGTTACATAATATAGTTTCAATATAGTAGAATTAAAATACAATCAATAACTTACTCTCAATGTTAAAAAAATTGAGACATGCTTGTATGTTGGGCACCTAGCTTGACTAGGGTGCCTCCGTCGCCTAAGTGGGCATGTGGGTGCCGCACTGCTTTTTTCTTTATTTTTTGCATTATAATAGAAACCTATTAAAACATGTCCATGTGTCCCAGGCACCCCAAATTGGTCTTCCAAGAGGTCTTAGTCGTTGGGTGATGGAGGTTTTGTACAACTACACAAATCACAATAGAAACCTAGTAAAAACATGTCCAGGCATCCCAGGCACCCAAATCGGTTTTCCAAGAGGTCTTAGTTGTTGGGTGATGGAGGTTGCATACAACTAAATAAGTCATAATACATGCACGAGTTGGAGGACAGAATGATGTTTTAGTAATTTTTGCAACATGAGTTCTTTGTGAATGAGAGAGGCATGCATTATGTCTCTACTGATGTTATTCATTGCATTGGCTAGTATTCTTGCAAATACTCCTCCTAAGAATAAGACATATATGCTATGCTAGAGCTTGTATTCTCTAATGAATTAGATTGAAAACAAAATGCCTCCAATGGTGATTAGAGGCCCTAAAGGCTAAGGTGTCAAAATTTATAGTTATAATGGAAACTTTAGCTATATATCAACAAGTCAATGTTCTGACTTATGCATTAAATGGTCTATTTTATAATGATGACATTTCTACTTGATAAGTACACCAATATGGAGTTAAAAAAATAAACTTTTTAATAGTAGTAAATCCAATCTGAAAGACACCACAAATAAGTGCTTCAACAACCATTACTACTCTACCACAATATTGAGTCATGTTTTAGTTTTTTTGTCGTACATTCTTATGTCTATGCTTCTTCTTTTCTGCTTTGTTCGGTAATATCATCAGAATATAGCTACTAATTAGGTTAGTTTCATTTTGGTGGCCCAAGATATGAAACCAAATAGGTATAATCCAGAGTGTGGACGCGATATACTTGTTTGGAAGAGGGATATATCAAGCAACCTCACCATCAACCCCATCCCCCATTTCATCAAGTAGACGCTCGTTGGGAATTTTCCATTGAGCAACCTTAGTTGGTCATCCAACATATTGAAGCGAACCTCAAAACTAGCCACAATAGTGGAGGATGGCATGGAAAAAATTAATGATATAAATTGATGAGATTAGGCTAGGTGAACTTAAACAAATCATAATTAAATCCCCAAATAGTAAAAAAAAGATCGAAATTTGTATTGATGTGATCTACCAAAGATTTAGAATTAACTTTTCTAGTCCTACTTGCTTCGATTGTGAGGGCGAACAACAGGGCGCACTGGTGTCAAGGATTCTTTCTCCGTCGATGGGCTACTTGACCGACGCCAATTGAGCTTTCTCCACCTAGGATGCCGATGGAGCACAAGCAGCAGGGGGATCGCCACCGGAGAGAATATTAGAGTTGGTGTCATCGGAGAGTGTAAGTAGCATGGGGAGCACCAACAGAGAGAAGACCAGAGGGGAGGCACCGCCAGAGAGCGTACGCAGTAGGTGAGCATCGTGGGAGAAAAGACCAGAAGGACACTTCCGGAGAGAAGCCAGAAGGGGCGCCTCCGGAGAGAAGATCGGAAGGGACGTCACTGGAGAAGGCCTGCTGCGGGGGGAAACTTGACGGCGACTAGAGAAGAGAATTACAAGCCGGGAGATCATCGACCGTCAGAGAGAAGAGTAGCTGACCTATGCGTGCGGGCACCCGATTGCAAGCAAAAAGTTGGGATCACGTTATCGCGATGGACATGAGACGGAATCCACAGGGGGTCACGATGGCGGGGGTTATAAATTACTAGGAAATGTTGGTGCCACCCTATTTGGTTATTTTAGTAGTGAATTGTATGAGAAAATATTAAATATTTGTAAGGGGTGTAAAGAAAGGAAGTTGTATTATAAAGTGTATTATTTGTCTTCAAATTAAATTTGTAGTCATTACCATCAACTACATTTGTTTTACTTATATTTTTATAATTTGTAAGGAAAAGTAATTTTAACTATAAATAAAAAATATATAGTTAGAAAAATTGTAGCTAATTGATGCTTTTTTTGAAGTGATGCTTTCCTAAATGGGGAGTTGAATGGAGATGTATATATGCATCAACGACCTAGATTTTGTTGATCCAACTTTCCCTATGCATATATGAAAACTCACAGAGGCCACATATGGACTTAAATAAGATCCATATTCTTGGATGAATAAGATGTGTGAGTTCTTACTAATATTTGAGCTATGTTGCAACACTTATATTCTTCCTTGTTTACATATCACCACAAAGACACTACTACACATCTTTTACTCTTTGTGGATGATATTGTTTTAAGAGGAGGTTTTACTGAACTCATCAATAACTTTTTAATAGATTTATAAAAACAATTTTTAATCGAAATCGTTGCATCCTGCTCTTTTCTTTCAAGGCATTTCATTAAATTTTCAGACCACCGGTATCAACTTAAATATGACTAGTAGATGTTGGCTAGGGAAGACATGACTGAGTATAAAGAAATCACCACACCTATGTTGACAAATTCTCAAAAGGATCTTTATGCTTCATCAACTGATACTCTTGACAACCCTTCAAAGTATTGATTAACAGTTGGAAGTCTTCAATACCTCACACTTACTCGTCTCGATCTTTTTATGTTGTAAATGCAACTTGTCAATTCATGGATGCATCAAGACCATGTCAATCATATCAGGTGATATGTAAAAGGCACATTCATCTTGGTCTCCACATTCCCAAATCTTCCTCCTTATTAGGTCATTGATGCTGATTGGTTTGGCTGCCCTCTAATAAGACCTTCAACATATGGAAATTGCATATTTGATGGCTCTACTTGTATCTTTTGGATCTCGAAGAAGCAACCCTCTGTAACTAGGTCTAGTACAAAAACTGAACATGCTTTAGAACAGGCTGCATCTGACATGACACAGACTTCGCCCCTTCTTCAAGAACTTAGAGTATCTCAACCTTATCCAAGTGTTCTATATGCATTATTATAATGCCAAATGCTCTACATCTTATTGTCAATCGAATATTTCATGCTCTCACAAAGCATGCTGAACTAGATTATCAGTTTATCCAGAAAAAGCAGCTCTTGGTCAGAACAAACATAGAAATAAAGCAAAGTAAAGGTTGAATTAATCAGAGATGGGGTGAATTCCTTAGGATAGTGGTTTCACCACGGACAACACTAATAATCAATCTCACACACACTAACACATGTTATCTCAATCCCTGGATAAGGAGATTGTAGCCAGAATTACCTACTTCTATAGTGTAATTCACTACCTAATCTAATGCCAATCCCACTTCTGCAGTTATTAGTTGATTAGTTAGACTCTTTACGCTCACTCTCAGGGTTTCTCCTCCCACTTACACTCCACTTTTCCCAAAGGGCACAGTAGACGGGTAAATCTACACTCTCCAACCCTTAATCTCTCTCCCGAGATGACTAAGCATCTATCAATCCACTCATGGTGATCAAGCACAAGTAGAACGTGAAGCTTTCATAGATTTATATCCATTAAAAGAGACAAAAATGATATTAGTGCATGGAAATCAATCATAGTGTATATCTGGGCTACTCTCGGATATGAAAGCTTTTAGTCTTACATGGTTTTCATCGACGAATACATGGGAGAAAGGAAGAAAAATGTGGGAAACATAAGGAAACTAAAAGAAACCCCTGAATCTCCGCCCATCTGGAAGATCCCCTCTGTCATGCGATCGTTCTACTGTCTTCTGGCTACAAAATCATCCTCCAGAAGTGCCCAGATCTCCTCGATCAAAGTCGTCGGTCCTCCATTCTCCTTTTCTCTCTTTTTTGGCCGTCGTCCCATGAAGAATCACTCCCCTTTCTCTTGATCGTAGTCCCCCCCTAAGTCATATGAGGCACTTAGGGTACAAATTAATATCAAGTGTTGGATTAGAGATAGATTTGCAGCTAGGGATGAGCATCGGGCCGGGTTATACTGGGTTTTTCCTGTCCCAAACCCAAACCCACATTTTAAAGTGGGCCACGGGCCGGGTTCGGGCCCGGATAAAATTTAAAAATGTCAGCCCATACTCGGCCCATATAAGAATGCTGGGTTTCGGGCCAGATTCGGGTTTTCCCATATAACATCGAATGAGCATACTAAATTTTACTAGATCTAACTTGTTAACATGAAAACTGAATTACTGTAAATGTATTTTGTGATAAACCTTCAAAAGAATGTATATACACTATATTGAAAGAGTAACAAATCATTTTCTGGTACATGTGAATGAATGAGAAGTAAAAAATCAATGGAGTCCACAATGTTGTGCCTTTTTGCCTCCTCATACTATATGTATATACAATGAAATGGGTTTTGGAAGGGAAAAAGATCATTTGTCTCCTACATGTGGGCATATGAGTAAAAAGATGAGCATAATCTATGATGCACTGAGCAAAAGATCATTCGTCTCCTATTAGGACACAATGAGATAAAAATAAAGAAATCAAGTATGTCTATTCATGTCAATGATGGTTATCTTACTAGTATGAATTCATTAATTATGTTGATTGATTGCATAGTATCCATGTTGCCATTGGTTAGGTACATACTACATATTGCATCAAAAAATTTGTATGTTTTTCTTTCAAGACAAAGATAGATGTATAGGTATATAATGTACATAAAATATAATCTGGGCATTCGGGTTTTCGGGCCTGGGTTTACCTCTGCCCGTACCCGGCCCAAATAAAATATGGGTTTAAATTTTAGGCCCGGCCCACCCATATTGTAAACCGGGTTCGGGTCTGGATCGGGTTATGCGGGCTGGGTCGCGGGTCGGATCGGGCCGGCCCAACCCGATGCTCATCCCTATTTGCAGCTGTCCTGATCGGGAAGTCTCGGTAGTACCGACTAGGTGAGTCAGTAGTACTGAGTCACTTAGGTTTAGTCACGTGATCCCAATCTCGTCAGTACTATTGAATGATAACATCGAGTTTTGTGGTCTTCGAGATGCCTCTTTGACGTCAACTCGGTAGCACTAAGTTGGAAACTTGGTAACACTGAGTTGTCTCGATTCATGCTGGGCTCGCTGAGGCCGACTCGGTGGCACTGACTCTACTTTTCGGTAGCACTAATTCTGGGTAAGTTTCCAATAAGTCTCTGATGTAAAGTAGGTACCACCGACTGTTGCCAAGTTGGTAGAACCAACTTTGTGGCTCCTACTTGTACCTGAAAACACACAAAATCATCATAAGAACTGGGGATGCATAAAATATTCTATAAAACAGTAAAAAGCATACAATTTGACGCATTTAATAGAAACAAGCTGCCTAAGCCATTCCATGCATAATAAATCAAATAAATGACTAATCTATACATGAAATCAAGGAAAAATGTGCCTAAATAATGACTGAAAACACATGCATCAAACTCCCCTAATCTTAAATGTTGCTCGTCTTCGAGCAACACTCCCTCTGATATGCTAGACAAGACTCAACAGAAGGACATAACACATACATAACTTTTTAAATCAAATCCATTGTTCCAGCCCTTAACCGGCCTTCACTGACCACTGAACCGATAACTACTCTAAAGTGACCAAAAACTTCCATAAAAGATGTCCACCTTCAGTCAATGACACTATCAAGAAAGTAGTTAACATCACAATCACTCAGACATTTACTTGGTGCATTGTGTGATTCCCTAGACTAAATTTCTCTTTCCTAACTACTAACTATTAGAAGCGATTCTCTATATAAGCATGAATGAGGAGATAAATCATTAGTGTGGCCTACCAATAAGAGCAACTAATGGTTTAATATGGGTGGAAAATGAAAAATTCATAAGTACATCCAACCTATTTATGCATAGAGAAAAATGAACCTAAATGGATGAAAAGAATGTCATGAATGAATCATAATGCCTAAAAAAAAGAAACTTATTTATTTCTTTTATATGAGATGATGCATGTCTGAATGAGTTGATTCTATTTGTCAACTCAGAAGAATGCACATGTGCATTAATTCATCACTAAAACAAAAATGTGGTATATACTCTTCTCCTTGTTTTTTTTTCTTCTGAAGGCTAAGTTTCATGCTTCTTGCCTTTCTAATTCTTTTTTTTTGTTAATTTCCTTGGAGGTGTATCCCTACACTTTTAGATTTATAACTCGACATTAAAATCCACATGTTTCAGAAAATATGCATGCAATATTGAAATGTATGCAACTACATGAACTGTGTTATGCAAGCTAAGATGGTATGCACTGAAGTTGATGCATACAAATGCCAATTTTTTTCTTTCAAGTGCAAGCAAACTAGCTAATATGTTCCTATCGTCCCATGTAATGCAATAAAGGAATATAGCCTGGAGTACTCATGAATTTATGAGGTGGTGAGAAAATGAATGGAGAGGAAATGGAATTACACAACTATGAGACAATTCCTTTTGTTATATTATGATGTGTCCCTCTTAATTGACCCGTGTTCAGGGTGATCTAAAGGTTTCTTTCTTATATTTTCATTTAAGATCTCATTATGGTTTGGTCAATTTAGGTTCAACATCTTCATCAATCACATTCCCACGTTGATTTAGACTTTCATGTATGTCCTAAGTCCTGATGCTGACTAATCCAAACATTTCCTTAAGTGGTGTTCCAAAAAGATTTTGCAATTTTAGATTTTAAGGATATGAACATTTTCATGGAACAACCCAAAGAGTACACTCTATTAGAAAATAAAACCATGCATTTACTACTCTAAAATTACACTAGATAGATGTGGATCCTATACTTGCACAACTAAAATAAAACAACTAAACATTAAATAAAAAAACAAAGATAGAAAATTGTTCCAGTACACCCCCTAAGCTTGAATATGACTATGTCCGCAAAGTCAATACTCGCACCCAAGAGGTGGAACAGTGGTACCATGGCTCAAAATGGTGGAGGTGGCATGTTGAGGTCATGTGGAGGGAACATCCCCTGAAATGAGAGGTTAGTAGGCGGCATAGGTGGCAGTTGTGGGTACTCCCCAAAGTATCCATGGTTCAAGTAGTTGTCGAAGAAAGGCTGCTGGTTCTACTCCATTTTCTGCAGACGCATGTAAACATTCTCTTGGTTGGCCAAGAGAAGGTGTTCATTCTCATAGATCTCCTATTGATTCTGGTACAACATCCCTAATCCTGCATGCCTGCCAGCATCACCTGATGCTGCTGCTGTCCTATCTAGATCTCCTACAACATTGTGTACATACCCTCCATGTTGTACGGGTCCTGCTCCTCTTGGGAAGGTGGTGGGGCTGAGAAAGTTGAGGCAGCATATGCACGGGCCCTTTTGTGAGGGATCACTCTCTTGGTCATGGGGATGGTGGGCTCCACCTCCTCAATGTCATCGTTGTCGCCACTGTGCTCCTCGTCACCGCCCTGAGCTACTAATCTGGGCAGATCTTCAATTTCTCCCTCATTCGGCGGCCACATGAGATGTTCCACCCCACATAGGTTGAAGACAGGGTCGGGGAGCCTCCGCTCCCGAAATATGCCTCGATGACTATAATGTGTAAAGGATATTGTGGTGGTATCGGAGAAGATGCGCCTTACGGAAGTGAAGGAGGTCCAACTTTGTTGTATCCTCCAATGGCTCAAGGGTGGATAGATCAAGGCGCATGTGAAGAGCTATAGGGGTGATAAGACCCCCAAATAAGATCGACACCTTTCTTGTCACATAATGACTCACAAAAATCATATGGAGCAACAGAAAATCTCCAAAACTAACCATCTCCCCCTCCAATAGCCGGTAGAGAAAGTAGAGGTCCTGGTTCTGGACCTTCCCTTGAGCTTGCCCAGACCTATCGAAGATAGTGTTGACACAACGATGGTGCAATATATGAGAAAAAGGATGCTCGATATCAGTAATTGAATGGATGTGCCAGTTGATATGGAATCCCACATGCACCTCAATCAGCTGCTCCCAGGCCAGGTCAAAGTCTGGTGGGGCTGAGCGTTCTAGGACATGAGCCCAGTTGAAGATATGATTGAATGCTCTCAGCGTGAGGGAGTAGCTGTTGTTGAAGAGGCAAAAGTTGACCTTTCTTTCCCACCATTTGCCTCCTATATTCTGCTCGGGAGAGACAAGAACATTAAGTGACGCCAAGAACTCCAAGACCAAATCCGGGTAGGTCTGATAGTCACTAAAAAGGGGATTATCTCCCTCCATTTCTTACGGCTGACATACCCAACACATGTTCTCCATGAAGCCTGTCATCTCGATCAATGTGCGGTCACCATATCTTGTCAGGATGACTTGCCTTGTCTGTAACTCCTCATAGATCTTCCTTATCTCTAAGGATGGGTGTTGAATGCGTGTTGGCCGGGGGACCAACTCACCCTATAGGGGAACAACTCTTCTCCTAGGAACCATGTCGTAGATGCAAGAAGGAGATTAAGAGAATGGAATCTCGAGGAAGACCGTCGACACCTCATGTAGTCTTTCTCTGAAATGTAGGAGGAGTGGATGGTGAGGGTGTGAAGAAAATGGCTCCACCACCCCTCCTTTTATAGCTGATTGCAACAGAGTCAGTACTACTGACTTTCTGAGTCGGTGGTACTAAGTTGGCTAGCATAATATGTGGTTGGTCGCATCGACGATTGATGATAGCCTGACGTAGCTAGCTTGGATCGCCCCGGGTCGGTAGTACCGACGACACGTAGGTGGTACCAACTTGTTTCGTGATCGGTGCCACTGACCGCTGGATGAAGTGCATTAAGGCTATTGATATGTGATCACCCGAATTGCTAACGTGGCCAGTCGGTAGTACCGACTAGGCGAGTCGGTAGTACTGAGTTTTGGGATTTGTCGATGCTTTTGAATTTGTAGTCCTGGTATATCGAACCTGGGCGCGCCCAAAAGTTAGTGGCACCAACTAGAATAGTCGGTGGTACATAGTCCTTATCAGTGAACCTTTAAAAGATCTTCAAAGACTCAATGGTACTGACCAGTTAAGTCGGTAGTACTGAGTCTGCTGTGTGGTTGCGGGCTGAATGCTGACCTCATTTTGGTGCCACCGACTACAAAACTTGGTGATACCAACTTTAAAAATCATGCACACTCTGAAAATGAGTCAAGGTACCATTTTTACATAAATTTAATTAAAGTGCCAACTGAAAATGAAAATTGAGCATAAAAACAAAGAAAATAAAGGTTGGGTTGCCTCCCAAAAAGTGTCATTGTTTAACGTCCTAGACTGGATGGTCTATAGAGTGAGAATCTATGGAATGGTGCAAAGTTGCACCTCCTCTATCTAGGGCTCTACCTCACCTCCAAAATAGTGCTTTAATCGTTGCCCGTTTACAAGGAACAACCTATTCCCATCTACAATATATACAACATCATGGGGGAAAACTTTTTCATACACAAATGGTCCACTCCACTTAGACCTTAGCTTACCCAGATGTAACCTAAGACTAGAATTGAAAAGGAGGACTTTCTGACCCAGAAGAAACACCCTATTTAGAATGTGTCTATCATGAATTTTCTTAGTCCTTTCCTTATATATCCTAGAGCTTTCATAAGCATCAATCTTGAGCTCATCTAATTCATTAAGCTCCAAAAGCCTCTTTCTACCTACTCCATCTATGTTGAAATTTAGCTTCTTCATGGCCCATTTAGCATTGTGCTCAAGCTCCATGGGTAGATGGAAAGCACGACCATAGACTAGCATAAAAGGTGTTGTCCTATTGGGGTTTTATAGGATATTCTATAAGCCCAAAGAGCATCATTTAACACCTGACTCCAGTTTGTCCTATTGGTTGAGACAGTCCTTTCTAAGATTTTCTTTACCTCTCTATTGGACACCTCAACCTATCCTTGAGTCTGTGGGTGATAAGGAGTGCCCACTCGGTGCTTCACCTCATATTTTCTCAAAAGAGCTCCAAACTGCCTATTAGTGAAATGGGAACCACCATCACTAATAATTAGGTGGGGGACACCAAACTTGTAGAAAATGTATTCTTTAACAAACTTGCACAGTACCTGCGCATCATTAGTGTGGGTCACAATTGCTTCCACCCACTTAAACACATAATCAACTGCAAGTAATATATGTAAATTAGAAATGAGATGACACAAATGGGCCCATGAAATATATACTCCAAAGATAAAAAACTTCAACTTCTTGAAACACATTCAAGGGCATCTCATGTCACTTAGATATATTACCTGCATGTTGACTTGCATCACAATGAAGAACAAAGTTATAAGCATCCTTAAACAGGGTAGGCCAATAAGACCCACTCTCTAAGACTTTAACAGTAGTCCTAGAACTCACATGGTGTCCACATGTGGGTAGAGAATGACAATGTGACAAGATGCTCTCTACCTCACATTCGGGTACACATCTTCTTAATAGCACATCCCTGCATTGCTTAAGAAGAATTGGATCATCCCAAATGTAAAACTTCAATGAGTGGAAAAATCATTTTTTTCCCTTGATAGTCCCAATCTACAGGCAATTCCTTGCAACCTAGGTAATTAACAATATCCGCAAACCATGGATCCTCAGTTTTAATTGTAAACAATTATCATCCAAGAATTCCTCAATAATGGGTATAGTTATGTCTTTTTCATCTGCCCTTTCTAACCTAGATAAATGACCGACTACAACATTCTCAACCCCTACCTTGTCTCGAATCTCAATATCAAACTCCTGAAGCAAAAAAAATCCACCTAATCAATCTAGGTTTGGCATCTTTCTTTTGCAACAAGTATTTAATCACAGCATGGTATGTCAAAACTATGACCTTAGCCCCAACTAGGTATTGGCAGAAATTCTCAAAAGAAAACACTACCGCCAACAATTCTTTCTCGATAGTAGTGTAATTATATTGCACATCATTCAAAGTCTTTGACGCATAATATATGACAGATGGAGTCTTGTCCCTACGTTGACCCAACACAACTCCTATTCCATATTCTGATACATCACACATCAGCTCAAAAGGCAGGCTCCAGTCAAGAGCTTGCATAATAGGTGCGAAAATCAATTTTTCTTTAAGAATTTCAAATGCTTTTACACATCGCTCATCAAAGAAAACTCGATGTCTTTTTCTAAAAGCTCGGATAAAGGTTTGGAGATTTTTGAGAAATCCTTGATAAAATGGCAGTAAAATCTAGTGTGTCCTAAAAAGCTCCTCACTCCTTTCACCGATGTGGATGGAGGTAGTGTGGAGATGACTTCAATCTTCACTAGATCCACTTCATGCCCTCACCGGACACCTTGTGTCCAAGGACGATCCCTTCACTTACCATCATGTGACACTTCTCCCAGTTTAGAACTAGGTGAGTGTCCCTACATCGTTGTAGTACCCTGTCAAGGTTATATAGACAATCATTGAAAGATTCACCATACATGGAATAATCATCCATAAAAACCTCTAAGCACCGCTCTACCATGTCAGTAAAAATGGCGAGCATACAGTGTTGAAACGTAGCAGGGAATTACAAAGACCAAATGGCATCCGTCGATATGCGAATGTTCCATAAGGGCAGGTGAAATTTGGTTTCTCCTGATCCTTAGGATCAATAAAAATTTGATTATACGCGGAATACCCGTCAAGAAAGTAGAAATGTGAACGACCAACTAATCGTTTCATGATCTGATCAATAAAGGGTAAAGGGAAATGATCTTTACTTGTGGTTTTGTTCAATTGGTGATAATATATGCACACTCTCCATCCCGTCACTAGCCTAGTAGAAATCAATCATTAGCCGCATTAGTAGTGACTGTGATTCCCCCTTTCTTAGGAATTACTTGAGTAGAACTAACCCACATTGAGTCAGAGATTCCGTAGATTATACCTGCCAAAAGTAGCTTGACAACTTCCTTCTTTATCACCTCAGTCATGATTAGATTAAGACGCCTTTGAGGTTGGACAATTGCATTGGCCCCTTCATCGAGCCGGATCTTATGTTGACACAAAGTTGGAGAGATCCCTGTAATGTCGGCTATGTACCATCCGAATGCAGCTCGGTGGTTTTTCAGCATGGTGAGTAACTTTTCTTCCTCCTCACCACTCAAAGAAGATGATATGATTACTAGGAGCTTTTCTTCTGCAGCTAAGAAGACATACTTCAGGTGCGGCGGTAATGGCTTCATCTCCAAGTCTGGTGGGCTCAATAGAGATGGGACCAATGGTGGCAGCGGTGGTCCAAGGTCCTCATAGTGCCTTACATAGTAGCAAGGTACTGCCTACAACATCAACACGCACTCCACGAGGTGATGTCTACATATGTTGTCCTCCACTCTGTTTGTCAAACATGATTCTAATGGTATCTTGGGTGATGACTGTATCACAGAATCAGCTATGGCTTCTTCTTCGATAGTAGGGTCATAGTCATCTCCCTCATCATTCGAGTAGCGCATTGCGTGAGTCAGTGAGATCACCTTTGTATTTTCCAGAATATCCACTGCTAGAGTACCTTTTTCTACTTTAGTCATAACATGTTCCATATCCAGGAACGACTTCCCTAGAAACACAGAAAACTTGTCATCCACGTGTTGAAGCATGTTACATTGCTTCTTATCTCCTGTGGTTTTAGAGTGCTCCGACATATTGATCTCGAACCTGTCATCTAGGATTCCCATAGTCAGACGTCCTCTTCCCATTTCAAGTATCATATATGTTGTAGATTGAAACGATCTTCAAGTAGAATCTCATTGCCATGGTTGTCCTACATTTCCATCACAAAGAAATCTGTAGGAAAAACGAACCTATCCACTTTCACTAGAACATCCTCACATATACCGCATGGCTTAAGGACAAAATTGTCTACTAAATGGATTGTCATGATGCTCTTCTTGGATTCTTTGAGTCCAAGATTCTTGAAGGTAGATAGGGGCATCAGATTTATACTTTCCCCTAAATCACATAGAGCCTCTCTAAATTTTGTCTTGCCTACGAAGCATGTGATATTAAAGCATCCTGGATCCTATTTTTAGGAGGAGTGTCCCCAAGATGAAGGCACTGACATGCTCTTTCAGAACCGCTACATCAGATTCTGGTATCTTTCTCTTCGTTGTAATTATATCTTTCAAAAACTTCCTATAAGATGGTATCTGCTCAATTGTGTCTATTAAAGGAATGTTCACAGATAACTTGTAAAAATTGTCTACAAATTTCTTGAATTGTCGGTCCATATTGGTTGCTTTCAAACTATTAAGAAAGGGAACTGGAACTATCGAGTTCCCACTGGTGAGGTGGAATGTAAGCCTGAGTTTTATTACCCCCAACCTCATCAACTTGCTCCTCATCCGTCTTCTCCTGTGCTTCCATGTCCAGTTCTTCTACATCCACGAGTATGGTTTGAGTTGTAGCTTCTTCAGTAACTAGCTCATGTGACGCGTCATTCAGTAGTTTCTTGCCACTGCGTAGTAGCAAAACCTTCACATGTTGGTTCCTAGAAGGTACATTGGTGTTCACCGAAAATCCTTGTTGAGTTGGTTGCTTCAATGCACTAACATCTGTTGCTATCTGTGAGATTTGTGTCTCTATGCTGTGAATATGTGCCCCTTGATTTTGAAGATCCCTTTGAGTTTGTGCAATCTACAGTTCATTCTGACTCAACAACTTACCCAAGATTTCTTCAATCTTGCCAATTTTCTGTTGCTCTGGTTGATACTGTGCTTGGCCATATTGTTGTTGCTTAGGATGTTGCTGCTGCGCCTGGGATGGATCTTGTTGGAAGTTGTTTGGGTCCTTCTAAGAAAATTTGGGGTCTTTCGTCCAAGAATAGTCATTGTTCATGTATTTCCCCTGGCGTACACACTTGCATTCTTCTTCTTCTTCCTCAACAATGGATATGTCAGTAGCACATAGCTTCTTAGCAATGAGATCTAACTTCTTGTTCAACACAAATATCACCTTGGATTCACCGACACTCTTGATGGTTGTCGGTGGCTCTCTTTCTTCTCCCTATGATTGGTTTTTAGACATGTTGTTGAGGATTTCATGGCAGCAAGAATGTTTGTTGTTGAGGAAGAAGCCTCCTCCTGCACAGTCAAGAGTTGTTCTCTCCTCTTTGTGTAAGCCATAGTAGAAAATCTTGGCTTGCCCTAGTAGATCAATGCCATGATGAGGCACTTTTCTCAGTATATTATGAAATCTTTCCCATGTCTCTAAGTATGACTCATCTGCTTGCTGCCTGAAGTTGTGAATCTTATTTACTAAATCATTCATCTTTTGCGGAGGGAAGTAGTGCTCAAAGAAAACATCTATCATCAGGTCTCATGTTGCAATGATTTCATCATCCAAATTGTTGAACCATGATTTTGCACTATCGACCAGTGACGATGAGAACATCTTAAGGTATATCGTCGTCAGTGGGACCCTGTCTATCTTGAACATGTCACAATTCTCTATGAAGTTGTTGATGTGTGTCATTGGATCTTCAGAGTGATGTCAATGGAATTCTTGAGATTTTACTTAGGCCACGAGTCCAGGATCTATTTTGTAGCTGTCCACATTGATGGCTTGCCTTTTGATGGACCCTTTCTGAGCTATAGATGATGAAGCCTTTATCCTTTCCCATACAGTCATTTCTTCCTCTCCCTCCATTTCTATTGTCTCTGGTTCTTCTGGCGTAGCATGTCTCTTAGGTGGAGGTGTTGGTGGAGGGGTTCAGTTAAACCTATCCACAGATTTTCCAGACTCCTTTTCTGCTTGTAAGAGCTCTACTTGTCCAAATCCTGGTGAGGACGATTCTCTGTATTTTGTGGCTCTAGTACACACCATGCACTAGTTTCCCTGAAACAGAAGAAAGTAGGTATTAGAGAAAGAAATATAAAATGTATCAAGAAAAATCTTCTGATTCAGCTCAAAGAATTTGTAGTAAAAATGTTAAAATGAAAAAGAAAAATTAGCCTAGAGTGGCCGACCACAGCACACGTAGTGTTGGATGTTGTCGCTTCCCCAGAAATGGCGCAAAAAACTTGGCACGTGTTTATCGTGTGTAGTACGCAAGTGAACATGTCGAAGTAATAAGGCCTTGTGAGGCCCGAGTCAAACTCAGGGAAGCGTTTCTCGAGAAGACTACTACTAACTGCTATCAAATCAGGTAAGCCAGTTGTAATTGGTTGAATTGGGTTGAAAAAAGAACAAACGTAGAAATAAATAAAATCAAAGGTGGAACTAATTAGAGATGGAGTGAATTCCTTAGGATAGTGGTTTCACCACGGACAACACTAATAATTGATCTCAAACACACTAACACCTGCTATCTCAATCCCTGGATAAGGAGCATATATCCCAAATTACCTACTTTTATAGTGTAATTCATTACCCAATCTAATGCCAATTCCACTTTCGTAGTTATTGGTTGATTAGTTAGACGTTTGACACTCAGTCTCTAGGTTTCTCCTCCCGCTTACACTCCACTTTTCCCAAAGGGCATAGTAGACGAGTAAGTCTATGCTCTCCAACCCTTAATCTCTCTCCCGATATGACTAAGCATCTATCGATCCACTCATGGTGATCAAGAACAAGTAGAACATGAAGCTTTCATAGATTTATATCTTGTAAAAGAGACAAAAATGATATTAATGCATGGAAATAAATCACAGTGTATATCCAGGCTATTATCAGATCCTAAGGAATAAACGCTTTTAGCCTTGCATGGTTTTCATCGACGAATACATGTGAGAAAGGAAGAAAAATGTGTGAAACATGAGGAAACTAAAACGAACCCCTTAATCTCCGCCCGACTGGAAGATCCCCTCTGTCATGCGACTGTTTTGCTATCTTTAGGCTGTAGAATAGTCCTCTAGAAGTGCCCAAATCTCCTTGGTCAAAGCCTTCAGTCCTCCGTTATCCTTTTCTCTCTTTTTTTGTCGTCGTCCGATGAAAAACGGCTCCCCTTTCTCTTAGCCGTAGTCCCCCCTAAGTCATAGGAGGCACTTAGGGTATGAACTAATATCAACAATTGGATTATAGATAGATATATTGCTGGCCTAATCGGGCAGACTCGGTAGTACTGACTAGGTGATTCGGTAGTACCAAGTCACTTAGGTTTGGTCGTGCAATCCCAATCTCACCGGTACTATCGACTTGATTCGATAGCATTGAGTTTTTTGGTCTTCGAGCTGCCTCTCTGATGTCAACTCGGTTGTACCAAGTTGGAAACTCGGTAGCACCAAGTGTTCTCGATTCATGCTGGACTCACTAAGTCTGACTCAATATCATTGACTCTAGTTGTCAGTAGCATCGATTCTGGGTGAGTTTCCAATAAGTCTCTGATGTAAAGTCTGTAACATACTAGATCTCAGACCCTACCCTAGAAGTTGAATGTTAGACCTAAATAGATGTTTAGTATAACCCCAATGAGATAATGCATGTATAGATCATCTTAATGTAACCTAATGTTCTAACATTAATCTTAGGTTTATAATGGATACATAAAATATGCCACATAACTCATTTTGGTGATAATATGAAGATAAGAAACTTAATTGGATGAATAATTTAGATAATGGGCCATATGAGAGATCTCATAAAAATAAGTCTCAAAAGTGGAAACAAACTTCAAATTCAAAATCGACATACCAAATTAGCCTACATGTCAAATTTCATCTAATTTGGACAACCTTTAAATATTATGATAAGTTTAGGAGAGAGAAAATGATTAAAAGGAATAAGTAATGAATAATGTGATTATACAACTTCCAAATATGGAAATAATTGCAAATTCATATTCAACACATCAAAGATAACTTGTGGATGAAGTTTGGTCCACTTTGGATGTTGTTTGTGTAAATCATGCAATTTTAGGTACATTTTAGATTTTTCTACAATTTACCCAATTGGGAGGTTTTATTTGCAAATTGTCACATGAATTATAATCCGTATGTATTACCTTGCCATTCTCGAGTTTTTTTAACCATGAGGAACCTAGTTGCATCTTGGTTTGAAGGTGTTTCTCTCCAAGGGTATTTTAGGGTTTACTCTCTTTATAAATGAGCTTATCTTTAGAGGCTATCAACCAATGGGGTTATTTCTTTGATTGGAGGTCAGTTGGGATGGCCTATAAGTGTCCATAAGTTGACATTTGATATTCAAGAAGCATATATGAGATGTCCTCTTGCATGGCCATGAAATCCCTAGGCTAAGGACACATGGAAAGCTCCATGGACACCTCATGCTTGACTTCTTCCTCATCCATAAAGGTTTGCATGTCCATAGGCACCCTTAGCATTGGACACATGGAACATAACTTGACACCTCATGCTTGACTTCTTTCTTATCCATAAAGTCTTGCATGTCCATGGACACCCTTATACATGACACATGGAAAGTCTCATAGACACCTCATGCTTGACCTCATTCTTTATATAGCCATATCTACCCCTTCCCAACTCCCAATTTGAAAACTCTTGCTCTTCTTTATTCCCTCTAGCTTAGAGCATCATTCCTACTCTATTCTACCATGAAGGTGCTGTCCCAAGGTAAAAGGATGTGCCTACATTGGTGAAGAAGGCTCCTAGGGTTCCAAATTTCTCTATTTAGGATTTCTTAAGCTCCTCCTTAGTGATTTTGACCGAAACTAGTAAGTATCCTCCTTCCCTTCCCTATTTTCATGTTGTTAGTCTTTCTTCCACCTTCCTCCAGGTCAGAACCGTGGCCTTCCATGGTGAAACCCCACCTAGAACCGATAAACACCTCATCTCCATGTTCTTTTGTTAGGGTTTTTCACCTCTAAAGTGGAGAAGGTGCTTTTTGCTCGAGATAGGAGCTTTGTTGGAGAAACAAGCCTCTCTAAGCTTGAGAACCTTACTTATTGAACCTATCCACCTTCCGTAGAGGTTCTTTGGAGGCCTAGGCTTGGATATAGGACTAACTTTGACTGTTTAGACTCTGAAGTTGAGGTATGTTTGCAGACCTGATTATTCATATTGAGCAATTTCTTTCTCTTATTGTATGATGTATCCCCTATTCTTCTATGTTGAGCAATTCACCTATGCTTATTCATTCTCTTTTTCCTATGGACATTAGCCTATACACAATGTATTTTCTTTTGAAAATCATGGTTCATATGAACTACCTTATTTGATATTGATCATGTAATTATAGATATTCTTTTGAACTCTTATCTTATGCTTTATTCATGATGGAACTCTAAAAGATGACACATGATGTCTTTTTCCCACTTATGAGGTGGATGTATATGTTGGTCACTTATGTGGTGACTAGTTTATATATTCTGACTATACTTTCTACTCGCCTCTACATTTGACATGCTATGTGATTCAGTGGCACTAGAGTAGTGTAATTGCATTGGTTTTTATAGAAGATGTGTTATTTCCTACTGAGTAGATGTGATATTTCTTGCTCTTTTGGGATGGAAAGGAACCTCATACCTAGGGCAAGATGTGTGATTCTTGGCCCATGTTTTATATAATTGGGAGATTGGTAGTATTCCTTTCTCTACCGGGTTTCAAGTTTATGAGACTTGGCCGCCTTTGTGTTTATATTGTTCTAGGGTTATGTTTATCTCACATGCATGCATGTTGATGATATGGGGTGTGTTCCCTACTTTCTTTACATGTGCTAGTATGGCACAACTTAATTGTTTTAATTATGGCAAGTATCACTTTTGTTATTGAATATCATTTCTCTTGATACCCTCTTGGGTTGTCCTTATCCTTTCTATGGGAAGCCTTTTATATTTGATGTCTTTTATTCCATATATTGCTCAATTTCCTATTTAGTATGCACATACCAGCCTTTGCTGATGTCATCTATTTTCTCTTCTTACTGGGGTATGCTTCCAACCCTAGGTGAAGGACTTGGATGATAAGGCATGAAGTTTTGGACTAGCTTAAGGAGTTAAAGCTTGGAGACAAAGTTTTTATGGTTTTGATTTTCCTCTACTTAGATCCTTATGTTGTATCATACATGTAAACCCTTACAAGATATTATGATGTACTTTTGTAATAAACTTGTGATAAATTGAATATAGTCAATATTTTTATTTCACTATTATACTTTGGTTGTTTTGAATACCATTTATTGAAATTTGAAAATATTACACTATTCCAGCATACCTTTGAGTGTCTTTAGAATGGATGTTTTATTCTTCAAATCTTTAGTAAGGGGGTGATTCCGCACTCCTTACAAAGTCAGTACCACTGATTGTTGCCAAGTCAGTAGCATTGACTTTGTGGCTCCTACTTGTACTTGAAAACACACAAAATCGTCATAATAAATGGGGATGCATAAAATATTCTATAAACTAGTAAAAATCATATAATGTGATGCATTTAATAGAAATAGACTGCCTAAGTTATTCCATGCATTATAAAGCAAATAAATGACTAATCTTTGCATGAAATCAAGGAAAAATGTGCCTGAAATAATGACTGAAAACACATGCATCACTATACCTTGTGATACATCGACTAGATCTTCTACCTCCTCCAGAATTTTCCAGTTAGAAACCCCAAACCCAAAAATCCATCATTAGATAGACCCCCACACCCAATGTATTTTGGAACCGTCTGGTTTCTCATGAAGCCAGGAAAATGATAACGTCTCCCTATTGTTTTCCATGTGTGATCAGAGGATCCTTCCTCTGACACTACATGCTCTGCTAATGTTTGTAGGCTTCTCAACAATAACTGCTTCTTTTTCTATTATATCTATAACATTAACAACTACTTTCTCTACTCTATTCACACATGTTCATATACGTACATTCTTTCTTCAAAGATCCGATCTTACTCTACTGAATCTATCTGTTTCACATCTATCTCTCTTGCCTCTCTCTTCCTAAGCATCAGTCCTAACCGCCAATGATGCATCTTTGTTGTGTGAGGTCTTGAAGCGATGGGACCATAACACACCTAAAATTTATGACCTTTAGAGAAATAATGGGAAAGCAATGACTATCTCTTGCCCCAAAGGTTTTCCAATATAAAAGTCACTTATTATCGTATTTTCCACTATTTTCTCTAACAACAATCTTGATCACTGTCGTTTTCATCCCAGATGACTAAAAAGGTTGCAATATTGTTCATTGGGAAGATGGAGGTGTTAAAACTTTTCCCGCTTGTAACAAGATCCCCCAATCCAATCTCTAAACAATGCATACCTTTCTTATTCATCCTTAGGTGGAGTCAAAATTAGATTCTTGTGTGTTTTTACGCTAATATAAATGCTAACTTTATTTTTCTTTATTTAACAAATAAAATGGGTGGCAACTCAGAGCTTTATCTATTTATCATTTTCTTTTTTTCTTTTTTGTTGTTTCTACAACAGTAGGTTCAATTGGATTTTTGGTCGGGTACAATAGTTTGGCGACTCTGATGGGGAGTACTCATATAATCTGAGTTGCATTTTGCTTTTCATCATCTCATGTTTTTTCAGTTGATCGAGGTTTCTTTTTTTTCATTCATTTTTATTTCATTTCTCCTATTTATTCTAAACTTAGAGATTTAAAAAAATACTATAACCAATAAGAGCAATTTTCCAAAAAAAATTGTAAAATTTGAAAAAAAATTACCCTAAAAAAATAAACAGAACACTCTGTTCATCAACAATCTTTGATCCATGATCTTTTTGACCTTGAAAATTTTCCAATGATCTCCAACAATCTAAAATGATGTTCTCTCATTCAATAATCTATATCAAACACATTTTCAAAAATGAAAAAAATCAACATTATTTTTAAAACAAAAAAAGAAAACACTTTTTAGAAAAGTAAAATCTTTTTATCTCAAAAAAACTCTTTTTAGAAATAAAATAATTTTTTAAAAGAAAAAGGTTTTTTAAAACTGAAAGAAAAAACTTTTGAAAACAAAAAAAATCATAAAATATTGATTTTTTAAAAAAGGAACAAATGTTTTTTGAGAAAAACAAACTTTTAATAAAGAAGATAGTAATAAATCTTTTCAAATAGAACCTACAAAGTCGAACATCTTTTGAAAAAGTTGGAAAATTTTCTCTAGACTCAAATAAAGGAAAGAAAACTCTTTTTAAGCTTGGAAACCTTTTAAGAAATCTTTTGACTTGATCCATACCGATATGTTGCCTTATTGTGGTATCTTCTCATGAGCCTCCACTCATGTCTTGTATTTCTACATCTGCAGAAAGGTTGTCGATAGGTATTTTACTATATGCCCTAAAATGCAAGTGCATACTATCATAGTAATATAGGTCAATGAGAAGGGGATGTCGAACAAGGGGAAACATAAATTTAGAAACTACTACTAACTGCAATATGATCAGCTAGACCAAAGAAAACTTTGATTGGAGTTTAATAACTAAGAATGCAGAAGGTGAATCTAAAATTACTGGTGATAGATCGCAATTGGATAGAGTTCCTTAGGGTTATAGTTTCATCTCAGTTAACATTGCAATTTACAGTATAACATTAATAGAGATCTCTCCTAACTCTAGACTAAGAGGTTGTAGCAAGAATTACCCACTCTCACAACGTAATTCACTACCTAATTTGATACCAATCCCACTCTAATATCGATTGTGTTATTAGTTAGGTGCTTTTTAGAAAACTCTTGATAATCTCCTCACATTCGTAAGCCACCTTTCTCAAAGGGTGATATAGAATATGTATTGCTATGAATTTCCAACCATTAATTCTCTTTCTCAAATCAACTAAAGGTTAAATTAACTACTTAAGGTGATCAAGCATGGACAGTTCATGACAATCTCATAGAGATAACTCCAAAGATTAAGAGAAATTGATATATTAATGCATAAAAGTCAATTAAAATGCATAATCTGGCTACTCCTGAGTCCTAAGGAATAAGGGCGTTTAGCCCCGCATAGTTTCCATGGCAAAAAAGATAGGAGAGAAGAATAAAAATGTGAAGAACATTTAGAGAAACTAAATAACCCCATAAGAAGATGGTCCAAAAGATCGCCTCTTGCACACGTGATGATTCACTACCTTCTAACTATAAATTTGTCCATTGGAAGTGCCCAGATCATCTAGAACATGGCCTTCTTCTCTGCTTTCTCTTCTCCTTGATATCGGCTTCTGTCCAGTGGGATTAGAATGTGATATTAGGTTTGGCCTGTGACTTAGGGAGAAATAAAACCTCAACTATCATATTAAATGTTATCTTCAAATCTTTTGGATCCTGACATGTCGGTACTACTGGCATAGATGTAGGTGCTACCAACTCCCTCGATAGTTGTGAATGCCTGTGACCTCATTGATACTATTGAGCAAAAAGTCGATAGTACTGAGTTTCCTCGATTAATTCTGAATCAAACGTTGTGATGTGGTCAGTATTATCGACTTCCAAAGTTGGTACTACCGTGAATTCTTGATTCTTTTCTATTCCATACTAAGCATGTGTTGGTACCACTGACTCCAAAGTCGGTGGTACCGAGCTTTGTAGATTCTTGTAAAATTCTCTAAAATTTACCAAATCCAAACATAAGCTCTTGAAATATGATAAATCATTTAGAAACATTTAAATTACATTTATTTGATGCAATTAATTATCACAAGTTAATGATAGTAAGCATGCACATATTAATATGATATGATCAAATAGTGTAAAAAAATCAATATAAAATAGCCTATGAAAATGACATTTATCTAGTGCATCAAACTCCCCTAAGCTTAAATGTTGCTTGTCCTCGAGCAACACACCCTTGGATTTGTTTGAGACAAGTCAGCAAAAGGACATAAAGTATGAATTTCATTTCTCATCCGCACTTGGTGGTCCAAAATTGGCCTTCATTGACCAATGACAATCAACTTCTCTATAGTGTTTAAAATTTTCCATAAAAGTTGTCCACCCTTAGATCAATGAACACTATCTAGAAAGAAGTTAACATAATTATCAATTAGGCATTCACTTGGTGCATCATGTGATTCCCGATTCTACATTGCTCTTTCCTAACTACCAACTACTTATAAGAAGTTCTCCTTGTAAGACTAAATGAGGAGAATAATCATTTAAGTGGCCTACTAATAAGACCAATGAATGGTATGAAATGGGTGGCTAATGAAGAATCACAAGAAACATTCGAATTATTTATGCAAAAATAAAGCATGATGAACCTATATGGTGCAGAGAATGAAAAATACATTAATCCTAATGCCTAATATTATTGGGTGTAATGATGCATGTACCAACATTCTCATCAAATCAATGAGAAGTGAAGAAAAGAAAAGAATGCATCATATGAATGTTTTCATCTCTTTTTTGAAAATTTTAGGGCATCCTTTCTCCCTCTTATTTCAAAACATCAAAAACTTTTTTTTCATTGGCCCACTATTTTAGCATGATAGAACATTATGCTTGGGCTTTACTAGCATACATCATTCATTTCATTTTTTTCTTATTTTTCTTCTAGGGGTATGGATGTATATCCCTGCATTCTTATTTTTATTTCAGAGGAAAACAATATAAGCACATGGTATGAAGATGAATGATGAAAAATGCATGCTAACTACATGTAATTGTTAGGTAACTATATGATATGAACAAACATTGTTTATGCATAGATATCATCTTTTTCATTTTGTAACTAATGCAATAAAAGAAAACTAACTATCATGTAACCTATTATGCCATGCAATGCAAACAAGAGGAAATAATTTAGACTACTTGATCACCTTAAGGTGGTGAGTCAAAATGAATGGAAGATGGATGGAATCACATAATAAGAGACAATGCCTTTCATGAATTATGATATGTCCCTCTCTAATCACATGTGAACAGGGTAACCTTAGGGTTTCTTTCTTAAATTTCCATTTAAGATTCCATTAACCGTTTGATCAATTAAGCCTTAAACACCATCTTCATCCACGTTACATGAATAACTAAGATGGCCATTCATAGCGATTGTTCTTAAGCTGACTAGCCCATACACCTCTTGTAAGTGGTGTAACTCAAGAAATTTGCAACTAAGCCAAAAATTTTAATTTTTAATTTTCCATTGCAACACAAATGAGAGCACATGATATTAACATGAACCATGAATTAAGCTCTACTTTTACACTAGATACATCGTGGATCCTACAACTTGGCAAAATAAAAGCTAAAGAGTAAATAAGGACTAAAAGAAAAACAAAAACTAAGGGATAAAGACTATTCTTACTACCCCCATGCTTGAACTTGACTATGTCCACATAGTCAAAATTCAAACTTAAGATTTGGAACAGTGGTACTAATCATATGGGTGGTGGTGGAGGATGTGGCATGGTAGGATCAAAGGGGTAGAACGTTCACATAAAACTCGGTGGCTGTTGTGGCATTGGTGGAGGTTGTGGATAACCACCAAAGTAGCCCTGGCTCTAGTATTGATCAAAGAACGACTGCTGGTAACCCTCCATCCTCTGTAGGAGCATGTGCATGTCCTCTTGGTTGGCCAAGAGAAGTTGATCATTCTCAAAGATTGCATGTTGGTTGTGGTAGAGCCGTCCTTGGACATCGTGGATGCCCGCCAAGGTTGTCTGAAGTAGAAGAGTTAAAGGCTGCATATGGTCTCGAACGTTTGTGTGGAACCTACCTCCTATGATGGGGAGGGTTGGTTCCTCCTCATGTTCTTCATCTTGCTCTTATTGCTACTCTTCCTCGTCAGCATCCTCATCTTCTTATTCCTCTAAAGATCTATTTATAGGCCACAACATGAGGTGGATTCCTTGCAAGTCAAAGACAACATCATGGAGCACTCTATCCTTGTACTAGGTACCCATTATACACCATGCATATGCAATATCCTGGCGTACATTGAGCAAGCTTGATCTCTTGAAGTGCTTTAGGTCTAGATTTTGGACTGCCTTTAGAAATATGGCGGTCGATAGATCCAAATTAAGGTGCAGTGCTATCGGGGTGATCAATCCTCTAAAATGAATAGGAAGAGTCTGTTGCACCAGTCGCTCCCATCATATGTGAGAGGAAGAAAGAACTAAAGTTCAAACTCATCCCTCCTAACTCTAGAATCTTGTAGAGAAAGTAGAGGTCGACCCTCTGAGTCTTTCCCTACCCTTAGCTTGATTTGGAAAAGAGAGTGTTGGTAAGGATACGATGAAGAATGTGAGCAAAAGGATGCTCGATGTCGGTGATGGAGTTTGTGTGCCAGCTAATATGTTGGCCTTCTGGCACCTCTGACAACAACTCCCATGCCTCCTTGAAATTAAAGTTGTTGGGGATGAAACATTCTTCACCATCCGGCCATCCATATATGGTGTTGAACTGCCACAATGTCATATGATAGTTGGAGTTATAAAGGCAAAAGTTGATGTGGCCATCCATCCATCCATCCCCACAATCAAGGATGATGCAGACCTCTAGTGAAGCAAGGAACTCATAGACGAGATTCGGGAAGGTAAGTCAGTCACTAAAGAATGGATTGTCACCCACTAGCCCTTGATGCTCAAAGACTTGGCATATGTTGTCGGTTAAGCCCAAGGAGGTGAGGAAAGCATGGTCGCCATACTGTGTTTCCACCATGTCCCTATAACATACTGCAACCTAGAATTTAATCTTATTCTAGGGTTAAGAGGGTTGAAACCTTAGTCTTTGGGCTTAGCCGAACAAGGATAAAAGATATACCCATTGGTGGATAATTGAAACCTTAATATGTTAATGCATAAATAAACCATCCTAACGTGTAGACATATTAACAAAGATGACCTTATACCTTCAAATTAATCATGAAATCAATGAAAGGTACATAAGATATGTCACAAGAGGTAAAAATGTGCATAATAGGACAAGGTTTATGTAATTGAGAATAATGATATGTAATTCAACTAAATAAATAAACTTATGTGAGATAATGATAGGGTAGATTCGTCCTAGATCATTCCTTTGCCTTATGGTGAAATGAAGAGAAAAAGGAATGAATAATTATGCTTTAAACATGTTAATGTGAAATTGAATTATTTCACAATAGATATAATAGAAATAATGGATAATGGGAAGTAATTGGATAAGAATAACCTCAGATTCATTTTCTTTAGATATTCTTTGGTTTGGAGGCCAAGTTTCACAAATTTAGGGTTATATTGATCACATCTGAATTATTTAAAAAAGAGAAGGTGTTTTTCCTTAAAAATATCAAATTGAAATACTTAATGACTCCAAAAGAGGATAATAATCTTAGATTTGTAATCTACACACTAAAATATGCCTTTGGGTGAATTTCACTCAATTTGTAGAAAGTTTGATTAAAAGGTGAAATCAGGAGAGAAAAGTGTGTAGAACCCTCAAAATATTAAATAAATGTAAAAACAACTCCAACACGTAAAAATGATGGCAAATTCGTATCCAAGACACTTGAAGTGACTTGTGGGTGAAGTTTAATCAAATTTGGATAATACTAATGTCATTAATGCATGGGGAAAGAGAAAATAGTATTTGATTTATTAAACACATCAAAAGTTCTCAAAAGGCAGATCTAATTACATAATCAGAATCTACATGTCTTAATTAGCCTCTATGCATAATTTCACCCAATTTGGAGCTTCTTTGCACCCTCAATGAAAGAGAGAGAAAATAGGAAATTAATTACATTCACACTTTAATCAGATTTTGATTTGTATAAGTTTCTTTTATTTTTTATCTGTCACGTAGTTGTTTAAGTGCCCTTGGATATGGGATGCTATTTTCTTGATCAGACGACTACCATCTCATCCTCTACCTTGCGATGAATCAGGAAGCCAAGCTTGTTCACACACAGAACCTTCTGCTCAAGATTTCTCAGTCTACACTCAATATTTGCTCGTGATTTTTGTTCCTATGGATTCCTTGATTGATTCCGTTTCTGTTGAGCCTTTTCTCAAACCCTAAACCCCTATATATAGCAAAAGCTCAATTATATCCTCTCCACTATTTTTCACAGATGAACAACCCCTTCACCTCAGCCTCTTGTGAGTACCCAGAATCATTCCTTGGACCCCCTCTTCATCTCCTCTGGTCTCAATTGGACCATGGCTATCCTGGAGTGTCTAGACCTACTCACCCTCCTTTCTTGGTGCCTCTGCTCTATCCTCACTTCCATGCTTCCTTTTGAGCAATTGAACTCATAGTAAGCACCCTCAGACCCAAGACCTTCTTTTTTGTTCATCATCTAGATGTGGTTGGCTCTGAGTTGCTCTATCCTAAAACCCGACTTCACCTTAGTTTTCCGGTGATGGTTTTGACGGTTAACCTTGCCTCGCTACTCAGTTTCTACTCCTTTTCAATTTTGGTGATCTTAGGGAGCTATTCTGTGAGTCTCACAGTTGTTCTTTTCTTCCCCAATCTGCCTGACTTCCTTCTTTGATGCTTTCCTATGAGTGCTCATGGGGGAACATCTAGTTTGTTTTCCGTTGTTCTTTTCACCTTGGTGGTTTGGTCAGATGCCGATTGGCTTCGAGAAGGTCCTTCGCGGACTCTTAGTTGGTTTTCGGTGTGGGCTATATGGAGCATCTCCCTCTGGGAGCCATGGCCATTTGTTCCTCATGGCTGTGGTGCGAGGTTGGTGTTAGGGAAAAAATTCCCTCGATTAAATGTCTTCTCTGCCCCCACCTTTCCTCTCTATCTTTGATTTCTCGAGAAGGGCATTTTGGACATTTCATGAAGCTTTTGCTTATTTTGCTTAAGCGCTAAGTTCCCCTGACATGGATGAGTGGTCGGACGAGTTGGCCAACCCTAATTTGGCCAACTTAGACCACGCGGCCCGCTCTCTCTCTTTTCCTCTTTCTCAATTCTTATGGCACGTGGAATTTTCTAATTTGTCAGATTTTACAAAATTCATATTCAATTATTTACTTATCATAAAAATATGAATAAATAGTTGTTATATTAAAAAAAATAAGAGCTATCTTATGGTGTTGGTTTTGTCATCTAAATCTAAGATGAAAATATGTGATTTTAATGGATTAATCTAAATAAGTAATAACTTACAAAATTCATAACTAAATATTTAAAAGTTAGAAAAATATATGAAAATATATTTTGAACTTAGAAAAAGATAGCCTAAAACATGATGTGGTTTTTATAACCTAATTCACTAATATTAAAAAGGAAAGTTTTTGGGTTGTGAATAATAATGTAATTCTAACCCTAATTTCACATACGTGATAATAGGTGTTTTGGAAACCTAGATTTGGATCTTGAAGTGATCATGTAATGTTAGCCTCTGAGGATAGGTATGTTTGCATCTCCTATTATTCTTCATTGAGCAATAATTGATTTTTCTTCTTTCTCTTGGTCCTATGGACATTAGCCTACACAATATCTTGTTCTTTTGGTAAATATGCTTCATGTGAAGTACCTTACATTGTTGCTGATCTTGTGATCATGTTTGGACATTCTCTTGGTATTTTATTATGTTTTGTTCAAGATAAAACTCAATTTGTTGTTATATGCCCACTTTGAGGTGGATGATTATGGTGGTCACTTTTATGGGGACTAATTTGTAAAATCTGACTACACTTTTTATTTGCCTCTCTATTAAGCACGTTATGTGACTCAGTAGCTGTAGAGTAATATGATTGCATTGGTTTTTGGGTTATATGCCCTTATTTATTTTTGGGAAGGAGGTTATGTGCCCCATACATGGGTTTCAAATTTATGAGGTTTGGCCCACATTTATATTTATTGGGAGTTTAGTTATGTGCCAATCTCTATCAGGTTTCAAGTTTATGAGGCTTGGTCGCCTTTGTTATTTATGTTGTTCTAGTGCTATGTTTATCTCACCTACATATAGGTTGTTATGGGTTGTGTTCCCAAAAATATTATGTGTGCTTTTGTGGTACCACTTTTATTATTGATTTTATGGAAAGTATTTCCTTTATCATATGATAGTGATTCTTTCCTCTTATGCCCCTTTTTGGGTAGTCCTTACCTCTTTCATGGGAAGCCTTTATACTTGATGCCCTCATTCTTAATATATTTCTCAACTTCTATTTAGCATGCACATACCAGACTTTTACTGATATTCTCTTTTCCTTTCTTTTGTGGGGTAAGCTTCCAACCGTAGGTGTTGGACAAGGAGAGGGAATTCAAGGAGGACCTGGACCACGACTAGTGTAGATGACCTCGTTGGAGACTTTGGTTGATGTTGTTAGGTGATCCTCAACTAGTCCTCTATGTAGTTAGTTTTCCTTTATATCACCCTATGTGGTGAATGACTAGTTATGATATTAAGATTTGTAATGGTTAGATACATCTTAAATTTCGCTGCTACTTTGTGCTATGATACAATCATGTTGAAGAAATTGGTTTCATCCCTTTCGAGAAAAAGTTTTTGTTGGTGCATTGTTTGGGATGTTGCCTTGTTATTTTAGTAGGGAGTGGTTCCTCTCTGGAATCCCACTCCTTACAACATGGTATCAGAGCCTGTGGCTGATGATTATATAACTATTTCAAACTTGTCTCCCTTAGGATGTTTACCTTTTTCCATAGGTTGATTATTCCTAGTATCCTTGCCTTTTGTAGGCAAAAACCCTAATAGTAGGAGATAACTCAACAGTTGACAACCCGAATGGTTATGTGATACCCCAGAATCCTAGGTTTGGGATGCCAAGTATGGATCCACCCTTTACCCCTCCGTTTACTTAGGGTACTCCTCTGACTAGAAGTGGACCATTAGTAGGTCAGGAAATCCTAGTTTATGCTAGTACGGACATAGTCATCTCTCCAGAGCAAGAGTTGGCCATGTTTCAACAACTATTTGCTACAACTATGGCAGGGAAGATGAAAGACTCGTCTATTCCAGGAAAGCCTAAGGAGTATTCCATACTGGAATTCATGAAGATGCAACCACCCTCCTTCGAAGGTGAAGGTGAGATAGAGATGGTCGACAAAGCTGATGATTGGGTGTTAGTAATAGAGAGGACCTATGATGGTATGGCTTGTCCTCCCCACCAGAAGGTTAGATTTGCTTCATATGTTTTGGATGGACCCGCTCACGTTTGGTGGAACAAGATAGGAAGGACGCGTGATATCTATACCCTAACCTGTGAGCAATTCTTGGTGCCTTTTCATGGGAAGTATATCTGCACTACTGCCCTAAAGAAGAAGGAAGTAGATTTATATAGCTTGAAGCAAGGTTCTTTATCTATTTCTGCATGTGTACAAAAGTTTCTACTATTGGAACGTTATGTAGTAGGATTGGGTGAGGAGTGTAGGGTTGACCTATTCCTTCAAGGACTCAACTACAATGTGGGTCGCACTCTTATCCCACAACTACCCTTGACCTTTCAACAGATGGCTGATAAATCTTTGGATGTGGAGTCTTACCCATGGTTTCAACCTAGAGACTTTGACAAGAAGAGGAAAACCTTAGGAGATGAGCAGAAAAGATACAAGTGTGCTAAATGCAATGGTTACCATCCTCCAAGGAAGTGCTCTCAAGATAAGAATCAAGCAAAGTATCAACCTTATTTCTGAGTGGCATGCCATCATTGCATTGAACCTAGTCATATTCACCCTAGGTGCCCTCAGATTCATAATGGTCTTGCACCATCTCAACAACAACAACAAGAAGATCAAGTGCCTCATCAGAATAATGGTAACAATAATTGTAGAAGACTTGTAGAAAGGCGAGTTGGAAGAGTTTTTTCTTTGGACGGTCAAGAATTCTATGATGATGATCAAGTTGAAGGTAACCCTGAGTCCCATAGTTATACTTTCAAGTAATGTTTCATTTTGCATGGTACCTTGTGCATATATGTAAGGGTGTTAGCTTGACTTATTAGGATGAAATCTTTTAAGTGAGGTTAAGTACTTGTTTGATTAGTTTTGGATGTTTATATTTTGAGGATGAAATCCCTTTAAGGGGTGGTATGTTGTAACATATCGAAACCTTGAACTTAATCTTATTCCATGGTTAAGAGGTTAGAAACCTTAGTCTTTGGGATTAGCCAAACAAGAATACAAGATATACCCATTGGTGGATAATTGAAACATTAATATGTTAATGCATAAATAAGTCATCCTAACGTGTAGACATATCAACAAAGATGACCTAATACCTTCAAATTAATCATAAAATCAATGAAATGTACATAAGATATGTCAGATGATGTAATAATGTGCATAATAGGACAAGGTGTCTGTAAATGAGAATAATGATATATAATTCAACTAAATAAATAAACTTAGGTGAGATAATGATAGGGTAGATTCATTCTAGATCATTCATTTGCCTTGTGGTGAAAGGAAGAAAAAAATGAACGAATAATAATGCTTTAAACATGTTCATATGATATTGAATTATTTAATAAGAGAAATAATAGAAATAAGGGATAATGGAAAGTAAATGGATAAGAATGACCTCAGATTCGTTTTCTATAGATATTCTTTGTCTTGGAGGCCAAGTTTCACAAATATAGGGTAATAATGATCATATCTGAATTATTTTAGAAAAGAGAAGGCATTTTTCCTTAAAAATATGAAATAAAATACTTAATGACTCCAAAAGAGGAAAATAATCTTAGATTCGTAATCTACACACTAAAATATGCCTTTGGGCGAATTTTCACTCAATTTGTAGAAAGTTTGATTAAAAGGTGAAATCATAGTGTGTAGATCCCTCAAAATATTAAATAAATGTAAAAACAACTCTAACATGTAAAATTGATGGCAAATTCATATCCAAGACACTTAAAGTGACTTGTGGGTGAAGTTTCATCAAATTTGGATAATCCTAATGTCAATAATGTATGAGGAAAAAGAAAATAGTATTTTATTTATTAAACACATCAAAAGTTCTCAGAAGGCATATCTAATTACATCATTGGAATCTACATGTCTTAATTAGGCTATATGCAAAATTTCACCCAATTTGGAGTTTCTTTGCACCCTCAATGAAAGAGAGAGAAAATAGGAAATTAATTGCATTCACACTTTAATCAGATTTTGATTTGTATAAGTTTCTTTTATTTTTTATCTGTCACGTGGTTGTTTAAGCGCCCTTCAATATTGGTTGTTCTTTTCTTGATCGAACGACTACCTACTCATCCTCTACCTCATGATGAATCAGGAAACTAGGCCTGCTCACATGCAAAACCTTCCACTTGGGATTTCTCAGCCTACACTCAATATTTGCTCACGATTTTTGTTCCTACAGATTCCTTGATTGATTCTGCTCATGTTGACCCCTTGCTCAAATCCTAAACCCCTATATATAGCAAATGCACAATCCTCTCCTTTCCACTACTTTTCACAGATGAGAAACCCCTACACCTCATCCTCTCGCGAGTACCCAGAATCATTCCTTGGACCCCCTCTTCATCTCCTCTAGTCTCAATTGGACCGTGGCTAGCCCAAAGCATATGGACCTACTCGCCCTCCTTTTCCGGTGACCTTTGCTCCGTCCCCACTTCCCCCGCTTCCTTTTGAGTAATTGAACTCTCAGTAATCACCCTCAGACCCAAGAACTTCTTTTCCGTTCATCATTTAGATGTGGTTTGCTCTAAGTTGCTCTATCCTAAATCTCAGCTTCATCTCAGTTTTCCAACAATGGTTTTGACAGTTATCCTTGCCTTGATACTCGATTTCTACTCCTTTTCGTTTTTGGTGGTGTTAGTGAGCTATTCCGCGAGTCTCACAGCTGTTCTTTTTTCCCCCAATCTGCCTAACTTCCTTCTTTTGTGCTTTCCTACGATCGCCCATGGCGGAACATCTGGTTTGTTTTCTATTGTTGTTTTTGCCTAGGTGGTTTGGTCAGATGCCGATTGGATTCGGGAAGGTACTTTGTGGACTCTTGGTTGGTTTTTGGTGTGGGATGTATGGAGTATCTCCCTCTGGGAGCCATGGTCAGTTGTTCCTTGTGGCCGTGGTGCGAGGTTGGTGTCAGGGAAAGAATTCCCTCAGTTAAATGTCTTCTCTGCCCTCAGCAATCCTCTCTACCTTTGATTTCTCGAGAAGGGCATTTTGGACATTTCACAAAGTTTTTGCTTCTTTTGCTTTAGTGTTGAATTCTCCTGACTTGGATGAGTGGCCAGCCGAGTTGGCCAGACCCGATTGGGCCAACTCTCTCTCTCTCTCTCTTTTCCTCTTTCTCAAGTCTTATGCCATGTGATATTGTCTGATTTGCCAAATTTTGCAAAATTCATATTAAATTAATTACTTATCAGTAAAATATGAATAAATAGTCGTTGAATACAGAAAAAAGAACCATCTTATGGTGTTTGTTTTGTTAGCTAAATCCAATGTTGAAAATATGTCATTTTAATGGATTAATCTAAATAAGTAATAACTTGCAAATTCATAAATAATACATAAAATTCAGAAAAATGTAGTAAAATATGTTTTGAACTCAAAAAAAGATAACCTAAAACATGATGTGGTTTTGATAACCTAATTCACTAATATTAAAAAGGAAAATTTTAGGGTTGTGAACAATGAATGTAATTCTAACTCTAATTTCAGATACATGATAATAGGTGCTTTGGAAACCTAGATTTGGATCTTGAAGTGACCTTGTACTGTTAGACTCTAAGGACAGGTATGTTTGCATCTCCTATTATTCTTTATTGAGAATGTCCTATTTTTCTTCTTTCTCTTGGTCGTATGGACATTAGCCTACACAATATCTTGTTCTTTTGGTAAATATGCTTCATGTGAAGTACCTTACATTGTTACTGATCTTGTGATCACATTTGGACATTCTCTTGGTCTTTTCTTATGCTTTGTTCAAGATGACACTCAATTTGTTGTTATATGCTCACTTTGGGTGGATGATTATGATGGTCACTTTTATGGTGACTAATTTGTAAAATCCGACAACACTTTTTACTTGCTTCTCTATTAAGCATGTTGTGTGACTCAATCACCCTAGAGTAATATAACTGCATTGGTTTTTGGGTTATGTATCCTTATTTATTTTGGGATGGAGGTTATTGTTACAACCCCAATTTTTGGATTCTTTTGGTAAGAAATGTAATTTCTCCTATTAAAGATATTTGAACAAATAATGATATAATTTGTTTTGAATAAATGGATTTCATTTACAATAGCCTTGTTGGTTGTTTTGTGGGCTTTATTGGCTATTGGGCCCAATAACAAGGATGAGACAAAAGAAACTCCATTATTAATAAGAAATGGAGAAAGGAAAGATGTAGAAAACTCTAGAAGGCAAAAGTAAATAATCCAAAAGTAGATTTCGTGCCTCTTGGGTTCCTTCGGTTCCAAGGAGTCCAAAGTTACAAAGATAATGCAACAAGAAAAGAAAAAATCAATTAAGTATTTCTTTATTAAGAAAGAAATTGAAAACAATGTTTAAATATGGGAAATAAGTGGAAAGAGGTATGTTTGAGTTATCTTTGGTGGATTTTCGTATCCATAAGGTTTATAATGTTAAAAGGAATTCAAAAAAGGAAAATAAAAGAGAGATAAAGAGAAATCCTCAAAAGGAGATATTTTAATCAAGAAATAAAAAGGATAATGAGAAATAATGGATATAGATGCATCTAGAAGGATAATGAGTATCCACTAAAAAGCATTTTGAAATATTAGAGTTTCTTGGGGTCCAAGGAGCCCCAATGGAGAAAAAGAAAGAGAAAATACCAATAATACAAAATAAGAGGATAATGTGATACATAATTAATGAATTTTGTGGTTTTGTTAAAAAGGAGGTATTTTCTACTAAAAGAAAATATAATTTCATGACAATGGCTTAAAAGTCAAGTATAAAGAGAATAGGAGAGAGGATTTTCGAATTCATAATTACCCAATGAACAAGGTTTATTAAAAGGATAATTAGGAGAGAGAAGGTTGCTTCTCAATAAAGGAATTGGATTCCTATTGGGAAAGGGCTCTGTTTCTTCATGGGCAAGCATGCTGGGGCATGGATACCCTCCCCTATATAAGGGTAGAGCCCATGGTCGAGCCCAAGGAGATCCCATACGTTTCTCTCTCTCTTCCCCATCTTCTTCTTGTTCTTTCCATGAAAACCCTAACCAAGAGGGTAGAGAAACCTTGGTGCAAATGAAGGGCCATGGAGTGGTCTGGATGGTGGCCAGATGTTCCCACAACGACCGAGGTTGGTTAACCATCATCCCTGGACTCTTGCGTAAGAGCTACACCAGCAGGAGGGCTGCACCTTAGCTACGAGTTGCAGACCTGCCCAGCCCAATCCCAGCCACCTCGACCACCCCTTGGGACCTCCATGGGCACAGAAGAGGGCGGCGGAGGTGGGGCGCCGGTCGTCGGTTCCCCTCGGGCCTTGGAGGTGGGAGGAGATCCCCCACGAGCAGCTGCGGTCGGCGGCAGCTAGGCCTCACGGGGTTGAAGATGACCAAACTGACTTTGGATGAAATTGCCCCTCTGTGTTGTTTAGAACTAGATGCTTAAGCGAGGGCAATAGCGTCATTTGATTATGTTTTCTAACCGGTCGGGTTACGTTGCATGGAAAGGGTGACGTGGCACTTAGTGATTAGTCCAAGTAAGTTTTATTGCAAAAATCATACCTTTTTATTGGCAGCTCGGATCGATACATGTAAAATATGAAAGTTGCTTAGAAAAATGAGTGGAATCGATTAAAAATATATTTAGAAGCTAATTACTATTTCAATTCGAAAAGTGGTGGAAGTTATCAACTTAAATGCTTTAATGATTAAGAAACCCTAAATTGAGATGATTAATGTACTTAAGAAGGGTTTTATGGATGATTAGAGTTGATATTTTCCTATTAATTATAAAAAGGTATATTCAGAACAAAAAGGATGAACTTTGCATGTAATAGGTTTAATTTAGAATTCCATGTGCATAAACGAGCTTTAATGGGCCTTGAAACCCTAATGTTAGTAATTGTGATTCCTAATGGCTTTAGTTGTTCAAATTTATGAATAAAGCTGAGATATGATATATCTAAGCTATTTCGAGTATAAAAGTTCCTAATTGTGGATAAATACCCTTAATACGGTAATTAGGGTTTTCTGATGGATAAAGGTGGAATCAATGATGAATAGAGTTCATATGTGAATTAGATTGTAATGAACTATGAGTTGTTAATACGGAACGAACCAAAGATGATAATTGGGCCTAATGATTTTGTCATGAATTAAAAGGAGAAAAATTGTAGTTTTAATGTAGAAGAGGCATAACGGACTTAATTGATGTTTAATTGTGCCTTTAATCCAAAATTAAGGTTATATGTTGTTAAAAGGTAACCTTAATATCTTTCGTAAAGAATATATGAGATAATTAGGGTTTGTGAGTAATTGTATAAAATTAGGGTTTAAAATAGTATAAATGAAGTGAAACCCTAATTGCAATGGAAACCCTAAAAGTGGACTAGAAACCCTAGGAAGCAAACTAGGTTTAATAGATCTTGATGGCATGATCAATAATAGGAAATTGTATGCATATTTCAGTATCTCTTTGTGTGCTTGCTTGCCTATTGGATTTCTTACATTGATTGGATTAATTCTGTCTCAGATCAGCCTGACAGGTATGTGGTTAATTATGGTTAATCGCATTAGTTTCATGAGGGTTTTCTGGATGGTTAATCGCATTGAATGAAACCTATCAGTTAGGATGTTCATACTTGCAAATTATAAAGTCACTATGATTATCACAATTGTAATATAAATGTGTATTCTCGCACCTACATGCCACCCTGATGGATGATGCAAAAAGGTCAAGCCCAGGAGGGAAGACCAATGGGCACCATGAGAGGTGACCCCAGACACCAAGCTCAGGAATGAGAAGGTGGTCTATGTTGCATGACTAATGGTCACCATGAGGGGTGATCCCAGGCACCAAGCTCGGGATTGAGAAGGTGGCCTTAGGTCAATGGCAAAAGAGAAACCCTAGAGGGGGTATTCCAGCGTTAGGGCAAAAGCGGTGGAGAATGACACATTGAAAACATAAATTGGTTTATTAATTACCTTTATTGTGATAATTAGCTTGTTAGCCATATTTGTGGAATTTTGGTTGTCCCCACATACCGACATATTCCAATATGCTGACTAACGTTTTCTTTGTCGGTATTTTAGGTACAAGATTGAAAAGGACAAACAGTAAAGTGGCATATCTGGAATTAAATAAGAATTAAAGTAAAAAGGAGGATTAGTTAGAATAGCCTCCAGATGTGGATAGAAGTAGATATCCAAGTTTTTAAAAAAGGTATGCAAAGTTTTATTTTTATACTAGTTTTCAGTTTAGTCTGGTAGAATTTGGTAATTATTATTGATTATTTGTCGAACATTTGATCCTGTTAATTAGGATAACGGCTCTGACCTTTGGATCTCCCTTAATTGGGGGTTATTGGGAGGAGGGGTCGTTACATTTAGTATCAGAGCATAGGCTCCTCATTTAATCTTTAATAATTATTAAATTTTCCAAACTCCATAGAACCAAGGGAGTTATTAGAGGATTTTCCGAAAGACAGAGGTGTCTTGAAAAGGATCACGTATGGGGGCTGGAAAGATTTTCCTCTGCATCACTAGTCGGAATATGAAGACTCCCTGATTAGTGTGACAACCTGTCCAATGTCTTAGGATTTGACTCAAAATAAGATATCTTTAGGACACTCTCATCTTGTTCATCCCTTCTCAACTCAAATGCTATTAAGGACCTTAAGGATTAGGTTTTTCTCTCTTTTCCTCACCCTCTTGAGGTATGGGTAAAATTGATAAGGTTTGAGGAATCCTCCACCAAATTAATGAAAAGCATGTAAATAAGATGTCATGGAAATAAGCTTAATAGTTTAAGCGTAAACTAATGAATAGATACATGCTTAGGTCGTATGACATATGTTGTCCTTCCCTCAGGAGAGACCTGAGGCTAGACCTCCTTGTCAGGAGAATGAGTGGAGAAAGTTAGTCTTGGAGGTAGAGACCTCCATTATACGTAGAGATCTGGCACATCCTCTGAGGATGATGCTAACCCTAACCCTAAGTGGTGGTTAGAGAGAGATGACATGATGAGTTAGAGGTCATGATAGACCTGATGTGTGGACATGCTTTTGGATACCCATGATGATATGAGCCATGTGAGGTTGGATGACCTAGTGCCTTGGCGACCCAACTCTAGGAAGGGTCGTGCATGTTAGAGTGAAGGATAGATCCTTCAATGTTGAGGTTAGTGAAGAACCTATAGAAACCCTATGGGCTTATGCGAGTAGGGCATAACATGCACCCATAGTGCGTTAGTAGTGCGGGCAGTAGGTTGAACCTCTGGCTAGGAGAGTATGAAGGATAGCTTATGAGAGAAGCATAAAGGGCTATGGATAATCTTGAGCAAACATAAGTTGAACAGAGGCTTCACCCATGAAGGGGTATGCTTGTGAGTGCGATCCTTCATGGAGAAAGAACCTCTAGTAGTAAGGTTGTTTGTAGGGTTGGCTCTAGAGAGAGAGAGAGCAGGACCCAAGCAAGAAGGTTGGAAGCTTAGACTCCAAGATATGAGGAACAGTGGGGAGTTGAGGATGATGCAACCTAAGTGGATGATTGCAGTTGCCTCATGCATGATCCCTGGAGGATGATGGTATCTTGGTTTCCCTTAGAGGAACCAAACCCTAGAGAGAGGATGAGGTTGCTGGTACCTATGTGCCTATGGTATAGGTGTTTACCTTCTGAGACGGGAAGAAGAGTTCCTTAGACCCTGAAGAGGTTTAGTAACAAGTTATGTGGCCTTACACCTAGTTGGCTGTCCTTGAGGAGGACTCAACTTTGAGGTGTTACTAGAGTAGAAGGATGACAGTAAGGGCATATCATGCCTTATACATACTTGGTTCGTGGATAGAATGTTGAGCATGCAGTTGGATAATTGTTGCTTAAAGAAGTGAACCTAGGGTTCTTATACCTAAGAGGGGAAGTAGTGTACCTGATGCTCATGATGAGATTTGAGTTTCTATAGAGTTGAGCATGGTACTCCTCATGTCTGGAGGAAAGGGAAACCCCTTAAGTTTAAGGTATGTTTGATGAATCCCTCACAGCTAAGTTGGTGACATGGGAAGGTGTGTTCTTGGTCCAATGCTGAGGAATGAGAACAAGTATGACCTAGCATGGTTTAGTAGGTGGTCTGCTTGTGCCTTAGTAGCTTGCTAGGGTTAAGCATGATGTAAACACTAGACATAAGGACGTTGGGGACCTTTGTTATCAAGATGTAGTTTCCTCCCATCCTGGGAGAAGGATCTTTTTGAAGGGTGTATACCGGTTTTGTTGGAAGTAACCTAAAGAGGTTTGATAGAATCTTGAGAAGCTAAGTGAAAAGTACATAAGTATGGGAATGAACCTGTAGACCCATAGATAACCATATCTATGTGCATATGGATGTGTTACCATGGAGGTAACCGGTATGGGTCCTGACCAAGGTAAGTAGCTTTCCATGACCCCTATGAAAGGATGAAAGTCAGCCCAAGAATGCCAAGAGAGATGATGGAGACTGGGGTAAGGTTCTAGGTTGGACATGTACTATGTTAGAATCCTAAGTCTATCCTAGGGTCAGTAGGGATAAGACCGATGGAAGTAGGAGTTGCCTAATTCCCTAGTTGGAAATGACCATAGGGTCGGGACGTAACAAATATCATTGTCTGAGGGCCATGGGTTAGGAAATTGATCCCCTTCATGAACTCATGGGACCCAAAGGGCAGATGAGTAGGGCACTCTCTGTATGCACAAGGGAAGAGGGATGACCCCAAAAGTGTCAGCACCCTACAGACCTAGAGGAGATGACCAAGGATGGTGTGGTGACCCAAGTAGGTTCGAGACCAGTTTTCCATGGAAGTAACTTTGATATCGAGATGATTGTGGTTTAGAGACATATGTTGCACGTTTCTACTTAGATTTGAAGGTGTACTGGCAAGGTGGGATGTACCATCTCTAGTCTTGGAATGGGAAGAACTTTGTATTTGGACTGCAGCCAAATGCTTATTTCCTCTTGTTTGGGGAGTGAGAGATAGGATAGTATGCATGCCATACACCAAGGATAAAGATGATGTGAGTTGGAATGTTGCTATGAGATATGAGGAAGGAGATGATAACATACCCTTATGGAGTGAACAATATGTGGAGGGTTTACAAACATCAAGAGAACTAAGGTAGTCATCTTGTGAGGATGTTTTATCATGAGCTATGTGGAATTTACAAGTTATACCAAGTTGAGTTTGATAACCTAGAGGATGAGCTCAGGGTGTTCTTGGTGAAGGTAGACTTAGAGTCCGAGATGAGATGATAAGTGAAATAGATGGAGGTGAATGTCTTCAACATTACCTAACACCTAAGGATGTGGTAATGGATGCTCTAGTTGAGATACAACTGCCTAGTTTAGCTAGAGGCTAGAAGAGGCTGTTAGGTTAACCCTAAGTTTGGGAAAGAAGATATGTTTGGCTAACACTCAGATGTGGTGAGATCAGTTGAACAAGTTAGTGGTTGTTTGGTTATCCAACCTAGGCCTTGATGCAATGAAAGGATGATTGTAGAACCTCATATGCACTTCTCTGGAAAAGAAGGTGATGAAACCCCGACTAGAGTGGTTTAGGGTTTCTGAGGTTTTGATCTTGAGGAATCATGACATACAGGAGATCATGATTTTAAGATCACCATACACCATGGTACTGCTAAGATAATAAGTGGTAGCAGTAGTTTGATGCCTAAGATGAAAAGTGTACAAAGATGCATGTGGCTCGTCGCCATGCATGTCAAGAGGTGAAGGACAAACACAAGTAACCCACTGAGTTGATATAGAGGATGAAGAGTCCCTGAAGGGGATTGGGAGTTGATCACTATGGATGTTGTGGTAAGTCTCCCCTAGACCAAGGAAGGTCAAGATGCAATATGGGTTATGGTAGATTGCCTTACCTAGATGACATGAGAAAGAAAGAATACTATCAAGGGATGGATCCGGTTGAACTACATATGAGAGAGAGATGGTTCAACTACACCATGATGCGAGTTCAAAAGTTCTTGATTATAACCTAAAGATTCACTTCCATGCGGTGGAAGTAGGTACGTGAAGAACTCGATATTAGTATAGTTTATCACCCTAACTAATGGTTAGTTTGATCCAGACTAGAGGGTCTGATGAAAGCATGTGTGCTCATTCAGGGTGATATCTAGAGACAGTTCTTGTCCTCTGTAAGATGTGATGATTACCACCATAGCCAGTATCAGGATGTAAAGAAGCTCTGTAAGGGAAGTTGTGTCGGTCACCACTTCATTAATATGATGTTGGTGAAGGGACCTCACGAAGGTCAAGAAAGAACCACAGTGTGTGCAGATGAAGTCGCTTTGATCGTGCAATGAATGAGAGAGAGCCCAAGGGTGACATGAGTCGTGAGCTGATACAAAGCAGACTGACATGCAGCTCACTGTGGGAGAGTATGTGATGTGAAATCTGACCCCTCTAAGTTATAGCTAAGAGAGAGCTGAGTCCCAGCTGCATTGTCCATTTGAGATGGATTAGTGGAGATGGTTGTATTTATCCTTACCCCTCAGGATAACATGATGTATAATGTGTTCCATGAGTCTGATCTAGAGCACTATGTGAGGTACCCAAGCCATGTGCTGAGCCCTGAACCTATTCAGCTTTATGAGAGGCTGAAATGTCCTGAGTCACCTATGAGGGTACGATATACCAAGGTAAGAAAGAACTCAGATGGAAGAATATGAGATAATGAAGGTTCTTGGGAAGCACCATGGAAAAGGAGAGGCCACATAGGAGCCACGATGGACATAAGAAGAGCTTATCCTGTTTATTTGTGTGCCTGGTGGAATTTTGAGGGCAAAATTTCTATAAGAGGGGAAGGATGTTACAACCCCAATTTTTGGGTTCTTTTGGTGAGAAATGTAATTTCTCTTATTAAATATATTTGAACAAATAATGATATAATTTTTTTCAAATAAATGTATTTTGTTTACAATAGCCTTGTTGGTTGTTTTGTGGGCTTTATTGGCTATTGGGCCCAATAACAAGGATAAGACAAAAGAAACTCCATTATTAATAAGAAATGGAGAAAAGAAATATGTAAAAACCTCTAGAAGGCAAAAGTAAATAATCTAAAAGTGGGTTTCGTGTCTCTTAGGTTCCTTGGGTTCCAAGGAGTCCAAAGTTGCAAAGATAATGCAATAAGAAAAGAAAAGATCAATTAAGTATTTCTTTATTAAGAAAGAAATTGAAAACAATGTTTAAATATGGGAAATAAATGGAAAGAGGTATGATCGAGTTATCTTTGGTGGATTTTCATATCCATAAGGTTTCTAATGTTAAAAGGAATTCCAAAAAGGAAAATATAAGAGAGATAAAGAGAAATCCTCAAAAAGAGATATTTTAATCAAGAAATAAAAATGATAATGAGAAATAATGGATATAGATGCATCTAGAAGGATAATGAGTATCCACTAAAAAGAAATTTCGAAATATTAGAGTTTCTTGGGGTCCAAGGAGCCCCAATGGAGAAAAAGAAAGAGAAAATACCAATAATACAAAATAAGAGGATAATGTGATACATAATTAATGAATTTTGTGGTTTTGTTAAAAAGAAGGTATTTTCTACTAAAGGAAAATATAATTTCGTGACAATGGCTTAAAAGTCAAGTATAAAGAGAATAGGAGAGAGGATTTTCGAATTCATAATTTCCCAATGAACATGGTTTATTAAAAGGATAATTAGGAGAGAGAAGGTTGCTTCTCAATAAAGGAATTAAATTCCTATTGGGAAAGGGCTCTGTTTCTTCATGGGCAAGCATGCTGGGGCATGGATACCCTCCCCTATATAAGGGTAGAGCCCATGGTCGAGCCCAAGGAGATCCCACACGTTTCTCTCTCTCTTCCTCATATTCTTCTTGTTCTTTTCATGCAAACCCTAACCAAGACGATAGAGAAACCTTGGTGCAAATGAAGGCCCATGGAGTGGTTTGGATGGTGGCCAGATGTTCCCACAATGACTGAGGTTGGTTAACCATCATCCCTGGACTCTCGCGTAAGTGCTACACCAGCAGGAGGGCTGCACCTTGGCTGTGAGTTGCAGACCTGCCCAGCCTGATCCCAGCCACCTCGACCACCCCTTGGGACCTCTGTGGGCATGGCAGAGGCGGGGCACCAGTCGCCAGTGCCCCTCAGGCCTTGGAGGTGGGAGGAGACCCCCACGAGCAGCTGCGGTCGGCGGAAACTAGGTCTCACGGGGTTGAAGACGACCAAATCAACTTTGGACAAAATTGCCCCTCCGTATTGTTCATAACTGGACGCTTAAGCGAGGGCAATAGCGTCATTCGATTATGTTTCCAAACCGGTCGGGTTACATTGCATGGAAAGGGCGATGTGGCGCTCAGTGATTGGTCCAAGTAAGTTTTTATTGCAAAAATCATATCTTTTTATTGGTAGCTCGGATCAATATATGTAAAATATGAAAATTGCTCAGAACAATGAAAGTAATCCATTAAAAATATATTTAGAAGCTAATTCCTCTTGAAATTCGAAAAGTGGTGGAAGTTATCAACTTAAATGCATTAATGAATAAGAAAACCTTAATTGAGATGATTAATGTACTTAAGAAGGGTTTTATGGATGATTAGAGTTGATATTAGCCTGTTAATTATAAAAAGGTATACTAAGAACAAAAAGGATGAACTTTGTACATAATAGGTTTAATTTAGAATTCCATGTGCATAAACGAGCTTTAATGGGCCTTGAAACCCTAATGTTAGTAATTGTGATTCCCAATGGATTTAGTTGTTCAAATTCATGAATAAAGTTGACATATTGATAGATCTAAGCTATTTAGAGTATAAAAGTTCCTAATTGTGGATAAATACCCTTAATACGGTAATTAGGGTTTTCTAATGGATAAAGGTGGAATTAATGATGAATAGAGTTCATATGTGAATTAGATCATAATGAACTATGAGTTGTTAATTCTGAAGGAACCAAAGATGATAATTGGGCCTAATGATCTTGTCATGAATTAAAAGGATAAAAATGGTAGTTTTAATGTAAAAGAGGCATAATGGACTTAATTGATGTTTAATTATGCCTTCAATCCGAAATTAAGGTTATATGTTGTTAAAAGGTAACCTTAATATCTTTCGTAAAGAATAGATGAGATAATTAGGGCTTGTGAGTAATTGTATAAAATTAGGGTTTAAAATAGTATAAATGAAGTGAAACCCTAATTGCAATGGAAACCCTAAAAGTGGACTAGAAACCCTAGGAAGCGAGCTAGGTTTAATAGATCTTGATGGCATGATCAATAATAGGAAATTGTATGCATATTTCAGGATCTCTTTGTGTGCTTGCTTGCCTATTGGATTTCTTGCATTTATTAAATTAATTCTATCTCAAATCAGCCGAACAGGTATGTGGTTAATTATGGTTAGTTGCATTAGTTTCACGGGGGTTTTCCGGATCACATTGAATGCAACCTATCAGTTTGGATGTTCATACTTGCAAATTATAAAGTCACTATGATTATCACAATTATAATATAAATGTGTATTCTCGCACCTACATGCCACCCTGATGGATGATGCAAAAAGGTCAAGCCCAGGAGGGAAGACCAACAGGCACCATGAGAGGTGACCCCAGGCACCAAGCTCGGGAATGAGAAGGTGGTCTATGTTGCATGACTAATGGGCACCATGAGAGGTGACCCCAGGCACCAAGCTCGGGATTGAGAAGGTGGCCTTAGGTCAATGGAAAAAGAGAAACCTTAGAGGGGGTATTCCAAGGTTAGGGCAAAAGTGGTGGAGTATGACACATTGAAAACATAAATTGGTTTATTAATTACCTTGATTGTGATAATTAGCTTGTTAGCCATATTTTTGGAATTTTGGTTGTCCCCACATAACGACAGATTCCAATATGCTGACCGATGTTTTATTTGTCAGCATCTTAAGTACAAGATTGAAAAGGACAAACAGTAAAGTGGCATATGTGGAATTAAATAAGAATTAAAGTACAAAGGAGGATTAGTTAGAATAGGCTCCAGATGTGGATAGAAGTAGATATCCAAGTTTTTGAAAAAGGTATGCAAAGTTTTATTTGTATACCAGTTTTCAGTTTAGTCTGGTAGAATTTGATAATTATTATTGATTATTTGTCAAACCTTTGATCCAGTTAATTGGGATAACAACTCTGACCTTTGGGTCTCCCTTAATTGGGGGTTACTGGGAGGTGGGGTCAGTACAGTTATGTTCCCCATACCTGAGTTTAAAATTGATGAGGTTTGACCCACATTTATATTTATTGAGAGTTTGGTTATATGTCAATCCCTATCAGGTTTCAAGTTTATGAGGCTTGGTTGCCTTTGTTATTTATGTTGTTCTAGTTCTATGTTTATCTCACCTCCATGAGGTTGTTATGGGTTTTGTGCTCAAAAAGATTATGTGTGCTTTTTTGGCACCACTTTTATTATTGATTTTATGGCAAGTATTTCCTTTATCTTATGATAGTGATTCTTTCCTCTTATGCCCCTTTTGGGTAGTCCTTACCTCTTTAATGGGAAGACTTTATACTTGACGCCCTCGTTCTTAATATATTTCTCTACTTCTATTTAGTATGCACATACCGTCTTTATGCTGGTATTCTCTTTTCCTTTCTTTTGTCGGGTACACTTCCAACCCCAGGTGTTGGATAATGAGAGGGAAATCAAGGAGGATCTGGACCACAACAAGTGTAGTTGACCTTGTGGGAGACTTTGCTTGAAGTTTTTAGGTGATCCTCAACTAGTCATTTATGTAGTTAGTTTTCCTTTATATCACCCTGTGTGGTGAAAGACTAGTTATGATAAGAAGCTTTGTAATGGTTAGATACATATTTAATTATGTTTTTATGATACAATCATGTTGAATAAATTGGTTTCATCCCTTTTAAGAAAAAGTTTTTGTTGGTGTGTCGTTTGGTTTGTTGCCTTTTTATTTTAGTAGGGAGTGGTTCCCCTCTCGGATCCCACTCTTTACTGTTCCTTCTGCAGATCTTCATATATCTTCTTAATGTCAGCGTTGGGGTGGGCGATACGGTTTGGTTTGGGAATCAATGTTGGATTCCCCTCTGATGAAGAAGCATCTCTCCTTGGTGCCATCTCTGTTACAAGAAGGGGGTTGAGAGAAAGAGTTCTCGGTGTAGACTCTGAATGGCCAGAGATGCTTGCACTTGCTTGCTTGATGGAGGAGTGAAGAAGGTGTGAAGAATAATGAAACTCAACCCCTCCATATATAGCTTCAGTTGTGGCCCTGCCATCATGTCAGTAGTACCAAGTTAGAGTTGGTATTACCTACTTTTCATCTAAAATCCATGTTACTCAGTGATACCGATGATCACGGTTTATTAATGTTGTCAAAGGGGATCACACAGTGTCGGTAGTACCGACAAGATGTCAGTAGTACTGGCCTGTGCCATGGATCAGTATTACCGACCATCAGATGCAAAAATTATTGATCGTCGCTGACACTTCCACAAACTCTGTGTCTTCAGGTTTCTATAGTACCAACTTCTGGGTCAGTAGTACCAACTCATTCAAATTTGTTAGTTCTTTCGAGTGGGAACTCGGTGTTTCAAAATTGGGGAGCATAATTCATTCGGTACTACTGAGTTTGTGTCGGTAGTATCGAGTCCTTATACGTTTACTCAACACCTTTTCTATAATATATCAGTGCTACCAACTTCTGGGTCATTAGTACTGATTTTCTTAAAAAAACAATTCTCGGACACTCTGTGATGTTGTCCGTACTACCGAATAGGTTTTCAGTAGTGTCAAGTCCTTCAGTCAAATTCAATCCTTGTCCCTATGACTCCATCATTAGTACTAACTTTATGGTCGGTAGTACCGAATGGTACTCAACCTACACAACATAAAAAATTGATCACAATACCCTTTTTTACATAAAAAACTAATAAAACAAAAACTAAAGCTATGAAATTACAAAACTAAATGTAAGGAATGAGAAAAATGATGGTTGGGTTGCCTTCCAACAAGCACCCTTGTTTTACATCATAGGCTCAAAAATCCTAATTAAACCATTACTGAAGCTCAATGATCTTCAACCCCTCCTCTTTGCTCACCACATCTCCCCCAAATTAGTGTTTAAGCCACTAGACATTGACAAGGAAAGCTCAACCCCATTTCTTATTTCTACCACCCCATGGCGAAAAACCTTAACTACATCAAATGGTCCACTCCATCTAGACCTCAACTTACTAGGATGTAATTTCAACCTAGAATTGAACAGAAGAACCTTATGTCCTGGAGTGAAAACTCTATGTAGGATGTGGCGATCATGGACCATTTTGGTTCTTTATTTGTATACCCTTCATCTTTCATATCCTTCAAACCTAATCTCATCTAGTTCATTTAATTCCAACATCCTCTTTCTTCCTTCTTCGTCAAAATTGTAGTCCAATTTTTGCAATGCCCATCTAGCTTTGTGCTCTAACTCTACGGGTAAGTGACAAGCTCTAGCATAGACTAACCTAAAAGGAGTGGTTCCTCTAGGTGTCTTATAGTCTGTCCTATATGCTCACAGATCATCATTAAGTAACATGCTCAAATTAGTCATGTATGTTGAGACTGTCTTTTCTAAGATTTTCTTGATCTCTCTATTAGAGACTTCAACTTACCCTTGGGTTCGGGGGTAGTACTGTGTTTTCTTCCATACTTTCTCAAAAATCACCCCAAATTTCTTATTGGTGAAATGAGATCCACCATCACTAATGATCAACCTAGGCACCCCAAACCTATAGAAAATGTGATCCTTCACAAACCTACATACAACTTGGGCATCATTGGTGCAGTTTGGAAGTGCTTCCACCCACTTAGACACATAGTCAACAACAAGTAATACACCAAAATTAGAATTTGAAGACACAAACGAGCCCATGAAATCAATGCCCCATAAATCAAACACCTCAATTTCCTTAAAAACATTTAAAGGAATCTCATGTCTTTTCGAAATATTACATGCACGTTGACATGCATCACAATGAAGAACAAAGTTATAAGCGTCCTTAAAAAGCATAGGCCAATAGAAACCACATTCTAAAACCTTGGATGCTATCTTAGAACTAGCATGACGACCCCCAATGGGTAATGAATGACAATGTGTGAATATGCTCTCAAACTCACAATCCGAAATACATTTCCTCAAAATACCATCCCTACAGTGCTTAAGAAAGATGGTATCATCCCAAATATAATACCTCAGTGAGTGGAAGAATTTCTTCTTCTACTGATAACCCTAATCCTCTGGCAGCTATCCACATGCCAAGTATTTTACAATATTTGCAAAACAAGGATCTTTGCTTTCCATAGAAAACAACTGCCCATCTGGAAATTCTTCCACTATAGGTATATCTATGTCCTGTTCATCCACCCTTTCAAGCCTAGATAGGTGATTAGCCACTACATTCTCGACACCTACTTTGTCTTTGATTTCAATATCAAATTCCTACAATAGCAATATCCATCTAATCAACCAAGGCTTTGCATTGTTCTATTACAATAAAAATTTGATGGCCACATGATCAGTCCAAACAATTACCTTAGCCCCTATCAAATACTGGAAAAAATTCTCAAATGTGAAAATAATCACCTATAATTCTTTTTCTATTGTCGTGTAATTCAATTGGACCTCGTTAAGAGTTTTAGTTGCATAATAGATGATCGCGGGAACCATATCTTGACATTGGCATAGAACATCCCCCGCTGCATAATCTGATGTATCACACATTAACACAAGACTGGACAACTGGTGTGGAGACTATCTTATCTATCAACACCTCAAACTCCTTTAAACATTGCTCGTCAAAACTAAACTCAGCGTCCTTTTACAACAATTCAAAGGGCGGTTAGGTGACTTTTGAAATCTTTGATAGATCATCAGTAAAATCAAACATGTCCCAGAAAGATCCTCTTTCACTTCACAGATGATGGTGGAGGTATCTTGGAGATGACTTCTATTTTTACTGGATCGACCTTCATTCCCTTAATTGACACCTTGTGTCCTAAAACAATCCCCTCACTCACCATCATGTGACATTTTTCCAGTTCAAAACTAGGTGAGTGTCCTCGTATCTTTGCAAAAACTTATCAAGATTATCAAGGCAATCTTCAAACGATTCACCATAGACCGAAAAGTCATCCATGAATACCTCGCTCTACCATATCAGAAAAGATGGTGAGCATTCATCATTGAAAGGTAGTCGGTGTGTTGCAAAGACCGAATGACATCTGACAATATGCAAAACTACCATAAGGACAAGTGAATGTTGACTTCTCTTGATCTTGTGGCTCGATAGAAATATGGTTGTATCCAAAATAAACGTCGAGAAAATAAAAGTGAGAGTGGCTGGCCAGCCGCTCAAGAATTTGATTGATAAAGAAGAGAAGGAAATGATCCTTCAAAGTGGCAGCGTTCAAATGTCTGTAATATATACACACTCGCCACCCAGTCACCAACCTAGTAGAAATCAATTCGTCATTTGAGTTAGTTGTGACCATTATACCCCTTTCTTAGGAACCACCTAGGTTGGACCAACCCTGGTCAAGTCAGAGATAACATATATGAGACATGCAGATAAAAGTTTTACTACCTACTTCTTTACTACCTCAGTCATTATGGGGTTGTGGCACTAATGAGGTTGCACAATCAGCTTGGCTCCTTCTTTCAGTCTGATCTTGAGCTGGTAGAAACTAGGGGAGATCTCCTTTATGTCTGCCACAGATCATCTGAATGATGCCTGCTGATTTTTCAACACCACCAGTAGCTGTTACTATTCATGGATGCTTAGTAAAGCTGAGATGATAGCTCGAAGCTTCTCATTTTCTTCCAAGAAAGTGTACTTTAAGTGCGGTAGTAGTGGCTTCAGCTCCAGATTCGGGGGACTCAGTATAGATGGGACCAATGGTGAAGAAGGTGGTACTAGATCCTCAAAGTGTCTCAAGTAATAACATGGTAGTATCTTGAGAAACAAGACACACTCCTCCACAGAACAACATTAGGTATAATCATCCACCAGATTTATGACACACGCCTCTAAAGGCAATTGTGGATATGATTTCACAAGAGCAGAAGAAAATGGCTCTTCAACTATAGCTAGGAAATGTTCCTCCTCTTCATCATCAGGATACTCAACTGCCTTAGTCAAAGAAATTTGCTTTGTGTTTTCCAAGATCTCCACTGCCAATGTGCCTTTGTGGACCTATGCCATCACATGAGCCATATCAAAAAATGGATTCCCCAGAAATAACGACACCTTTTCTTGGACTTGTTGCAACATGTGACACTGGGCCTTCCCCTCAGTAGTCTATGTAGGCTCGAGCATCAAGATTTAAAAATTCTCTTCTCTGTTGCCCAATGTCAGTCTTCCTCTCCCCATCTCCATAATCATATTAGTTGTGGCTTGGAATGGCCTCTTGATTAATAATTTTTTGCCTTGATATTATTGAATATCCATGATGACAAAGTCTATTGGAAATACAAATCCGTCTACCTTGACAAGAACATCCTCACAAATACCGTAAGGTCTCACCAATGAGTTTTTTGCTAGGTGTATGGTCATATTTCTCTACTTGGACTTCTTAAGAACTTGATTCTTGAAGGTGGCCAAGGGCATGAGATTGATGTTTGCTCCTGAGTCATATAAAGCTTCCCCAAATCTTGTCCTCCTGACATAACATGATATGTTAAAATAGCCCGGATCTTGCCTTTTTGATGGCAATGTTCCTAGAATAAAACCACTAACTTGCTCTGTCACACCCTAATTTTTGGAACCTATTAAGTACATGATTAAGTTTATGATGAATTTAATATATGGTAGATTTATGATTTCAATAAGGTTCCATCCAATTTTCATGATATTTGGAATTAAAGGAAAAAGGAATGTAGAGGGCTCTTTTGTGCAATTACGACTGTTTTGGTAATATCTTCGAAGTTTGAGAACTTGATATTTGATTTGATGGTATGAGGTGACAACCAAATTAGAATATTGAAGGAAAAGTGATGACTCTAGTTAATGGTTTGAGCCCTAGACATAGTTATGATCTTAATATTATAAAGAAATGTAATATTGGTCAAATGTATCATAAAGAACCTTCAATTGAGGAATTATGTCGGTTTGAATGTTAATTTTTGTAATCAAGAAAATGATTAAGCTTGTGAACTATTTGGAAGACCATGGTATGAGCTATGTGCCCTAGAAACCAACTCAAGCCAAATTAGGCTAATTAAGTTCATACATGGGTCCTTGGAGTTAAAATTTGGGGATTTAGCATTTCTTACTCATGATAAATACTCACAATATTTTTAAGATGAATAATTAGAATATAAGATGGTGAGAGAAATTTCAGATAATTTTGGATTATCTAGTGTTCTAGGTAATTAATTACCCAACAATTTATTCAAAATATATTTTTACAGTATTTTTCTTATTAATTTGGACTTGGTATCATTCCCATGAAAATATAATGATAATACAATTTTTATCCTAAAATTTGGGATCAAACGGAGTTATAAGGTGGACTATATAATTATTTATTTGATTTGGACTTTTATTAAAAAGCAAAGAAAAAATAAAATAAAAAGGGGGACTCCAGTCCGCGCGGACTGGAAGTCGGAACCCCTGTTTTACAGAACCTGAACAGGGTCTGATGGAGGAGGGGGTCTTGCCTATGATCTTGGATAGAACAGGCTATAAGAACCTTCGGTTTCCATCACAGGAGGGAGAACGATTACGGAATTAGGGTTTCTCTTTAAACCAATGGAGGGAAGATGCACGATGAAGGGGTTAGGAAGGGGCGGCGACAACAGCTGGATTGTAGCTTAGACCTCTTAATATGTGGCCATGGTGTGCTCAGATATGGGACTGCCCAAGGCAGTGAAACCGTCAGAGCAAGTGGCGCCCTTGGCTCGTGCAACAGTGGCCCAAAGCCGGAGATCGGGAGGTGTTTGAGGCACTCCCAGCCGGCAGCGACGCCTACACAGACGAAGCAGGGGAACCTTTCCCCAACCTTGCGGGTGAGGAAGAACCAGGTCACGCCTAGATCGGCCCGATCCGCCTGACTCAGAGCAAGAGGCCGATCTGGAGCGCGTTGGATAATTTTTCCACGGCCAGAAATCGTTCTTAAGGTATTATACATAGAAAATCATATCTCTTAAGTTACTCATCTAAATTTATAAAACAAGGTCTCTACGGAAAGCTCTTGTCTACTATGTTACAAACATGAATAAAAAGGGTGTTTTTGATGTCTAGTATCGATTATAATCTTGTTACTAATCACTATTGGATTTTAATATTTTGTACATTTAAAATAGACAATGACTTCCAAAATTGATGAAAATTTTACAGCAAGTGTATCTTGATGTGTTTAACATGATTTTAAATTCTAATCTTGCTGATTCAATTTTGAACTTATGTTTGGATGCAGACCCTAATAAGGATATTATGGGTATTTTACCTATTGAATCATAATGAAATGATTTGAGATTTTTACCTAGACCTTAATATATATTATTCTTACTATTTCTAAAGTTCTAATAGAGTTTTCTGTATATTTATATCCGTATATGATTTTTGGGCCTAAGTGGCCATTATGTAAGATAATTTATGATTGTTGTGAGACAACATGTATTACATGTGCCTGTTTAGAATGGAAAATGATTCTAACTATATTTTCCTTTGATTTTATTAGTAATTCAGCAAGAGTAACATATGTGAATTTGTTTAAAGTTTACTATTGGTATATGATGTAAATACTTATATATGTTAGTACATATGTTGTTCTTGGTTTATATGGATATATCAATATAGGTATGCTATATCATGTGTGAATTGAGTTTAATTTACTATTTAGACAATAATTGTGTCTTAAATTAGAGATAGTTTCAGTTAAATGGGAACTCTAAGTTGGTATAGAAGGTTGGGATGATGAGGTTTGAGAATTTGAAGTGAAGAAGGGAAATATACATGGACTTATAGACATTTGTTGATGTCCATGTGATTAGGATATGAAATAAGGAATCCATACTACATTAAGAACATCCTGAAATGAGGTAAGTGGTCATGTCCATTGAATTTCATTATTCTTATGATTTAGTTTATCCATATGCAAAGTAACGTAGAGATTGAGTTACTCTAGACATCTAATTGTTAACGTTCATCTCATATCCAATAATGTTTATGTTAGTTAGACATTGTTCATATGAAGTTATGTTGTGAGGACATCATATTATAAATTTTAAATATTTAATCTACTTTTGGGGTTCTCAAGTCTTTAGACACATATGTCATATACCCAATATCAGAATTAAATTAAGTCATCTATTAAATAAGAGCTTTAGATTAAGATTTATTCAGAGAGCAAGAACCTAAATTTCATATTTTAGATTGAGATTACTCATTGTGAGTAGTCATAGATCCCTATACCTAGTACGAGTCTCATATCCAATCTCAATTATTTATTAATCAAGGTACATATTTAGATTTATATTCAGAAAATCAAGAATTCCATTTAGTTGAATAAGATTTTAGTTCTTGTTAGGATAATTTTGAGGAAGTAGATAAATAAGACAAATATTCTGAGATATTCAGATTATATTTAGATTCAAATTTACATTCATAATTCAATTATCCATATTCAGTTTAGTATATGATAAGTTCAGATTCAGAAATAAGTAAGTCAAATTTAAGATAATAAGTTGAAACATTCACATAAGACATTATATGACAAGTCCTCATTCAGTTAGTCTTGGGACGACTCAGAGGCATCTTTTTCCAATTTAGAGGAGTATTTACTCCAATTCAGAGGTACTTTGGTACCAAGCAAGGCGTAGTTACGCCAATTTAGAGACACCTCTGTGTCATTCAGAGGCATGTAGTGCCAATTCAGGGTACTACAGTACCAATTTAGGGCGTAGAAACACTATTTCAGGAGGATTTATTGTATAATGGTGGCCACAAGAAGATAAAAGATGTAAATAAAAGACACATCGATTTAGTATAAGTTTACAACATTCAGATATCAATTTAATTTTTAGTTATATAACATTCATGTTTATCTTATTATAAATTCAATGCCACTTACTCTAACTTAGGTTTTCCTTTTGTGCATGACTAGGGACGAGATGTCTGTAGGTACAAAACTCCAGGAGATAGTCAGGTCAAGAGGATGCAACAACCACTTTAGGAGGTTTGCTTGGTGGGGCACCATCTACACGGTCCCATATTTGACATGAGATTCCCATAAGGTAGTATCATGTTATTAAGTTTCTTTTGTAATAAAGTTTCATTTCTAAGAATTTATGAGAATGCATTTTTACAGTAGTCTGTATTGGTTTTTATCTATGATTATTGTAACACATATCATGTTAGTAACACTCCCCAATTGAAAAAAAATTGCCCCCACTCATGGGATATGAAAATCGGGGTGTTACATGCTGCTTCAGAACTACCACCTCAAAATCCTCTATCCTCCTCTTCTTATTGATCAAGTCCTTCAGAAATTTGTCGTAGGAAGGAATCTGCTTAATTGCATCAATGAGAAGAATGTTAACATGAAGCTTCCTAAAGCTGTTTAGGAACTTCTGAAATTACTTGTCAACCTTCTGAGCTTTCAAGCTGTTCAGGAACAACACTGGCTTCACCACCTTCCTCTGGTGAGGTGGGACATAGGCCATCTTCCTTGGATCCTCAGTTTCATGAGTTTTAGCATCAACTGTCATGTCCTCTACTGTAGTATCTTGCTCAATTGAATCAACTACAACAATAATCACCAATGAGCCTTTATCATCCTCTTTTCCCTTTGCCTCTAGAGCGGTTTTATGCTCATTCAAAAAAAAAAATTCCACTACGTAACATCACTCTCTTTACATGTTGATTGTTATTAGGTATGTTGGTGTTTCTTGGGAACCCCTACTGAGTAGGTTTCTTCAAGGGTGCAACCTCTGCCACAATTTGAGAAATTTGTGTTTCTATGCTACGTGTTTGTGCTCCTTGATTCTATAGTTTTCTCTGTGTTTGCCCAATGATTGCCTTGTTCTGGTTGACCATCTTGCCTAGCATTTCTTTAATGCGGTCTACCTTACTGGAGGCCCTGACTTGTTGGTATTGTTATTGAAGACCACCTTGTTGTTGCTTAGCTTGCTACATTTTAGATGGGTCCTACTCAAAGTTGCTAGGATCCCTGAATGAGAATTTTGGATCCTTTCTCCATGATTAGTCATTTCCTCCCCTGTGGTTTTGCTGCTACACATACATGCACTCATTCTCTTCTCCTCTAGAAGAGCTTCCATCCTTCTGACACATCTTCTTGGCGATCAAGTCTAATTTTTCATTCAATGCAGAAATCACCTTGGACTCTCCAACACTTTTAATAGTTGGTGGACGTTCACATTATTCTCCCCATGACTGGTTCTTAGCCATATTTTTCAGGATCTCATGACATTTGGACATATTATTATTGAGGAAGAAGCATGTCCCTACACTGTCCAATGTGGTCCTTTCCCCCTGATTCAGCCCAAAATAAAAAAACTTTTCCTAGCCTAACAATTCGATACCATGGTGAGGGACCTTCCCCAACATGTTCTGGAACGTCTCCCATGCCTTAAAATATGACTCCTCTGCTTGTTGTCTGAAGTTGTAGATCTTCTTGACCAGTTATTTTGTCTTTTGGGGTGGAAAGTAACGCTCAAAGAAGGCATCTATCATTTGTTCCCAAGTTTCAATTCATTCATTTTCCAAGTTATAGAACCAAGACTTGTCATTGTTGGCCAATGATGATGGAAACAACTTTAGATATATCATAATACACTACTACAGAAACAACATTCAGTGTCGCTTTTCTAGGCGTTGGTTATTTACATACACCGACACCTATAACATTCCACGTCGGCTATTTAGTAAGTCCGACATCTATATTCAAAGACTAGCCAGACACAGGTACCGCTTTCTATTCAGCGTCGGCTAGGTAAAACACACCGACGCCTAAAATCACCCGCGAAATCCAATTTTTGAGCGAAAAGAAAAAGTGTCACATACAACGTCGGTTATTTAGATAGAAACCGATGCCTATGTATGATGAGAATTTGCACGAAAAGTGTCACATTCAGTGTCGGTTATCCGTCGATAACCGACGCTGATAGTGGTTCCCGCCAAATAATTTTGGGCAAATATTGTCCAATTGGACGTCAGTTTTTACGATCCACCGACGCTGAAGATGTTTAGGTGTCAGTTTTGTAAACAACCGACGCCGTTTATGAACTTAATATCCCACGATCACCCGACTCTTCCCCTTTCTTCTATTTCATTGCGAGAATCTCCACCGCTGCTGCTGCCACCCGACCCTCCGCTGTTGTTGCTTGTGCTTGTGTGCTGCCCTCCGCTGCTGCTGGTTGTGTGCTGCCGCCGCTCCGCCACCGCTTCCTGCTCCTTCTGCGCCGTCGCCGCTCCCTGCTCGCCGGTGTCGCCTCCGCCTTCCTGCCCTGCGGCTACCTTCCTGCCTTGCACCGGCGGTCCTGGAGCTTGCCGGTGTCACCGCCGCCCACCTGCTCGACCTGCTCGACCTCACCTCACCACGACCTCACCCTGCTCGCTTGCCCAGGTACCTGCCGACCTACCCAGGCGGCACCCAGGCGCGCCTAGGTGGCCAGGCGTTCACCTAGGGTCCCAAACCCAGGCGCCCAGCCTAGTTAGGCCTCTGGGATGGCTGGGCGATGCCTGGGCGATGCCTGTACTGATTTGTATTGCATACCTTCTACAATTATTGAGTCCAATCATTCTAATGGCCAACTATTTTCAGCTTCTAATCAAATTAATTAGTTTAGATTCATTCAAACATCTTTATATGGTAATTTCATATGTGATTAAACAATAGAGAAATCAACAGACCTTGCTACAACCAACAAAAATCATTTTACAATTTTTCCTTTGACTCTGTTCCGTTTAATTAAGCTAAATTAACTTAGTCTTATTGTTTGTTCTAAATTAGATGTCTAGTCACAGAGTCAAAAATTGATATAACAGTCATAATTTTAGTCTTTTCTTATATATACCAACCTTGGATATGTCCCTGCACACATAGATGGATAGTAATGGAATTTCAACATCTAAGGAATTGATTACCTATAACTATTACTAGTAGCTTTATTAATTTACTAGTAGCTAGAAATTTTGAACGCCTACTTTCAATTGTAAAAGAAGGAACTAGTTAGAGCCTTTGTTCATTAACCTTTTTTCTATAAACTTCTTTTATCAAATCAACATTGCTGGGTTTCCTGGGTTTTAGCTTTAGGAGGATCTGTATAGATCAACATTGCAAACGTTAAACCGTATTGGATATCTATAGCAAATAACAACTTTATTTTGTTTTAAAGATGGTTAAAACTTAACTTATTTTGGTCGATGTCTGATATGATGGTATTGGATGCCTATATAGATGTGATTCAATCAGGATATCAATTTGTGTTTATTTATGTACTGATTTGTATTTATTTATGTATTGTTTCAGGAATTAATTGATCAGCTACTGCTACCTGCCGTCTCCCTGCCCGTCGCCTGCTCACCTGCCTGCTTGCCAGCCTACTCGCCTACCCTCCGTCTCGCCCTCTCTCCCTGCTGACGCCTGACTAGGCTCAAATAGAGGTAAACCCTATTTTATTACACTGCTTGATCTTTAATCACATAGACTTAATCAACATTGCTACTTGTACACTCTAGAATCAAGATCTAATACTCTTATGCTATTTTAACACCATGAGACATTTTTTGCTCATTATAGTGGATTATTATGACCTATGATGACCTAACATGAAACCATGCTCTTAATGATATGATTTACATATCTATTATTGTGTTTGTTGGCCTTGAAACCCGTCCAAGATTTACTCATTAGGAGTAAATCTTGGATAGTCCCTGGTTTGGGACTGTTCTTGAACACCTAATCTCACTTAGGATGTAAGTGTATAATGTGTATTGGGTTTTCGAGAAAATTTCGGTAGCATTTCCCCGTTTGTTCTCTAAGTACATATGTACTTAGAGAACAGCGGGGAAATGCTGCCGAAATTTTCTTGAAAACCCAATACACATTATACACTTACTAGTGAGATTAGGTGTTAAAGGATGGGATAGGTGGTACACATTTATTATATATAAGAATGATATCACATGTGTTTTTTGGCCTAGAAACCCGTCCAATATTTACTCATTAGGAGTAAATCTTGGATAGTCCCCGGTATGGGACTGTTCTTGAACACCTAATCTCACTAAATTATATACTGTTTGTATGGAGTCCAGCTTCATTGTAGATAATAGGAGTAAATCTTGGATAGGATGTAAGTGTATACCCTAATCTTGTCCTAATATATACTTGTTTTCTCTTTGATCATAGAATGGATAGATCATGGATGTCCATTCGCAATCGCTGCACCCTAGAGTTTATATCTGGTCTTGATCGGTTTATTAGATTTGCCGAGGAACATAGGAAAAAACCTACAGATAGGTTCTACTGTCCATGTAGGCATTGCGGTAACAACTTGAAAGTCAGCACTGATGAGGAAATCAAAAGTCATGTCATGTGCAACGGGATTGTACAAGGCTATACAAAATGGCACTGGCATGGAGAGATTTCAAACTTGAAACCAGTAGATGTCAATAGCAGTGCTTGGGTGGAAGAAGAAATTGCCTCCGATGATGTAGATGTGAACGAACCAGTTCCAGTAGACATCGTTGATGCGATGCTGGATAGTTGTAGGGTAGAGCACACCGATCCACCTCCTATCTTTAGAAACATTGTGCATGATGCTGAGATACCGTTATACATAGGTTGTGCTAAGTTTACGAAGCTTAGTGCTGTGTTGAGATTGTATAAGTTGAAAGCTAATAATAGATGGAGCGACAAAAGCTTCACTTCATTGTTGACTTTGTTGAAAGAAATGCTTCCTGAAGGAAACGAGCTGCCAATCTCAACATACCGGGTAAAGAAAATGTTGTGCCCAATGGGAATGGAGGCCAAGAAGATACACACATGCCCAAATGATTGTGTATTATTTCAAAAGGAATATGTAGATTTGAAAGATTGTCCAAAATGTGGTGCAGCATGGTATAAATTAATGACTTCGGGGGAGTCCAAACCTGGTTCTCCTGCCAAGGTGTTGTGGTATCTACCTATAATATCACGGTTTCAACGCTTGTTTGCAAATCCGAAAGATGCAAAGAATTTGAGGTGGCATGCAGATGTTAAGAAAAATAATGATGGCATCCTACGACATGTGTCTGATTCCCCACAGTGGAAGAAGATTGATCTATTGTACCCCAAATTTGGTGAAGAAGATAGGAATCTAAGACTTGGGCTTTGTACAAATGGGATGAATCCGTACGGGACATTGAGCAGCCAACATAGCACTTGGCCAGTCATGCTTGTTATATACAATCTTCCGCCCTGGCTGTGTATGAAAAATAAGTACGTTATGTTGTCGTTGTTGATATCAGGCCCTAAACAACCCGGAAATGATATCCATGTTTATCTTGAACCTCTGATTGATGACTTAAAGAAACTTTGGGCTGAAGGTGTGATGACCTATGATGCTTCAGGAAGAGAGACATTTCGTTTGCACGCTATGTTGTTTTGCACTATTAATGACTTTCCAGCATATGGGGATTTGTCTGGATATAGTGTCAAATGAGCTAAAGCGTGTCCTATATGTGAAGAAAACACTGATTCAATAAGACTAAAACATGGCGGCAAGACTGTATATCTTGATCATCGAAGGTTTCTTTCAAAATTCCATCCGTATCGTAGGAAGCGCAAATCATTCAATGGATGGAATGATGAACGGAGTGCACCTAAACATATACCAGGGGATGTTGTTTATGAAAGAGTAAAAGATATTGTCAATGAATTTGGTAAGAAATCACAATGTAGTATGGCCACACGGAGTGACAATTCTTCAGTCAAGAAGAAGTCAATATTTTGGGATCTTCCTTATTGGAGTTCTTTGACAGTCAGGCATTGTATCGATGTAATGCACGTTGAGAAAAATGTCTGTGATAGCATCATTGGTACTTTGTTAAATATACCAGGTAAGACTAAAGATTGGATAAAATCCAGACTGGACCTACGTGAAATGGGAATAAGGTCAGAATTAACAGAATTACGTGAAATGGGTAATAAAAGAACATACTTACCTCCCGCTTGTTACACGTTGTCTAGAAAGGAGAAGAAAGCTTTTTGTGAATGCTTGGTAAATGTTAAGGTGTCACATGGTTACTCATCCAACATCCGTAGATTGGTATCAATGAAAGATCTAAAGTTGATAGGTCTTAAATCTCATGATTGTCACACTCTAATGCAACAAATATTGCCCGTGGCAATTCGATCTATATTACTGAAGAATGTAAGGTTTGCAATCACCAGACTTTGTTTCTTTTTCAACAGTCTATGCAGCAAAGTTATTGACCCTCATACTCTCGATAATTTGCAAAGAGAAGTGGTTGTTACCCTATGTCAGCTTGAGATGTATTTCCCTCCTTCGTTCTTTGATATCATGGTACATCTTGTTGTCCACTTGACTAGGGAAGTGAAAATGTTGGGACCAGTTGTAAAAGGGGCGAGATCACCTCTTTACTAAAATTTAAAGGAAATACAAACATCCACAATTTTAACAAAAATTTAGACTTTGAGGATGATTGCATAATATTCCAAGTAAATAAGCATGAATCCAGATACATAATAAAATGTCAATAGCAGTGGAAAGAAAGAAATAACAAGCCTTCTAATGGCTTTATTGTTTATTACATGATTGCTTTCTAAAAGAAAAGATAAGATAGATAAGAGGATCTAGCTATAGCAACCTAGCCATCCTTCTTGTCAAGCTAACGATCTCAGCAGAGGAATCTTTCTTCAAGCCCTTCTTTCACCTTGCTCAGCACCAACACCTGGGTGGTTGGGAAGACACCCAACAAGAGGGAAAACAAAGAAAAGTATGTGTTACAAGACTATTCTAACAATGGCAAAGAAAGTTGTAACAAGTAAATTAGGCTAGATATTTGGTGTAAAAAGATATCAAAGAGTATGAGGTTTTTATAAGAGAACTTGCCATTAACAAAATAAATAAAGGATTTTAGCATGTCATTTAATATGTCTATCTAACTAAGTAGGGTTGAGGCACCTACCAGACCTCTAACCTTAGGTGAGGGAAGAATTAAAAACATTTCCAAATCACCTACAATTTTTAATGGGGAGAATAATAAACATTCCCCTAGGGCGATTTTATACATGCCCTCTATGGGTGGTTGTACATAAATACCACTACTTAAAGATTAAATAGAACATTTAATTTCATGCTAACAAAAGATTTATGGCAAGGATAGTAAAGGCATATATAACATGACAGTGGGGTATGAATACCCAAACAAGAGAATACTACATCTACATTTGAGGCAAATAAGCAATTTAGGTTTCAAGGATTCAATGGTTTAGATCAAGTTAAACCTCATAAAAGAAATATAGGTATTGGACTAAAGATTTCCCAACTAATAGGTAGATGCACAATCAAAACTCATACTAAACACATACCTTAGCCTCAGGTGTCCTAAATTTCCCCTTTTCAACTCTCCACACGAATTATAAACCCAAACTTCCTAAAACATCATTAGATTCATAAATTAGAATTACATGCATTCATTTAAAAGATTGAAAACCCTAATTTACTAACTTTTTGCACAAACTCTCGATTCAGACTTCAAAAACATCATAACCATCTTAGTTAGGTTTTCCTGATCAAAATAACATATAATATTGTATATTTTGGAAATATGGATTCTTAGGGTTAATTTTAGTGATTTTAAGATAATTAAATCGATTTTAAAAACACATTTTCGCAAACCTCAAAACCAGATCTCAAAAACATTTTTATTAAATAGATCTCGTTTTCCTGATTTCAAAACACTATTTATTTTTAATTTTTGACCAACAGATTAATTTATAAAAATTATTTAGCCTCGACCAATCACAGCCTGCCACGTAGGAAAGACTGGATGGCCGAGCGGCGACCCGCGACCCGCGGTCGCTCGCTACCAGCCGCGCGGTGCGGTCAGACGGACCGGCGAAAAGACAAAAAGACCATGCGTGAAAAATCCAAAGAAGAAGGCGGACGAGGAAAAAACGGTAAAAAGCCACCCGTCGTCTTCCTCCTCTCGCCCGAGCGACGCGAGCAGGAGCTTGGCCCCGACTTTGGGCAATCCACGATACTCGACCAAACTCGACAAATAGGTACTCGAAAGAAAGAAGAGAACACGATGAATTCAAGGGTACCTTCAATTTGAACCGAGGTCGACGGAGGAGAGAAGGAGAAGCGCCGCAAGCTTGGGACCTTCGGCGGCTTGTTGGGGGTCGAAACGTCCACGAAAATCCAAATTGAAGACACGAACAGGTTGCTAAGGTGATGGCGGTCGCTGGGGTTGCGATATTTATAGGCAAGGAACCCTAGACTAGGATGTGGGTAGGAGCAAGGAGAAGTAGCCGGCGGCCGAGTTGGGCGTTTCTCAAAAATGCATCTAATCCCAAACTTTTTGGGATAGATCGGTTCGGAATCTCGCAAGGAAACCAACACAAGTTACTTGAGCGAAAATCATCGAGTAAATCTCGAGATATATCGATTTTAAGAAAACGCAAACAAGGAACCTGTTTCCTTGTTCGACTAGAGGTAGAAGACGATCGAGGACCGTCCGATCGATGGACCTGAGTCCATCATGGATTCTGAGCCATCTGATCTCGCGTTAGATCAGGGAAATAACCCTTAGCAAAAGTCGATTAAATCTATTAGATTTTTAAATGTTTTTCTCTCTCTTCTTTTGGAGGCTCAAACGTTGTCCAAAAATTATCAAATTTTATATCCTGACTTATTTTGACACGTAGAATCCAATTATGGATTTAGTTGTGCATTTTGAGAAAGTTTGATAGGTGAAATAATTAATATATCATTTTCTCTTTCCTCCTTCAAAAGAGGTGATAACATTATCTAAAATTAATGTGACTTCACCCATAAGTCTCCTTAAAGGTTGGGAATACGTTTTTGCAATTATCTTCACAAGTTGAGATTATCTTTATTAAATAAATAGAACATTCTACACACCTTCTCTCTCCTATTTTACTCATTATTCATATATTATCCAAATTAGTTGCAAACTTGCACAGAGGCTTATTTTTATGTTTAGAATACGAATTTGAAGTAATTTTCTTGATTTGAGAGCATTAAGTATTTTATTTCTCTTTATTGGCATATTTCCTATATTCTTTTGATAATGTTATTAATATTTATATTTATGTTCCATTTTAAATGATACTTGACCCTCAAGTTACTTTTTGCTCAAGGAAACGAATTAAATTATCAAATTATCATGATGGTTTCAGATTATGGTATTTGTTGCAAAAATCTTTGTAATTATCTTCTTTACTCATAAATTCTCATAATACCATTAATTATTACATTTATCTTCTTTCTTTTATAAAATTCGGATTTTCTTCATATCTCTCATATTCTAGGAAACACTAGAAGGTTCTAGGACGAATTATTTTATCCCTTTTTATTTCTTAAGGTGAAATTGCATTTTAGACCCATTATCTAATTCTAACTGAGGCATTTGTGCATGCAACCTTGAAATAAGAATATATGGGAAACATTTATCCAATAACCATCTTAATTTCTTTTAAATCAAAACCAAGGACAAAAGGAATGAAAATGAAGGTCAAAGCTTATAGAAAAGAGTACAAAGAGGTACAAAGGAGATTTCAGTATGTTACAACACTCCACCCCTTAAAAAGGATTTCGTCTCCGAAATCTCATACAAAGAGGGAAGGGTGAGTACGTAACATCTCATCTCTCAACTCCCAAGTGGTTTCTTCTAAACCATGGTATCTCCACAAAACCTTCACTAACTCTATCTCCTTACTCTTTAGCTACTTTACTCGGGAGTCAAGGATCTTCACAGGTAGTTCTTCATAAGTCAGATTCTCATTAATCTCCACAGGTTCGATAGTGAGTACATGAGACGGATCCTTAACGTACTTTCTCAACACAGAAACATGGAACACATTGTGAATCTTATCATAAGCCGGAGGCAAAGCTAGACGATAAGCACAATCCCCCACTTTATCTAAGATCTCAAATGGTCCAACATAGCGAGGACTCAACTTGCCTTTTACTTTAGATCTTGCAATAGAACGTATAGGCTTGATCTTTAGAAAAGCATAGTCTCCCACTAAGAAGCTTACATCAGACCTCTTCTTATCAGCATACATCTTCTGTCTGTCTTGTGCATCTTTCATCCGTTTCTTTATCAACTGTACCTTCTCAAGCATCATCTGCATGTCATCAGTCTTCACTAGGGAACGTTCACCAACATCATCCCAGTGCAAAGGTGAACGACAAGGTCTACCATAGAGAGCTTCAAAAGGTGGCATACCAATACTGGCTTGGTAGCTATTGTTGTAAGTGAACTCTGCCAATGGTAGATATCGGTCCCAGGCACCACCCCAATCCATCACACAAGCACGTAGCAAGTCCTCCAGAATCTGAACTGTTCTCTCGGACTGACCATCAGTTTGCGGGTGGTAAGCAGTGCTGAAACGCAGACCAGTACCCATCTCTTCCTGAATCTGACCCCATAAGCGAGAAGTGAATTTCGGGTCTCGATCAGAAACTATCACAGCAGGGACACCATGCAGACGAACTATCCACTCCACATACAACTGAGCCATCTCAGCAACTTTATACGTGGTTTTGAAAGGCAAGAAATGAGCAGACTTTGTAAGCCGATCAATCACCACCCAAACAGCATCATAACCTCTCTTGGACTTAGGTAAACCGGTAACAAAGTCCATTGTGATCTTCTCCCACTTCCATTCTAGAATCTCAAGAGGATGAAGAAGACCACCAGGTCGTTGATGTTCAATCTTGACTTGCTGACATGTCAAGCACTTCGCCACAAACAAAGCTATATCATTCTTCATGTTCTTCCACCATAAGCTTGGCTGTAAGTCCTTGTACATCTTGGTTGTGCCAGGGTGAATAGTTTACTTGGAACCATGAGCTTCACTCAGAACTTTCTATCTCAGATCACCAACATCGGGTATCCACAACCTTTGTCTGAAGCGGATAACACCATCCACTCCGACAGAGAAGTCAGATTGCGGTTTCTCAGATAAAGCTTTCAACTCTTCAAGCTCAAAACTCTCCAACAGTGCAGACACGACTTCTGAGATCCAGGTTGGTGTAACAGTCAAACTGGCCATATGAACACACAACTTATCTTCATCCACTGAATCAACAGGATGAGGCCTCCAACTGGCCACATGTTCAAGGTTTTCCCACACAGAACATCTCAGAGCAGCACAAACAGCATCCTTCTTGCGACTTAAAGCATCAGCTATGACATTTGCTTTACCAGGATGATAGGTGATGGTGAAGTTGTAATATTTAAGATATTCCATCCACCTACGTTGTCGCAAGCTCAGATCCTTCTGAGTCAACAGATATCTCAAACTCTTGTGATCAGAAAAGACTTCAAACTTTTCTCCATAGAGGTAGTGTCGCCAGATCTTCAAAGCATGAACTATGGCAGCCAGCTCCAAATCATGCGTAGGCCAATTAGCTTCATTAGGTTTCAACTGTCGAGAAGCATAGGCGATCACCTTTCTGTCTTGCATCAGAACACACCCTAAGCCTTGTCGGGATGCGTCAGTGTAGATGACATAGGGTATACCCTCAACAGGCAAAGCAAGAACGGGAGCAGAAGTCAGACTCATCTTCAACTTTTGAAAACTGTCCTCACATTCAGGGGTCCATGAGAACTTGACCTCTTTCCGAGTCAGCTTGGTCAAAGGTAAAGCCAACTCAGAAAACCCTTTGATAAACTTCCGATAGTAACCAGCTAGACCAAGGAAACTACGGATTTCTGACGGGTTTCTCGGAGCATTCCACTTTGTCACAACTTCTACCTTTGCAGGATCAACAACTATATGGCCGGAAGAAATCACATGACCCAGAAACATCACTTCCCTTATCCAGAACTCACATTTTGAGAATTTTGCATACAATTGATTTTCTCGCAATGTGTTGAGTACAATCCGCAGGTGCTCGCGATGTTGTTCCAACGTCTCAGAATAAACCAAAACGTCATCAATAAACACCACTGCAAACTTGTCAAGGTATGGGCGGAATACTCGGTTCATCAAGTCCATGAACGCAGCAGGGGCATTCGCCAAACCAAAAGGCATGACCATAAATTCATAATGCCCATAGCGGGTTCTAAACGCTGTCTTCGGAACATCATCATCCTTCACACGCATCTGGTAGTAGCCACTTCGCAGATCCATTTTGGAGAACACGGTGGCTGACTTCAGCTGATCGAATAGGTCGTCGATGCGCGGCAACGGGTAACGATTCTTCACTGTCACCTGGTTGAGCATGCGGTAGTCCATACACATCCGCAAAGAGACATCTTTCTTCTTCACGAACAGGACATGTGCTCCCCAAGGGGAAACACTGGGGCGAATGAAGCCCATGTTGAGAAGCTCTTCAAGCTGCTTCTTCAACTCCGCCAGCTCAGCAGGAGCCAAGCGGTAAGGTGGCTTCGATATCGGTGAAGTTCCAGGTATGAGCTCGATGGAGAATTCCACCTCACGAGTTGGTGGCAACCTGGGTAACTCCTCAGGAAAGACATCTGGGAAGTCCTTCACCACATCAACATGATCTAGGGCAGGAGGTGTAGCATCGAGAACAATGGAGGCTAGGAAGGCTCTAACCCTTATGAGACGAGCTTTTCAGCTTTGATGGCAGAGATGACGAACTGTCGCTCTCCACGCTTCTTGCCCTTGACACACACTCTTCCTTCATCATGATGAAATAGACTAACCTTGGATTCCTCACACAACAGAACAACTTTATACTTCTTTAACCAATCCATACCCAGGATGATGTCAAAGACGGTCATATCAAGCAAGACAAAAACTGTGGGAAACATTATTCCGGATATACAGAGGTTCAAGGTAGGAGTTTGGAGGTACGAGGAACAGATTTTTCCACTAGGAGTTTTTACATCTAACACATGATCCATAAACTCAGATTCGATTTCAAGCATAGAGGCAAACTGACTAGATATGAAGGTATTGGACGAACCAGAATCAAACAGAGCTTTTAAAGGATGCAAATTGAGGTGTAGTGTACCTTCAATCACTTCATTGCCTTCACCATTTTCTTCAGCATTGAGAGCAAACACTCTCCCATTCCGCCTCTCAGCTGGCGGACGCCTCGGGTTCTGGTTGTTGTTGTTATTCTGCGGTGGAGGTTTCTATCTCGGCTGTTGCGGTTGTTGAGCATTATTCTGCCCTTGCTGGAAACGGGGGCAGTTGGGTCGGATGTGCCCAACCTGGCCGCACTCATGGCAGGTTAGTGGAGGTCGGTTGCCAATACGAGCAGGTGCATTGTTGGCGGGACATCTTCTAGGAGGATGGTGGCGATTGCATCTGTTGCAGCGATCACGTCCACAGTTTTCATGCTGGTTCGGATTCTTCCTTTTATTGTTGTTGAAGCCACTGGAAGCCTGAAATCCCGGATAAGACTCGATGGCGAGAGCCTTGTCCACCATTTGTTGAAATGTGAGTGGCAGTTGTGGAACAAGGCTTCGACCAACATGATAGTTCAGGCCCTCCAAGAACAAGGTCGCTCTTCTGTCAGCTCCAAGGTCAGTGGCGTAACGTTCTAATAACATAAACTTCTGAACGTAGTCGGCCACACTCATGCTTCCTTGCTTGAGACTGTAAAACTCAGCCTCCTTCTTCCTCAGGAAAGCAGGGCAGATGTACTTCTCTCTGAACAACTTCAGGAACTGGGTCCACTCCATGGAGGAGGTATCTTGAGTGCGGGCAACTCCGTTCCACCAAACACGCGCCGGTCCATCCAGCATGTACGTCGCGAACCGAACCTTCTGGTGAGGAGGGCAAGCCATACCCTCGAAGGTCCGATCCAGGTCCAACTCCCAGTCGTCGGCTTTGTCCACCATGTTAGGCTCACTCTCACCCTTGAAGTAGGGTGGCTTCATCTTGATGAAGTCAGTGAGGGTGAACTCCCTCGGCTTGGCGGCAACATCAGCAATGGTGTTGAGTTGTCCCATCATGGTGGAGGACAACAACTGTTGCAACATCGCCAGTTCTTGCTCAGGTGTGAAGGCGGGAACACCAGCAGTTGGTTGGGTAACAGCAGGAGTCGCAGGAGTGTCGGGGTTGTCAGTGGTGGACTCCTGGTTTGTGTTGTCAAACAGGTCACCTCTCCTGAAATTAGGGTTAACATATTAAATTTTCAAGAGTAAAGAATCATAGATGAGAGGGAAAAGAAATAGAGATGAGAAAAGGATAACTAGAATGCTATTGCCTAAAAGCATACTATTTCGGGCAGTTCGTTTCAGCGTAGGCCAGGCCGGATCATATGGGCACGGGAGTCCCCGTATGCCAAGATAGTGGGTTGGAGGAAAATCTTGCCAGCCCCCATGCCTTGATCCTTTCTAGACACCCTTGCCTCAACTGCATGCCCTAATAGTCGCCTAAAGGCTCTGATACCATGATGTAAAAGGGGTGAGATTACCTCTTTACTAAAATTTAAAGGAAATACAAACATCCACAATTTTAACAAAAATTTAGACTTTGAGAATGATTGCATAATATTCCAAGTAAATAAGCATGAATCCAGATACATAATAAAATGTCAATAGCAGCGGAAAGAAAGAAATAACAAGCCTTCTAATGGCTTTGTTGTTTATTACATGATTGCTTTCTAAAAGAAAAGATAAGATAGATAAGAGGATCTAGCTATAGCAACCTAGCCATCCTTCTTGTCAAGCTAACGATCTCAGCAGAGGAATCTTTCTTCAAGCCCTTCTTTCACCTTGCTCAGCACCAACACCTGGGTAGTTGGGAAGACACCCACCAAGAGGGAAAACAAAGAAAAGTATGTGTTACAAGACTATTCTAACAATGGCAAAGAAAGTTGTAACAAGTAAATTAGGCTAGATATTTGGTGTAAAAAGATATCAAAGAGTATGAGGTTTTTATAAGAGAACTTGCCATTAACAAAATAAATAAAGGATTTTAGCATGTCATTTAATATGTCTATCTAACTAAGTAGGGTTGAGGCACCTACCAGACCTCTAACCTTAGGTGAGGGAAGAATTAAAAACATTTCCAAATCACCTACAATTTTTAATGGGGAGAATAATAAACATTCCCCTAGGGCGATTTTATACATGCCCTCTATGGGTGGTTGTACATAAGTACCACTACTTAAAGATTAAATAGAACATTTAATTTCATGCTAAAAAAAGATTTATGGCAAGGATAGTAAAGGCATATATAACATGGCAGTGGGGTATGAATACCCAAACAAGAGAATACTACATCTACATTTGAGGCAAATAAGCAATTTAAGTTTCAAGGATTCAATGGTTTAGATCAAGTTAAACCTCATAAAAGAAATATAGGTATTGGACTAAAGATTTCCCAACTGATAGGTAGATGCACAATCAAAACTCATACTAAACACATACCTTAGCCTTAGGTGTCCTAAATTTCCCCTTTTCAACTCTCCACACGAATTATAAACCCAAACTTCCTAAAATATCATTAGATTCATAAATTAGAATTACATGCATTCATTTAAAAGATTTAAAACCCTAATTTACTAACTTTTTGCACAAACTCTCGATTCAGACTTCAAAAACCTCATAACCATCTTAGTTAGGTTTTCCTGATCAAAATAACATATAATATTGTATATTTTGGAAATATGGATTCTTAGGGTTAATTTTAGTGATTTTAAGATAATTAAATCAATTTTAAAAACACATTTTCGCAAACCTCAAATCCAGATCTCCAAAACATTTTTATTAAATAGATCTCGTTTTCCTGATTTCAAAACACTATTTATTTTTAATTTTTGACCAACAGATTAATTTATAAAATTATTTAGCCTCGACCAATCACAGCCTGCCAGGTAGGCAAGACTGGATGGCCGAGCGGCGGCGAGCGCTCGGCAGCGGCGACCCGCGACCCGCGGTCGCTCGCTACCAGCCGCGCGGTGCGGTCAGACGGACCGGCGAAAAGACAAAAAGACCACGCGCGAAAAATCCAAAGAAGAAGGCGGACGAGGGCAAAATGGTAAAAAGCCACCCGTCGTCTTCCTCCTCTCGCCCGAGCGACGCGAGCAGGAGCTTGGCCCCGACTTTGGGCAATCCACGATACTCGACCAAACTCGACAAACAGGTACTCGAAAGAAAGAAGAGAACACGACGAATTCAAGGGTACCTTCAATTTGAACCGAGGTCGGCGGAGGAGAGAAGGAGAAGCGCCGCAAGCTTGGGACCTTCGGCGGCTTGTTGGGGGTCGAAACGTCCACGAAAATCCAAATTGAAGACACGAACAGGTTGCTAAGGTGATGGCGGTCGCTGGGGTTGCGATATTTATAGGCAAGGAACCCTAGACTAGGATGTGGGTAGGAGCAAGGAGAAGTAGCCGGCGGCCGAGTTGGGCGTTTCTCGAAAACGCATCTAATCCCAAACTTTTTGGGATAGATCGGTTCGGAATCTCGCAAGGAAACCAACACAAGTTATTTGAGAGAAAATCATCGAGTAAATCTCGAGATATATCGATTTTAAGAAAACGCAAACAAGGAACCTGTTTCCTTGTTCGACTAGAGGTAGAAGACGATCGAGGACCGCCCGATCGATGGACCCGAGTCCATCATGGATTCGGAGCCATCCGATCTCGCGTTGGATCAGGGAAATAACCCTTAGCAAAAGTCGATTAAATCTATTAGATTTTTAAATGTTTCTCTCTCTCTTCTTTTGGAGGCTCAAATGTTGTCCAAAAATTATCAAATTTTATATCCTGACTTATTTTGACACGTAGAATCCAATTATGGAGTTAGTTTTGCATTTTGAGAAAGTTTGATAGGTGAAATAATTAATATATCATTTTCTCTTTCCTCCTTCAAAAGAGGTGATAACATTATCTAAAATTAATGTGACTTCACCCATAAGTCTCCTTAAAGGTTGGGAATACGTTTTTGCAATTATCTTCACAAGTTGAGATTATCTTTATTTTTATTAAATAAATAGAACATTCTACACACCTTCTCTCTCCTATTTTACTCATTATTCATATATGATCCAAATTAGTTGCAAACTTGCACAGAGGCTTATTTTTATGTTTAGAATACAAATTTGAAGTAATTTTCCTGATTTGAGAGCATTAAGTATTTTATTTCTCTTTATTGGCATATTTCCTATATTCTTTTGATAATGTTATTAATATTTATATTTATGTTCCATTTTAAATGATACTTGACCCTCAAGTTACTTTTTGCTCAAGGAAACGAATTAAATTATCAAATTATCATGATGGTTTCAGATTATGATATTTGTTGCAAAAATCTTTGTAATTATCTTCTTTACCCATAAATTCTCATATTACCATTAATTATTACATTTATCTTCTTTCTTTTATAAAATTCGGATTTTCTTCATATCTCTCATATTCTTGGAAACACTAGAAGGTTCTAGGACAAATTATTTTATCCCTTTTTATTTCTTAAGGTGAAATTGCATTTTAGACCCATTATCTAATTCTAACTGAGGCATTTGTGCATGCAACCTTAAAATAAGAATATATGGGAAACATTTATCCAATAACCATCTTAATTTCTTTTAAATCAAAACCAAGGACAAAAGGAATGAAAATGAAGGTCAAAGCTTATAGAAAAGAGTACAAAGAGGTACAAAGGAGATTTCAGTATGTTACAACACTCCACCCCTTAAAAAGGATTTCATCCCCAAAATCTCATACAAAGAGGGAAGGGTGAGTACGTAACATCTCATCTCTCAACTCCCAAGTGGTTTCTTCTAAACCATGGTATCTCCACAAAACCTTCACTAACTCTATCTCCTTACTCTTTAGCTGCTTTACTTGGGAGTCAAGGATCTTCACAGGTAGTTCTTCATAAGTCAGATTCTCATTAATCTCCATAGGTTCGATGGTGAGTACATGAGACGGATCCTTAACGTACTTTCTCAACACAGAAACATGGAACACATTGTGAATCTTATCATAAGCCGGAGGCAAAGCTAGACGATAAGCACAATCCCCCACTTTATCTAAGATCTCAAATGGTCCAACATAGCGAGGACTCAACTTGCCTTTTACTGTAGATCTTGCAATAGAACATATAGGCTTGATCTTTAGAAAAGCATAGTCTCCCACTAAGAAGCTTACATCAAACCTCTTCTTATCAGCATACATCTTCTGTCTGTCTTGTGCAGCTTTCATCCGTTTCTTTATCAACTGTACCTTCTCAAGCATCATCTGCATGTCATCAGTCTTCACTAGGGAACGTTCACCAACATCATCCCAGTGCAAAGGTGAACGACAAGGTCTACCATAGAGAGCTTCAAAAGGTGGCATACCAATACTGGCTTGGTAGCTATTGTTGTAAGCGAACTCTGCCAATGGTAGATATTGATCCCAGGCACCACCCCAATCCATCACACAAGCACGTAGCGAGAGAGGTTATGGATTTTTGGAATGACTTTCTGAGTGGTAATAACACTCCTGTTAATGACAAGAATATTGAGGAGGGCAAAGGAATTTTGGGATCACGGGTGAAAGTAATCAGCCGTGAGCAGTTGGAACAAGCTCACTTGTATAGTTTACACAACATGGACGAAGTGAGTGTTTATATCAAGGAACATACCAATTTCATCAAGAGACAACATCCTCGAGCAAGTTTAATGTGGCTTTCTAGAGAGCATAATAAGACTTTTACTAAGTGGTTTGAAGATAAAGTCTTACATCAACTATATCAAACACCAAATGATATTACAGAAACTATCAAATGCCTCGCCTTTAAACCAAAACCGAATGTTATGTCTTATGAAGGGTTTGACATTAATGGGTTCACATATTACACAAAGCGCCAAGATGATAAGAGTGTCGTCCAAAACAGTGGGGTCACTCTTCAAGCGTTGACTATGTATTTTGCAAGTGAAAAGGATAAGAGTCCACATGAAGCTAAAATGTCATATTACGGTGTCATTGAAGACATATGGGAGTTTGACTACATAGATTTTAGAATTCCGCTCTTTAAATGAAATTGGGTTGATAACACTAAAGGAGTTATAGTGGATGAATTGGGTTTCACTTTGGTGAACTTTGAAAAGATTGGCGAGAAGGGTGAACTATTCATATTGGCATCACAGGCAAACCAAATATTCTATATCGATGATCCTGTAAATGATAAATGGTCGGTTGTTCTTCATGGTAAAAGGCAGTTCATTGAAGATCCTATAGATGAAGAAGAGTACTATGATAAGTATGATGACTCCAGTCCATTCTCTATTGGGTTGCCAACTCCACAAAATATTGAAGCTAATGATGACTTATATGTGCGCAAAGATCACAATGAAGGATTGTTAATTGATAAAAGATCACAATTTTAGAGGCATGTATGTTTATATTTTTTTATTGAAGCTAAATGTTTGCTTTTTTAATATCAATATCATTTTCAGATTTGATTTTTCATTATCTTCTAGTTAATACAAATGCTAAATGTTTGCCTTTTTCTAGTTAATACAAATGCTAAATGTCCTGTTACATGAAAAGGATCTAAAATCCAAAGCCCTAGAATGGGTCAAGTTCAAGTCAAAATGGCTACAAGTGTGCGTTTTGGGTTTTATATGTAAACGACCTTAGAAAATTTATGTAATCACTTGTAATGATGAATTGACTTGTAACTTAGAAGAGAAAAATGTTTGGGACAAATTTCACCAAGTGCTAATCACTTTAAATGCAAATTAGAAAACGGATTACAGGAACTTGGTTGGTCGAGTTTTCCTGGATTGAAACTCGACCGATCATCCTTGGTTGATTTTCTGAAGATTGCATCGGTCGAGTTGTGCACTCACAGAACTCGACTGATGCAATCTTCAGAAAATCGACCAAGGATGATCGGTCGAGTTTCAATCCAAGAAAACTCGACCGACCAAGTGCCTGTAATCCATTTTCTAATTTGCATTTAAAGTGATTAGCACTTGGTGAAATTTTGCCCAAACATTTTTCTCTTCTAAGTTACAAGTCAATTCATCATTACAAGTGATTACATAGATGTTCTAAGGTCATTTACAAAGAAAACCCAAAACGCACACTTGTAGCCATTTTGACTTGAACTTGACCCATTCTAGGGCTTTGGATTTTAGATCATTTTCAGATTTGATGTTTCATTATCTTCTAGTTAATACAAATGCTAAATGTTTGCCTTTTTAATGACATTTTCAGATGGTTGACCATGATGAGCATGAAGTCCATGATAAGCATGCTATCCATGACGAGCATGGTGAGGATACCAATGTAAGTTCTAAAAACATATCCTGTATTTCTATAAAATTCATTATCTTCTAGTTATGTCATATATCCCATATTTCTATATTGCGCTAATTCAGTGTGTTTATTTTTGTCAAATTTTAGGTTGATGATGCACAGGTACCCACTGAAGCACTGGAGCAACTTGATTCGAAGCACCAAACACTTAACAAGAAAAGGGGCATCACTCTGTTGAAGAAGTTAATAGCGCTAAGTGGCAGTGGATCCAAATTGGTTGTGGAGTTTGATAATGGAGGAAACACAATTGGAGTGAACCACAATAATTTTGTAAACTATCTTGGGTGTGTCCCTCGAAGCCATTGTGGTGTTAAGTATGATAATTGGCATAAAGTTCCTCAGGGGAAGAAAGACTTGATATGGAAGGATTTATGTGTGAGTTATTATTATTTGCAATTATATTTTGTAGATTAGAAATTATATTATTTGCAATTCTATTTTTGGATACTAGTTAATAAGAATTCTATTTTACAGAATCTGTTTGCATTGGATGAGAAGCTGCATCGTAAAAGCGTGATGCAACGCGCTGGAAAGATGCTTAGGAACTATAGGACAAATCTCAACAGAGAATACATAAAATATGGTGATAAGAAGAAGAAGTCATCCCTTGAACAGTGGAACTTCTTGGACAAAGAAGATTGGGACAATTTTGTTGCTTCAAGAAAATATGAAGAATTCAAGGTATTAGGCGTCACTCCCAATTTAATTAATATACGTTGTATTCACCTATTCAAGATTAACATTTAGTGCTACTAACCAAATCATTAATGTTCATACTAACTAGGCCCTCAGTGAGGCGCAAAAAGCAAGGCGTGCACTGAATGTGCATGACCACACTATGGGTCCAAAGGGCTATGCAAGTGTTCGCCAAAGACTACATGCGGAGTCTGCGGGTACTCAGGAGTCTGCTGCTAATCAGGAGTCTGTCACACCCATGCCTCGCCATGATATCTGGATAGCTGGGAGGCAAAACAAGAAGGGTGAAATAAAGAAGCCCGTAACTGCTGAGGCGGTTGCAAAAGTGGTAAAATACAACTCTTAGAGCAATCGTTTGAATATTGATTATTGTGGTGTTAACTTACCAATTTCTGTTGATGGTGATTAGCGAGAGCTACACGAGCAGAGGAAACAAGGCACGTTCATCCCTCAGGGCACAAGGGATGAATTGACAGTTGCTCTGGGTAACCCAGAGCATCCTGGACGTGTTAGGGGTGCAGGCACTGGTGTGGGCATCAAAGCATTCTTTGGGCCATCTCATCGCAAACCCAGAGTGGGACTTTCACCAGAAGAGGTAACCTATTCTTTTTTAAGAATGTTACTGCAAAAGGGAATTCAATAATAAGAAGCTAATGTTTCTTTTATCCATGTATAGGAGAATAAGAGAGTCGAGGATATAGTTGCCAAGAAGGTCAATGATATAGTTGCTGAGAAGGTCAAGGAAGAATTGCCGCGGTGGCAGGCATCTCAGGCTTCCAATCAGCCTATGGCGACCCTCTCTTCTCCTGATGTACAGACTACAAGTAATCCTGTAGACCCACCGCCTAACACGTCTGATGTAAGTATTGTTTATGACATTGTAGCTAGTCTTTGCAAGATGATATGTTTTCAAGATGATATGTATATATGTATAATATTCTTTACATAAATTTGTAGGCATTGAAGCCATGCCGCTTAAGAATGCAAGACTATGTTGTTGCAGAGGCGTAGGCTTACCCGTCCCTTACTGGGGCAATGTTTCACGGGACTCCAATGCCACAGGGCTACGTTCGTGTGAGCCTGATACATGTGTTACCCGATTGGAGGGAAGCTACATTGCCATATCCCCACCCGGATATTGATACACTTGCTGAGGTAGAAGGCGGGGTGATATTGTGGCCCAAAGCAGATGTCATCTACACTACTGAAATTGTAAGATAAATTTACATTACTTTAGATTGTTAATGTGTATATATGAGGTCAACTGATCTGAAATTATATATACAAGTTAAAAAGAAGACACCCGGAGCACCTAGGCCTCCACCTCCACTTCCTGCATTACCAAGTTGGGTTCCAACTGACCTAAAATACTCGTTAGGTCCTGCTTGTAGGGGAATGACATGTTGGCTACGGGCACATAATATACATTGCCCTATAATTGTTTCTTTAGAAGAAGATTATGTAGGTCAATCATACGATAGCTCTTTATTTATACAAGATATTATTGAGCTATTTATGTATGATTGGCTGAATACATCAATGATAGAGACATGGATAAGGTGAGATCTTGTTTATACATCCATATACCTTGTGTAAGATCTGGTGATCTGGTTTCTTATATATTAATGTATACGTAATACATGTTTTGCAGCTACTTAGTCGAAGATCAATGCAAACAATTTGCATTTGATCATGTGGGATTTTTGATTCCATCATTGATTAGTATGGTAGATAAAGATCCTAATAGTGTTCAACAATACTGTATAGATGCTTTTACAATTTTCGGTCAGCCAAAGAAGATGATAATAATAGCTCCATTCAATGTCAAGTAAGTTTACTTTATTTATAATTTGGACTTAAGAAAATTCTATTTTTATTGTGCATTTTGAGTTATTAATTTTTAACTTTTTTACCTCTAGCGGTAGACATTGGGAGTTACTAGTTATTGTCCCCGGGATATTCACTATTTATTATCTAGATCCTGCGGGAAGTACATTGAACACTAAAATTGGACACGTAATGATAATGCCATTATTCTGGTGAGAAATATTTCATTTTTATATCCGTTAACATCTGTTATTACATTACTATTGAATTACGCAATGTACTGTGTTACATTAACATGTAGGGGTTTAGATGCATTCAAAAAGGCTGGAGGAACGGTCCCAAGGAAAAAGAACCATCCAATAAATTGGGAGAACGTAAAAGTAAGTTCCCGGCTCCAATGTATATATTATTGATGTGAACTGTGCTTAGTAGTATTTTTTAATATTTTGTATGTTTCAATTTATAGTGCGCTACACAAGATAACGGCTGGGCATGCACATACTATGTGATGCGATTTATGCAGATGATTACCCGACATGCCGCATTGGATATTAATACCATACATGAGGTATTATATATAGTCTCATTAGTTAGTATGAAATATATCAATCTTATTTTTATATTATTACTTATATATACATCATTCTCTTTACAGGTGTTTAAAACTGACCACACTATAGGTAAACGCTTAAAAAATGTACATGCTCCATATACGATGGAAGCATTAAATGAAGTAAGAGAAGAATGGGCAAAAGCCATACAAGCAGTTGCGATTGTAAGATATAATTGGGATGCTGATAGCGATGCTGAATGATATTTTGTAAATGAATATTTCTGAATGTTTCTACATGTATTTGAATATTTCTACATGTGTGAATGTGAGAATTGAATTGATGTCTGAATGTATCTACTTATGTGAAAAAATATTTGTTGATTTTGCAGGTTTGTGGCTTGTTTGTAGGCTGATATCAATGGATGTCATAAACCTGCAGTTCCGAAAACTGAACTGCATGTTCTCATCCTACTGACCAGCCACAGCAGGCCTGCAAACTGATAAGAAAAAAAAATATAGGCTTCGATTATTTATAGAACACCGTCATCAAAGGCCTACAACATCAGTTATTGGATAAAAACTGACGCCTGATATGACAAACAACCCGACAGAACGGCCGTGGTGGAAAAGGCGTTGCTTATTCGTATAAAACTGATGCCTATAGACCATATATGCGTCGATTGTTTAGTTGCTAACCGACGCAGAATGTGTCCTAGGTGTTGCCCTTTTTTGTGGCGCTAACCCTATAGACGTCGGTCAACTATATATAACCGACGCCTATAGACCATATAGGCATCGGTTGTTTAGTTGTTAACTGACGCAGAAAGTGTCCTAGGTGTTGCCCTTTTTTGTGGCGTGAAACCTATAGACATCGGCGAACTATATATAATCGACGCCTATAGATCGTATAGGTGTCGGTTAGAAAACTGACGCCGAAGAGTTCGACCTTTAGCGGTGCCCACATAGGCGTCTCTTAAAAACCGTCGCCAAAGGGGGTTAAACAACCGACGCCAAAGGCGTGTTCTGTAGTAGTGATAGTCGATACTCTGTCGATCTTGATCATGTTGCAACTTTCAATGAAATTACTGATATCCATCATTGGGTCTTCCATGTTGTGCCCATAGAAAGCCTGTGACTTGACCAATGACACCAATCCTATATCAATCTTGTAGCTACTAACATTTATGGCTTGTCTCTTTATTGGCCCTCGTTGGGCCATTGAGGAAGACACCTTGATTTTCTCCCAAATTGTCTGTTCTTTTGTTGTGTCACCCATCTCTACTGGTTCTTTTGGTCCTTTTGGAGGTGGTGTTAGAGTAGGCAGTGGTGGAGTTTGAATTAGCCTTCCTGCTGAGTTCACTCAATTATCATACTCAATTCCTTAGCGTAAAAGCTCCACCTAACTAAAGTCTTGTGGAGACAACTCACTGTAGTCGTGAGCTCTAGTGTGCACCATACACTAGTACCTGAAATTTTTGAAAACAATGTGAGAAGGGGTACTAAGACCTGAAGAAATGATATTTAAAATTTTTCTTGAAAGAATAAAAAATAAAAATAAATAGTGTAGCCTAGAGTGGCCGATTACAACACTCGTAGTACTTGATTTTCCATTTCCCCAGCAACGGTGCCAAAAACTTGATATATATTTTACTATATGCCCTAAAACACAAGCACACTCTATTAGAGTAATATAGGCCAATGAGAACTGGATATCAAACACAAGGAAACATAAATTTAAAAACTACTACAAATTGTAATTTGATCAGCTAGACTGAAGAAAACTTTGATTGGAGTTTAGTTAACTAAGAATGCAGAAAATGAATCTAAAATTACTAGTGATTGATCGCAATTGGATGGAATTCCTTAGGGTTACAGTTTCACCTGGGTTAACATTGTAGTTAATAGTATAACATTAATAGAGGTCTCTCCTAAGTCTGGACTAAGAGCCTGTAGAAAGAATTACTCAGTCTCATGGCATAATTCACTACCTAATCAAATACCAATCTCATTCTTGTATCGATTATGTTATTAGTTAGGTGCTTTATTAAAAACTCTAGGTAATTTCCTCATATTCGTAAGGCACATTTCTCAAAGGGAGATATAAAATATGTATTTCTATGAATTTCCAACATTTAATTCCCTTTCTCAAAGCAATTAAAGGTCTAATTAACTACCGACATGTCAGTACTACCAACGTAGGTGTCAGTCCTACTGACCCCCTTGATAACTACAACCTCCTATGACCTCGTCGATACTACCAAGCACAAAATTGATCGTATCGAGTTTCCTTGATTAATTGTGAATCAAATGATGTGATGTTGTTGGTAGTATCGACTTCCAAAGTCGGTACTACCGAGAATCCTCGATTCTTCTCTATTCCATACTGAGAATGTGTCGGTACCACCGACTTGAAAGTCGGTAGTACCGAGCTACGTAGATTCTTGTAAAATTACCTAAAATTACCAAAATCCAAACATAAGCTCTTGAAATATAATAAATCATTCAAAAACATTAAAATGAAAAAAATTGTGCACAAATACCAATATAAAATAGCTTATGAAAATGACATTTATCCAGTGAATCAGTTGTCAAAATGCTATTTATGTGCTCTGAAAGCTTTTCAATCTTCATCTACAACCATGAATGAGACAAAGAGCCATCCTTTTTGGGAAGCTTCCCAAGAATACCTTGACCACTTAAGGATTAAATTTATCCACCTTTAGTCTTGCACCAAAAGGCTTCCCAATTTCACCTATAAGCTATGCACTCTTATAATGAAATAACATCTAAATTTGAGTCAATCATTCTATCCTTGAGCTACTCATTCCCATGTTTACTCAAGAATATACTTACTTGAAGGACCTCTAACTCGGCTTGATCCTTCTTGGAAAAATCTTCATCATATTCCCATAAGGTTACTTAATCCTAAATCTGGGATATAATTGCCAAATCTTGACTAAAATATCAACTCACGCTTGAGTATACCAACTCCATTTTATATAAGAGGGAAAAATTGGAACCAAAAGTTGTAGATGTCATATTCTTGTGTTACATGGAGATAAGGAACATGTATTGTTTTTTATCACTAGTTTTGATAAATATGGTAAAGACGCCAACACAATTATGAAGTTCCAAGATGAACTCTCTTTGAGAATGTGTTCCCGTTGAAAATTAGGTTGCCCCAAGAAGCTTTTTACCAAGGTGCAAAATGCATAGGTTCCATTCCTAGTCATGTGGAAAGGATGAAAATTGTAAGGGTGACTCTAGACCTAATATTTCCTAGTTGGATGATCCTAAGGAAATATTAAACCTTGGAGAAGTAAATTGGTTATGGCATGCAATGACTCATTTCCTAAAATGCTGAATCTATGTATTAGAAGGAAGTAGTTAACATTGAAATTCAATAAATTCTCTCTAACGGTATATGGGAATTGGTGGATTTACATCTCAGTAGTTCAATTTTTAAGTTTAAATGCATCTTAAAAAGGAATTAAATGCAAACATGACAATCAATAAGTTGAAGGTTAGGTTAGTTCCTGAGAGTCACACAAAAATTGAGGTAATGTATTATTTTAGTACAAGTTCTAATATGTCCCATATGACCATGATTCATGCACTTATCACATTGGATTCCATATATGACCGTCCTATCCATCAAATGGATGTGAAGACAAAATTCTTACATGTTTATTTATATGAGGAAATTTGTATGGAACAACCTCGGGTTTTGGGGCATGCAGAAAGGATTCAAACAACCTCCTTTGAAATGGTATGAAGGTTTTATTTTGGAATATCATCCTTTGGTTTTGTTTCCAGTGATTTTGACAAGTGTGTCTATTGCAAAGTTCTTAAAGATGGGTTCTTATTTTATTCCTATAACGGAAGATATATAGAGCCTTTCAAGGAGATAGTGATTTTTCAAATCTCTCAAAATAGAATTTGTTCCACACATAATATGCCATGGTTCATTACTTTGACAGGGTGCAAATATCTAAATTTCACCATTTTACCTGGCCAGCGTAGCTCAGGTGGTAGGCATGGTGTCCCCCTCCGAGGGGATCCTGGGTTCGAGCCCCCTATTAAGCGTTGTATTTACCACCCTCCAGCTATTCGGGCTATGGCTGGGCAAAGGATGCGGGGGCATCCTGTAAAGGTTGTCATAATCCTTAAATTTCACCATTTTAGATACTTTTACAAACCCATTACCGATACTAAGTAGCAGTCTCAAATTTGTATATACCTAGTGGTTCTGATATGAGAGTTGTAAATGACATTAAGTGATTCTTGTGTAGTAAATTTGATATGAACGATATGCTAGTTGTTGATCTGTAATGACCCCGCCTCCCAGTAACCCCCAATTAAGGGAGACCAAGAGGTCAGAGTCGTTATCCCAATTTCTGGATCAAAGGTTCGACAAATAATCGATAATTATCAAATTATACTAAACTAAACTGAAAGGCTGTAATAAAAATTAACTTTGCATACCTTTTTCAAAAACATTGGACATCTATTTCTATCCACATCCGGAGTCTATTCTAACTAATCCTCCTTTGCACTTTAATTCTCATTTAATTCCACATATGCCACTTTACTATTTGTTCTTTTCACTTGTACCTAAAACGCCGAAAAACAAAATGTCGGTCAGCATAAAGCTGGTATGTGGAGGGAACAATGATCATGCAATTAATATCAACATATTGTAGTCAATTACAGTTTAATAAACAACTTTACATTTTAAACATAACTACTCAATCCATTCATACCCTAGCCTCTGCGCTGTCCCTGCAGTGGACCTGGATGCTACCTTCCTTATGGTAGATCCCCATTAAACCTTGCATGATCCTACCTAATAAGTAGATCAATATCTAGGGTTGAGTCGCATGGCACTACCCATAGGTAGCCCAATCCCTAACTCTTAATAATTTTATGGTCTCACTTATTAGGTCGACCCTTTACCAGATTACCCTTTTCATCATTAGCAAAGCCACAGAGGAAGACTAGGATCTAGGCCAGTCATGTACACATATTTAGGGTGATAATCATAGTCACTTTATAGTTGCATGAAATAAAAGTCATCCAAGCAGTTATTTTCAGGCAACCGATAAAAACGTTCGAGAATCGCCGTGAAACTAAAGTAATTATTCATAAACGTAACCACATACCTATCAGGCTGATTTGAGATAGAATAATCCAATCAAGAAATCCAAATAGGCAAGCAAGCACATTATGTGATCCTAAAATATGCATACAATTTCCTATTATTAATCATGCCATCAAGATCTATTAAACCTAGCTCGCTTCCTAGGGTTTCTAGTCCACTTTTAGGGTTTCCATTTCAATTAGGGTTTCCCTTCATCTTTTACTATTTTAAACCCTAAGTTAATACAATTACTCACAAACCCTAATTATCTCATCCATTCTTCTCAAAAGATATTATGGTTACCTTTTAACAACATATAACCTTATTTTCAGATTAAAGGCATTATTATCCATCAATTAATCCCATTAAGCCTCTTTTACATTAAAACTACCATTTTTATCCTTTTAATCCATGACAAGTTCATTATGCCCATTTATCATCAATTCATAGTTCATTATGGTCTAATTCACATATGAACTCTATTTGTCATTAATTCTACCATTATCCATTAGAAAACCCTAATCACTACATTAAGGGTATTTATCCACAATTAGGAACTTTTATACTTGAAATAGCTTGGAATTATCATATCTCAACTTTATTCATGATTTTGAATAATTAAAACCATTATGAGTCACACTTACTAATATTAGGGTTTTAAGGCCCATTAAAGCATATTTATGCATGAAACTCTAAATTAAACCCATTATGTGCAAAGTTCATCTTTTTTTTTATCTTAATGTACCTTTTTACAATTAACATGTTAATATCAACTTTTATCATCCATTAAACCCTACTAAACACATTAATCATCTCAAAATAGGGTTTCCTAATCTTTAATTCATTAAAGTTGATAACTTACACTACTTTTCGAATAGCAAGCAGAAAAAGGCTTCAATTATATTTTTATTGCATTCCTCGAGTTCTTCTGAGCAAAATTCATATATTATGCATATCCATCCGAGCTACCGTAAATTAGATATAAATTTTGCAAGAATTACCTTTTTGGACAAATCAGAAGCTGCCACGTCACCTCATTCATGCAACGTTGCTCAGCGGGTTTGAAAACATAACAGATTGAGGAAACTGCCCTCAGTTAAGTTGTTGGCGCTTCGTACCCCGGAGGGGTAAAATGGTCCAACTCCACCCCTTCTCCTTCTACCTCGCGAAACCCTGAGGCTGCCGCCTGTAGAGGCTCGGGGGAAGGTTTCCTCCCTCCATCCTCGGCTCCTCAACACTCTCAAAGGTCCTACTTCCTCCGCCACCCTCCGCTGCATCTCTCCGTGCATGGCCATACCCTCAAGTCGTGGCTAGGGCGGTCGACTCAGGATGGGCGGTCTGCAACCCGCGGCCAGCACTACAGTCGTGCTACGACTTTCATGCTCGAGCTGAGGCATGAGGGAGATGGTTGTACTTCTCTCTGACAACGTGCGACATCCCTCTTCCACCGTGATGGTTCCATGGTTCCTCGCTGCCCCAGAGGAAGAACGATCCACATGACCAGGGTTGAAAGAAGAAGACAAAGGAGAAGAGGAAGAGAGATACTTGGGATTTCTCTTGAACTCGAGCCAGGGGCTCTACCCCTTATATAGGGGAGGGTATTCACACCCCAAGATGTGCATCCACGAGGACACAAGTCCTTTTCCCAAAAGGAAACATATTTTCCTTAGTTAAGAAGCAACTTCTCTCTCTTCATTATCCCTTTAAATATACTTTGTTCTTTAGATATTAGGAATTCGAAATTCCTCTCACTTATTCTCTTTATTGCTTGACTTTTAACCCATTGGCCACGAAATTATATGCTCTTTTAATAGAAAATGCTTCCTTTTTATCAATACCACAAAATTCATTAATAATGTATCACATTATCCTCTTATTTTGCATTATTGGTATTTTCTCTTTCTTTCTTCTCCATTGGGGCTCCTTGGACCCCAAGAAACTCTAAGATTTCGAAATTCCTTTTTAAGGATACTTATTATCCTTCTAGATACATCTATATTCATTATTTCTCATTATCTTATTTATTTCTTATTAAAATATCTCTTTTTGAGGATTTCTCTTTATCTTTCTTTTAATTTTCCTCCTTGGCATCCCTTTTAACATTAGGAATCCTTGGGATACGAAAATCCACCAAGGGTAACTCAATTATACCCCTTTTCACTTATTTCCCACATTTTATCATTGTTTCCAATTTCTTTCTTAATAAAGAAATATTTAATTGATCTTTCCTTTTCTTGATGCATTATATTTGCATCTTTGGACTCTTTGGAACCCAAGGAACCGAAGAGGCACTAAATCCACCTTTGGATTAAATTCTTTTTCCTTCTAGAGGTTTCTACATTTTTTTTCTCCATTTCTTATTAATAATGGAGTTTTCTTTGGTCTTTTCCTTATTATTGGGCCTAATAGCCAATAAAGCCCACAAAACAACCAACAAGGCTATTGTAAACGAACTCATTTATTCAAAACGAATTATATCATTATTTGTGCCAAATATCTTTAATATGAGAAATTACATTTCTCACCAAATGAACCCGAAAATTGGGGTTGTAACATGATCATTTTTTGGCCTCAAAGTATAAGATTCATTGATGGTATCTCTAACTCTTAGTCTCTATGTTAAAAAAATATTGGAGAAAGGTAATTAAAATTCATGTAAACATGTAACAGCCTCATATGATTCATATAAGGCTTTATCCAAGGTTGAAATTGGTATTCTTGTGTCTCTAATGAAGTACTCTTAGATTACTTAATGTTTGATCTATCTTATGAACTATACATGATAAAACATTGTGTTTTCACTATGTAAGTTAAATAGATACACAAGTTGTCCCAATAGATCTCACTGGGAAGCTCTTGACATAGTTCTCAAGTACATCAAGGCAACATATTCCCTTAGGTTTCATAGTCATATATAATCTTATGTACTCTATGTATATATAGTGATTCAAGTTAAATTGCCAACAACTCATAGAGAAATGGGGTCTCAGGATATGTATTTGATGTGATGATTTTGAGTCACATTTAGAGACATATTTTACTTGTGTTTTATGCATTTTTTGGTCATTTTGGTGGTTAATATTGCATAATTCATCTACTTTGGTTTATGATCTTTCTCTACGTCAAATCTCCCTTATTTCAATATTTTGAGCATAAATTATTACAAGAATATGTTTTGTTTCGGCTTATGTGATTTTGTGTTGAAATTTCAGGAAAAACAAGTATCTGCTGCTATCAATACCATCGACAGTGGTTGATACCATCGACCTGACCACAGGCAGCCAGCCGCAAGGAGTAGAAAAATCTCGATACTATCGACAGGAGAGTCGATGGTATCGAGATAACATCAGGTTGCTTCAGAAAAGAGAGTCGATACTATCGACATAAAAGTCGATACCATCGACGAGTGGAGCTACAACGACGTAAAAGGATAAAACTGATGCCTATAAAAGTCGATACCATCGACCCACGTCGATGGTATCGAGGTGGCATCAGTTGCGACAAAGAAAATAAAAGAAGACCAGCCGATATAGTGCAGGGTCGATACCATCGACTCACGTCGATGGTATCGACACCGTCAGATACATGTTTGCTTCAGATTGATCTAAATCTGACAACTGTGGTAATTTGGCGACCTAATTCAGAGATTATACCTAATGACGGCAGCCAAGAGCAATCTATCACGTCACTAGCCATTGCACACGTCCTGAGAAGGTGTGGAGAGAAGAACGTAGCCCAGAAGCACGCCCCAGCCATTCCGGACGCCGAAGAAGACGATTTCCACCACCGAAGGGCGGGAGAACGTGTATTCTATGCCAAGGAGCGATTGGATCTTCTCCGTTCAGGGGTTTCACCACTCAATCACGTTTTTCTCATGTTTCCCTTGTTCTCTACCATGTTTTGCTTTGAAATGAACATGCGGGGCTAATCCCCTTTGTCTTTAGGACCGGGAGTAGCCCGAGAATTCATTGTATGGCAATTTTATAATAGTAATTCATCATTTATCTCTTAAATCCGTGGTATAATTTCGTTTTCTCAATTATATTGTTATGCTTGATCACCATAATAATAATCTAATGCCCTTAGTTACTTTGAAAGAAGAATTATTGGTTGAAAAGAGACGCAATTCACGTTAATTGACAAATCCCTTGAACAAGGTGGTGTAAGATTGATGGTGGATACCCAGAGATCGTTTTTAATGCACCTAGTTTAGGGTATAGGTTACTACGACGGTAGAACCGACCTAGACATAGGTAGTGAATTGTAACACGACAGTGGACAATTCTGATTTCAGGCCACTACCCGAATAGAGAGATAAATCTGAATGACTACATAGAATTTAATACAATGAAAGCCTGCGGTGAAACCACAATCCTAAAGATCTCATCTTGAATTGATTAAACTAATCATTTAATGGATTGCTTTGCTTTGCTTTATTTCATTTTCTTTTAATTTTACAATAACTTCCAACTATTTAATCGGTCTAGCTGATTGCAAGTAGTTAGTAGTAGTCTCCGATAATTCATGTGTCCCTGAGTTCAACTCAGGCCTCACAAAGGCCTATATTACATTGACACGTACACTTACGTTCCTACGCACGTAAAAAGCATGTCAAATTTTTGGCGCCGTTGTCGGGGAATACGACAGTTGTCGGCACTACGAGTGCTGCAAGAGGCCACTCTAGGCCACTTTTTATTTATTTTTTATTATTTTGAAATCATTTCCAAAAAATTATATCTTATCTTCGCATCTTGTAGTTGTCTAGCATGGTACTGAACTTAAATTTTCTCTTTGCATGGTGCAGACGCGTAGCACAGACTACACGCAACAAGCACCAGAGGTTCCATTGCCGGGACCGGAAGACGAGGAGGATTTCAATCAAGACCATCTGGAAGAAATAGACTCGGAATCCAAATAGGAAGAGATGGCAGAGCCACAGACAATATGGGAGAAGATCAAGGCTTCTTCTTCATCCGCTTCAAAGGGGCCGATCAAGAAGCAGGCGATCAATATTCTGACATAAAAGATTGATCTTGTGTTAATCAACCTGGTGAAGTCGAATGCATTCCATGGGCTCAAGAACGAAGACCCAGTCACGCATATAAGCCAATTTGTGGAAAATTGTGACATGATAAAATTGACAGATTTCCACAAGAGACGCTTTACTTGAAGTTGTTCCCGAGTTCTCTAGCAGGGAATGCACAAGAGTGGTTGCACAACCTGTACGATGAATATGTGGAATCCTGGAACCACATGGTGGAGGTTTTCTTTGAAAGGTTCTTCCCACCCGAGAAGACCAATGACATGATCAGGAAGATCCACAACTTCACTCAGAAAGCAGGAGAGACCTACTCTGAGACCTGGGAAAGGTTTCAGATCATGCTTAGGCGGTGCCCGCATCACAGGCTTGACAAGGAGACACATGTCAAGATCTTCTATTTTGCTCTCTCCGAGCATGATAGAAGTAACCTCGATTCAGAAGGCTCAGGATTCTTCTTGAACAACACAGACACGAGGTGTTGGGAAATCCTTAAGAACATGGCCAAGAAGCAATCGTGGGGCGACAAGGACGCTGTTGAGCATGTTCGAGTAGTAGGGGAGTCAAAAGCAATCAAGGAGCTGAATGAGAAAATGGACCTTCTCGCGAAGAAACTGCTTGCAAAAGAGGATACTGAATCCAAGGATGAGGCACAAGTCAAATTCATGAGGCAGCAGCAAGGTTACAGAAATAATGATTACTCATGGAGGAAGGACAAGAAGTTCTCTTGGAAGGATCCAAACAACTTTTTGCAGGACCCAGATGTAAAACCCCAGCCAGTAGCGGAGGACAAGAGCACGGAGTTGCTCAACCAAGTGATAAAGCAAAATCAAGAATTAATGACTACTTTTGTCCAGCAGATAAAGCAACAGGGGGAATTTATGAACCAGTTCGGGCAGACACTGCATAGCCATGGGGCTCAGATGAGGACAATAGAGACATCCATGGCACAAATGGCAGCCGAGATAGCCAATCTGAAAAAGCCGACGCAATAAGGTTTTCCGGGTAACACTAATGTTCTAGGAGGAAACCAACAGGCGAAGGCCATCTTGCTGAGGAGTGGCAAGAAGCTGTTAAACCCCAGAGCCGATGAACCAAGCAAACCCCAAGTAGAAATTGAAGGTGAGGCCACTGAGGAGCTGCCCATACCGGTCACAGAACCAGTTGCGGATATAGCAGTGGATGCTACTGAAGATCCTAATGATGATGAGGAGGAGACGCAGAAAAGGACACCTTATGTGCCACTGCATCAAAGGGCACAGGCTGTCCCGGTCCCATATCCGAACAGTGCAAAGGCAAGGAAAGTGGATGCCCAGTTCAAAATGTTTCTAGAAAGTTTCAGAAAGCTTTCAGTCAACATCCCATTATTGGAAGCAATTGAGCAAATCCCTTCTTACGACAAATTTCTGAAAGACATCATTACCAAGAAGAGGAAATTCCTAGTCACTGAGGTTGTAGTGCTTAAGGAGCAGGTGAGTGCCTTCATCATGGGCACATTGCCACCAAAGAGGTAGGATCCGGGCTGCTTCAACATCTCATGTTACATTTGGAAAGTGAAGTTTGGTGATGCACTATGTGACTCCGGGGTGAGCATAAACTTGATGCCCCTCTCTACATTCAAGAAGCTGGGATTAAAAGAGTCACGACGGAGTAACATGACAATCCAATTGGCAGACAATTCTGTGGTGAAGCCATACGATATTTGTGAAGACATGCTAGTGAAAGTAGATCGCTTTGTATTTCCAGTAGATTTTATCATCATGGAGATGCAAGATGAACAAGGCAATGAGTTACTACTCGGATGACCCTTCCAAGCAACAGCTGATATGATACTTGAGATGGGGAGAGGTCGTTTGACCTTGGGTATAGCTGATGACCGCTTCGAGATGGTCATGCCTTACAGCACCACGTCACCTAAAGCCAAGGAGCAGTGCCACATGGTATAACATTTTGATCACAATATCTCACTTTGTCTAGGGAAGCCATTTTTAGATATGGCTCATGTAATGACCAAGGTGGAAAAAGGGACATTGGCTGTAGACATCATGGAGTAGTCCAAGGTGGTATCCCTTAGCAAGGCTGTAGGTTTTCCGAATGATGAGGAGGAGGACATTCCTCCCTCTATTGAAAATGAAGCTATAGCACATGCGGTTTTTGACGCACATCCCGAATTACCACTTGAAGCCTTCTTAGTCAATATCACATATGATTGGATGAGAAGAAAGTCACTGCAGGAGTGTGCCAAGATGCTTCACATGTTGTCGTGCTTATATGCGAGGTACTATGAAGACTTAGGAGAACTCCCACCACCGCTTCAATCATCCTTAATCAACCTACCAGAATTGGAGTTGAAGCTGTTGCCACCACACCTGAAGTACACATTTCTGGCTGAGGAAGAAAAGCTGCCTATGATTATATCGGCTTATCTGAGTGCCTAGGAGGAGGACCAGCTGCTTATTGTGATGAAGAACCACCGAAGGGCATTCGGGTGGTCGGTTGCAGACATCAAGGGGATCTCCCCTACTTTGTACCAGCACAAGATTTGGCTCGAGGAGGGAGCCAAGCCGGTGAGCCAGCCGCAACGTCGACTAAATCGGAGCATGATGGAGGTTGTTAAGAAGGAGGTGATTAAGCTTCTTTCTGCATGTATCATCTATGCTATTTCTGACTCGACGTGGGTGAGTCCTATGCAGGTAGTCCCTAAAAAGGGGGGAATCACTGTTACCCATAATCTTTTAAATGAACCTGTCACCACCCGCTTGGTAATCGGGTGGCGTGTTTGCATAGATTACCATCGATTGAATGCCGCTATGCTAAAGGATCACTTTCCTCTTTCGTTTATTGATCAAATTTTTGAGCGCTTAGCCGGCCGATCACATTTTTGTTTTCTGGATGGTTATTCAGGGTACAATCAGATTTCGATTGATCCTAAGGACCAAGAGAAGTCCACCTTCACTTGTCCTTATGGAACGTTTGCATACCGCCGTATGCCTTTTGGGTTATGTAATGCACCGGCGACCTTTCAGCGTTGTATGCTTGCCATTTTTTCTGATATGGTAGAACGCTGTCTAGAGGTTTTTATGGATGATTTCTCTATTTATGGTGCATCCTTTGATGAGTGCCTTTACAATTTGGATAAGGTCTTGCAACGTTGTGAGGACACACACTTGGTCCTCAATTGGGAGAAATGCCACATGATGGTGAGCGAAGGAATAGTGCTAGGACATAAAGTGTCTAGAAAAGGTTTGGAGGTAGACCCGGTGAAAATCGAAGTGATTTCCAAGTTGCCCCCACCAAATTTAGTAAAAGGGGTACGTAGTTTCTTAGGTCACGTCGGTTTCTATCGTCGTTTTATAAAATATTTTTCTAAAATTGCCAAACCTTTATCTGAGCTTTTAGAAAAAGATGTTGTTTTTGACTTTAATGAAAAATGTCTACATGTGTTCAACATGCTTAAGGAAAAATTGATTTTCACGCCGGTTGTGCAAACACCGGATTAGACCAAGCCGTTTGAACTTATGTGTGATGCATCTGATTTCGCGGTTGGGGCTGTGTTAGGACAGCGGGTGGACAATAAACCCGCTGTGATTTTTTATGCATCTAAAACTTTGAATGACGCCCAACTCAATTACACGACTACCGAGAAAGAATTGCTTGCCGTTGTTTTCACTTTTGAAAAATTTCGGCAATATTTATTTGGATCGAAAGTCATGGTATGGACGGACCACACCGCCATTAAGTATTTGATGGAGAAAAAGGATGCCAAACCTAGATTGATTAGGTGGATTTTGCTTTTACAGGAATTTGATATCGAAATCAAAGACAAGGCGGGGATTGAAAATGTGGTCGCAGACCATTTGTCTAGGTTAGAGAGGGTAGATGAAAAGGATTTACACATACCCATTACCGAGACATTTCCAGACGAACAACTTTTGAAAGTGAAATCGAAAGACTCGTGGTTTTCTTATATTGTGAACTATCTTGCCTGTAAAATCATCCCGGATGATTGGACGTATCAAGAGAAGAAGAAATTTTTCCATTCTTTATGATATTATTTCTGGGATGACCCTATTCTCTTGCAGCAATGCAGGGATGGTGTTTTACGCAGGTGTGTACCTGAGGTGGAATACAAGAGTGTTCTTTTTCATTGCCACACACTACCGACGGGCGGGCATCATGCAAGCTCTCGCACTGCAGCCAAGGTACTGGAAAGTGGCCTATACTGGCCTACCTTGTTTAGGATGCTTATGAGTTTGTGCGGCAATGTGATTCCTGCCAAAGGGTAGGCAACATTTTGAAAAGACAAGAGATGCCCCTTAATGTATTCCAGGAGGTTGAGGTATTTGACTTATGGGGTATAGATTTTATGGGACCCTTTGTGTCCTCAAATTCTAATTTGTACATTCTTTTGGCTGTTGATTACGTGTTGAAGTGGGTAGAGGCAATACCCACAAGGACTAATGATTCCGCTGTAGTGTGCAGGTTTGTCAAAGAATATATTTTCTGCAGGTTTGGTGTACCAAGGATGATCATAAGTGATGGGGTTACACACTTCCGGAGTCAAAAGTTCGCGACACTATTGAGAAAGTACGGGGTCAAACATAACATTGGTACCCCGTACCACCCGCAAACTCAAGGACAAGTGGAGGTCTTCAATCGGGAGATTAACAAGATCTTGGAGTGTACTGTGGCTTCCATGAGGAAGAATTGGAGTACTCTACTACCGGACGCGTTGTGGGCATACAGGACGGTGTATAAGACACCTATAGACACTACACCTTTTAGGTTGGCTTATGGTCAGGCTTGTCACTTACCGGTGGAATTAGAGCATAAAGCGCATTGGGCGCTGAGGAAGCTGAATTTGAGTTATGATGAAGCGGGACAGAAGAGGTTACTTGAACTCAATGAACTTGATGAGCTGCGAATGAATGCATATGAAAGCTCTCAGATATACAAGGAGCGCACAAAGTTGATTCATGATCGCCATATTCAGATGCGCGTCTTCAAGGAAGGAGATCGTGTGCTTTTGTTCAACTCCAGGCTGAAGATGCATCCCGGGAAACTGAAATCCCGATGGAATTAGAGCATAAAGCGCATTGGGCGCTGAGGAAGCTGAATTTGAGTAATGATGAAGTGGGACAGAAGAGGTTACTTGAACTCAATGAACTTGATGAGCTGCGAATGAATGCATATGAAAGCTCTCAGATATACAAGGAGCGCACAAAGTTGATTCATGATCGCCATATTCAGATGCGCGTCTTCAAGGAAGGAGATCGTGTGCTTTTGTTCAACTCCAGGCTGAAGATGCATCTCGGGAAACTGAAATCCCAATGGATTGGACCATTCACAGTAGAGGAGGTCAGACCACATGGCACAATTATGGTGCGTGATGGCGAGACCACATTTCTGGTCAATGGGAAAAGGTTGAAATTTGTATTTTGGTGAAGATTGCACAAGGAAAGTGAATGAGGTCAAACTCATTGCACTTCCAGATGCTTGAGGAGCTTCATGTCGTCTAGCCTAAGACGTTAAATAAGGGCACTTGTTGGGAGGCAACCCAGCCATCGGTAATTTAGTTTAGTTTCTTTCACATTCGTAGTTTGATTTGTTTCGACTTTGTTTTTAGTGTAAAAAAGATACCGTGATTGTTGGTGCATTGTGCAGGACTGAGGCAGAGTCGATACCATCGACCCTTGTGTCGATGGTATCGACCGGGGTACAGGTTGGCGACTGCAGAAATCACACCGTGTCAATACCATCGACGGCCTCGTCGATGGTATCGACATACCAACAGGCTGACCGCAAGAAGAGGTCGATAGTATCGACATGGGTGTCGATACTCGCGAGATCTCTGGAAATATTCAGAAGAAATCATCTCAGTAAAGTCGATACCATCGACGGGACTGTCGATGGTATCGACCCAGTTTCAAAAAGAAGGCAGCGGCCGGGCCTCGCGAGGGTGTTGCCCTAACCGGAAGTTGATACTATCAACTTGCATCAATAGTATCGACACACCACATCACCAATTCGCGAGAGGAGATCAATGGGGATCGCTGCAACCAGAAAGTCGATTCAGGGGACGGGTCGATACCATCGACACCTGTCGATAGTATCGACACATCAACGATCCAGGTCCCACAAATCCACCGATCGACGACCGTCGATACCAGAGGCAGTATGGATTGTGCTACGCATGTCGATGCCATCGACCCGCATCGATGGTATCGACGGGCACACAACTGCGCCGTCGTTAGTTATATAAGGGAGGGTTTGTCGTCATATGACGTCACACCTTCAACGAGTTCTTCCTCTACTTGCACCGAGCGTCTTCTAGAGCAATCCGAGCCCGACGACGAGCATCTAGGAGCACGTTCTTCATCGAGCGGAGATTTCCTTCTCCGATCTTCCCCGAGCTCTTTCTTTACTTCTCCTTCTTCCGCGATCATGGTACATGTTGCCAGTGCGTCTTCTTCACGCGCCAACCCGATGGACATCCCAGAGTTCATTCCTCCACCGACTACATCGATCTCAGGCCCATGGATTGTCCATCCGTCTGCAGAGGTCAAGAAGATCTACGAGGAGATCATGAAGAGGAAAATTGAGCCGACCCGCTATGTTGAGCGGGAGACGACCCACAACTTGGGGTTTGATGCTAATCTCGCCTACGTCTTGAAAGGGCAGGCGAGACACACGAGCAGGACGCCCGATGAGATGTAATACCATGCTGATGGCCAGCCTTTCTTTGGTGACTGGCCGACATACAAGGAGTTGGTGGCTGAATTCATGGCATCACTGGATGTCTGTGTCGTGCCAAATGACATCATTGCCACAGACCGCGAGTGGATCAAGGGCCGTGTGTCTTTCCAGCTGTACAACAATGACTACAATCTCACACTCCTCCAGTTCAATGAGATCTACAACTGGAATCATTCGCGGACTGACTACCAGTGGCTAGACAACCAGACAGACTACGACACGATCTTCGCCGAGCTTGTGACGGTGCCGCCAGGTAAATCTGTGAGCTATCACAACGCGGCGGTAGCAGACTTTGAGCATCCGTTCGTGCGAATTATTCATCAGATGATGTGTTCCACCCTATTTGCTAGGGGTGATCTGTCTCTTAACAAATTCTAGGAGACTGACTTATTTTTCTTACATAAGTTACTGAAGCGGCAAGAGTGCAACTGGGGAGATTTCTTTCTGCAGCGAGTGTTGGCGGTAAAGCGGAGTACGCGGAAGGCTCCAATTCACTTTAGAGGACTCATCACTCCGCTGGCACACTACCTTGGGCTGAACTTCGCAACCTTGACTCCACTCACCAACAGAAGCAAGGTCAATTTGCAACATCTTCACTGATGAAAGCTTATCTTGCTTCGGGATGGTTTACCTTATGCTCATTTCCATGTAAATCATGCATACCAAGAATGTTCGCTTCTCGATCCTGTCTTCCTTATCAAAGGGGCCCAACATTTTTGATGGCCCATCATAGACATTGCTGAGTCCGATGAAGACGGCGACAAAAATGACGACAACAATAATGACGACGAGGCTGAAGAGGAAGAGGAGGCCTACACTCCTCTTCGGGCACGAGTAGCAGCTAGGAAGCGTCCTCGCATGTATCCGGGTGCGACTTCATCTTTGCAGCCTCCGCCACCACCACCGCCCTCGCAGCCAAGCGAGGATGTCTATTCCATGCGAGGAATGTATGCCATGCTACAGGATATACAACAAACATAGTAGCACCATACAGCAGTGTACATCAGTGTTTAGGAGACGACAAACCGGTTACTTGACAATTAGAGGGTGATCTTTGAGAATGAGCGCCTCCTCCTCAACAACCAACAGCAGATTCATGACAAGTTGCATAGGATGGAGATGCAGCAGCAGCCCTTCTATGATCACTACTGGAGCCAGAACTACTTTGGGGGGTATCCACAACCACCACCAATGCCCCAGTATGATCCTATCTTTCAGGGGCAGTACCCATCTTGGGACCCCACGACCCCACATTACCCGCCTCCGCCAGAAGAGTAAATCGGTATCTCTGTTCCAACCTTTAAGATTGTTTTTGACTATGAGGCCATAGTCGAATTAAAGCTTAGGGGGGGTAGTTGGAACAACTCTATCTTTTATTTTCTCAATTTTTAGTTTTATTTTGTTTGTTCTTGTCATTTATTTCTTGCAATCTTAGTTTATTTGTAGGATCCACATTCTATCTAGTGTAATTGTGGATGTCTTAAGTCATGTGTCATCTCACTTGCCTGTACATGGGAATTAAGGGAAAATTAAAATTTTTTGAGTGTTCGCAAGCTTGTGTTGTTCACTTTTGAGCACATAACTTAAGAAAATGATTGGTTTTGTCAACTCTTAAATATAAAATCACAATTGTACATTCCTAATGATTTATGAAAAGTGGACGGATTTGGTTGTGTGAGCCTAAACTGACCAAATGATAATGGGACTCTAATTTGAAGTAAGAGAGAGAAACCTCTTAACTATTATACAGGTCAGTAGGGAGGGATACATAATAATTTTCAAAGGTTCAGTCAATTAGTCTTGTGATCTTTCCACCTCATTGTTTTTCACAATCCACCATAAGAATTGGAAGTACTTTACTGTTTTAATCTTTTTGATTGCATCTCATATAGATAGGTTTTGCATTGCAACCACTTTCACATGTTTTACATGAAAATAAGAAAATTAGAATAGTTTTACATGCACATTATCTTTAGGTGCGTGTCATTCAGTTGCATTCATAATTTTTATGCATAGAGCACATCATGTAACTTATTTCTTCTCTAAGGGTGATTAGCTGTTCCATACCTTCATAAATGCTTCAACTATTTGAGCTATGTAGAAAAAGTGAGCCCAACAACTAATTCATTGTCAATTATGGATATAAGGGCTTAAGAAAAAAAGAGCAAAAAAAAATGAAAAAGAAAAAGAAATTATTGAGAAGTAAGTAGAATAAGAAGGACAAAGGAACATAATCGCACCTGCATTGTAAGATGAGTAAGTACTTGATGTAGCTCAGTTAGATATCCATCTCATTATGAGATGGGATGTTAGTGCATGCATCATTCCACCCAATCTTAGGCAATAGGGCATGTTCATATGCAAATGCATCATTTAGGGCATTTTTGTTTTATGCATGTTGAAACCGTATACTTCTTCCATTTCTTCCATGGGCCACCCATTTCATCCACCCATTGCTCAAATTGGTAGGCCACCGTGATTTTCTCCTCACTTGTGAATATCGGGAGAGCTTCTTCCATTTAGATGGTAGTTAGGGCGAGCAACGTATTATAGGAGATCACAAGATGCACCGAGTCTGGACCGGCGAATTTTATTATGTTAACTGCCTTATGTGAAAGTGTTCATCAGTTTTGAGGTAGAAATCTTTTATGGATGATTATTGTGGCCTTTAGGGTAATTATCATTCCGTGGTTAGTGAGGGCCGGAATGTGAATGTCTGGTGGGGATCATATGGTAATGTTTGTTGTGATGATTTGTTCTTTAGTTGACTCTGGCAATTCTATTCTAAGGTTTTGCTGCTCGAGGGCGAGCAATGTTCAAACTTAGGGGAGTTTGATGCGATGATTTTGAGTCACATTTAGAGACATATTTTACTTGTGTTTTATGCATTTATTGGTCATTTTGGTGGTTAATATTGCATAATTCATCTACTTTGGTTTACCATCTTTCTCTATGTCAAATCTCCCTTATTTCAATATTTTGAGCATAAATTATTACAAGAATATGTTTTGTTTCGGCTTATGTGGTTTTGTGTTGGAATTTTAGGAAAAACAAGTATCTGCTGCTGTCGATACCATCGACAGTGGTCGATACCATCGACATGACCACTGGAAGCCAGCCGCAAGGAGTAGCAAAATCTCGATACTATCGACAGGAGAGTCGATGGCATCGAGATAACATCAGGTTGCTTTAGAAAAGAGAGTCAATACTATCGACATAAAAGTCGATACCATCGATGAGTGGAGCTACATCAACGTAAAAGGACAAAATCGACGCCTATAAAAGTTGATACCATCGACCCCCATCGATGGTATCGAGGTGGCATCAGTTGCGACAAAGAAAAGAAAAGAAGACCAGTCGATACAGTGTAGGGTCGATACCATCGACTCGTGTCGATGGTATCGACACCGTCAGATACATGTTTGCTTCAGATTGATCTAAATCTGACGGCTGTGGTAATTTGGCGACCTAATTCGGAGATTATACCTAATGACGGCGGCCAAGAGCAATCTATCACGTCACTAGCACCTACACACGTCCCGAGAAGGTGTGGAGAGAAGAACGGAGCCCAGAAGCATGCCCCAGCCGTTCCAGACGCCGAAGAAGATGATTTCCACCACCGAAGGGCGGGAGAATGCGTATTATACGCCAAGAAGTGATTGGATCTTCTCCGTTCAGGGGTTTCACCACTCAATCATGTTTTTCTCATGTTTCCCCCTTTCTCTACCATGTTTTACTTTGAGATGAACATGCGGGACTAATCCCCTTTGTCTTTAGGACCGGGAGTAGCTCGGGAATTCATTGTATGACAATTTTATAATAGTAATTCATCATTTATCTCTTAAATCCGTGGTATAATTTCATTTTCTCAATTATATTGTTATGCTTGATCACCATAATAATAATTAATGCCCTTAATTACTTTGAAAGAAGAATTAATGGTTGAAAAGAGAAGCAATTCACGTTAATTGACAAATCCCTTGAACAAGGTGGTATAAGATTGATGGTGGATACTGAGAGATCATTTTTAATGCACCTAGTTTAGGGTATAGGTTACTACGACGGTGGAACCGACCTAGACATAGGTAGTGAATTGTACCACGACAGTGGGCAATTCTGATTTCAGGCCACTACCCGGATAGAGAGATAAATCTGAATGACTACATAGAATTTAATACAATGAAAGCCTGCGGTGAAACCGCAATCCTAAAGATCTCATCTTGAATTGATTAAACTAATCATTTAATTGATTGCTTTGCTTTGCTTTATTTCATTTTCTTTTAATTTTACAACAACTTCCAACTATTTAATCGGTCTAGCTGATTGCGAGTAGTTAGTAGTAGTCTCTGATAATTCACGTGTCCCTGAGTTCGACTCGAGCCTCACAAAAGCCTATATTACATTGACGCGTACACTTGCATTCCTACGCACGTAAAAAGTGTGTCAGTATTCCAATTGGATAGATATTCTATCATCTACATGTCTATGTAACATACTAGTTTGTCTCATCCCACCTTTGAGGTTGTGTTTTGTGCTTCAGATGAAATGTCATTGGAAGTTGAATGCTTGCATAGTCTTATGTCTAGTTTACCTATTGTAGAGAAGTTGATTCATGTAGTTACTATTTTTTTTGTACTAGCAGACTAATGTCTACTTACATCAAGTGTTCGAAGTAGCTGAAATAATAGGGAAATAAACTGAAAAGGAAAGCATGTCTTCTGCATATTATTAAACCAGAACGTGTGGAGAGTTCATGAAAGTTATGCTTCTCTCTGGTTGCTACAGGTAGTGCTTGCCTAGCTGGTCAGCTAGGGTGTTGAGGTTTCTTCGTACATGGTAGATGGTTTTAGATTGGCCCGCTGGGTGCTCTTCACGTATAGATTGGACCAAGACCCGATATTTGGGAAGTGTCGGTGCTCGGTTGTTAATCCACTCAATAGTGGTCTTTGAGTCACTAAGGATGATGTTATCTTCAAGGTTACTTGCTTTAGCATGCCTGATTCCTGTGAGCAGTGTGAGAAGTTTTCCCCTGATTGGGTCACATCCTTTGTGGATCCTTCCAGCACCTTCTTGCCACCCACCATGGCCATTTCATACTACCAGGATCGTGTCCATTCTGTTTGTAGTGGAATTCACGGCAGTATCTACTTGTACCAAAATAGATCCTGGATTTAGCATTATCAGGGGTGCTGGGGGCCATGCGGGTGGAATGTTGCTTTCCTCTGTTGCCAAAAAAGCTTGGAAGATCGCCTTTGCTTCAGCCTGGCTTGAGGTGGCTATGATTGTCGGGGGTTTGCTCGAGTTGTTGAAGATGAAGTCATTACAGTTTTTCCAAATCCTCCAATAGGTGAATATGAAAAGAATATGCCATCCATCTTTGTTACCGAGGGTTTTAAGATTGTAAACTAACCATTCCCATGGTGTTGTAGAAGAGAAGAAAGATGTTGATAAGGGGGGAAGCAATAGCTGCCAAGTTCTCCTTGCAAGGTCACAGTCCCGAAGTGCATGGAGCACTGATTCTTCCATTGAAGGACACTTCAAACAAGTGCTAGATTTCGTCATCTGCTTCTTGAATCTGAGTGTGTTGGTTAGAAGCCTATCCCAGTGCGTCAGCCATATATGAGTTTTGATCCTGTGAGGAATTTGCAAGTCCTAAGTCTTTCTAAAACAACCTTCTTCTTCATCCCGTAGTGTGTTGGTCAGAACTTTGTATGCAGGTGCGGAAGTCAGTTTGCCATCCTGTGTGTGGATCCAAATTCTTTTGTTTACTCCATATCTTTGTTGAGGGGGTGGCATGGATAGGATAGCATGGACAGTCGACTCTTGGAACCATGTTTCAATGAACTCTGTGTCCCAAGTGCCCTCGTCCCTGATCATGCTCGCTACTTTGAGGTCCCTTATTTCCTCTAGAATATGCCTTGATGATCTGATTTGGGGGGTCCATCCGTCCCCCACCCAATTATCAGACTAAGTGTTAACATATTCCCCTAAGACTACCACCCATTTGGAGTTGGATTGTATGATCGGAAAAAGAACTTTGATGCTTCACTAAATGTGTGACCCAGACTTATTGTTTTTCCCTTACGAGGCATATTTCACCTCCATGAGAATGACCCATGGTACATGTTTGCTCTGTGTGTATTTCCACTCAACTTTGAATAGTAGTGCTTTGTTGAACTCCTTCGTTTGCTGGATGCCTACCCACCCATAGATTGTGGCTTGGTAATGTGTTTCCATGCCACCAAGCTTGTTTTCTTTTGTGGCTATGAGCCCTGCCAGATGAAATTGTGGGTTATTTGGTCCATTGTCTCACACAATGCCATGGGGATTTGAGTCATCTACATGGTGTAGCATGGGAGGGACATGAGGACTGACTTTGCCAAGGTCAGGCGACCTGCTAGAGAGAGGAAACGATTTTGCCAGAGTCCTACTTGTGCTTGCATCTTCTCCTCCAGATGCTGATAATGTGTCTTTCCCTTCCTCCTATGAATGATCGGTACGCCCAAGTGTCTGCCTAGGTCTTGTGTTTCTTTGAGGTTCATATTTTTGGTTATTTTGTTTCTTAGCTCTCGTGGGGTATTGAATGATAAGAGAATGGTGGATTTATCTTCTGATAGGAGTTGGCCTGATGCCTGACCGAAGAGCTTCAGACATCTCTGGAAGGATTGAGCTTGCTGAATGGATGCTTCACCAAAGAACAAGATGTCATCAGCGAAAATGACACGGGAGAAGGGAAGTTTCCTCCATGTAAGGTAGATGGGTTTCCAGTTGCCTCTATAGATTTCGATTTCAATGTGCTGGCTCAACCTCTCCACACAAAGGGCGAAAAGATATGGTGACAGAGGGTCACCTTGATTGGCTCTGCAGGAGGGTTTAAAGGAACTGATGGATTCTCCATTCCAAAGAACAGACGTTTCTCCAGATGAGATTATCTATTTGATGGTGGAGATAACAATTTCCAAGATGGATGTTCTGCGCAGTGTATCTTCAATGAAGATCCAACTCATCTTGTCAAAAGCCTTCACCAGATCGAGTTTCGCGGCCACCATGTTCTTACGGTTCATTTTGGATTCCATGGAGTGTACTATTTCTTGTACAAGCATGACGTTGTCACCAATCCAGCGCCCCGGAACAAAGCTAGATTGGTATGGGGATATCCAGCCCGTGAGGTAGACTTTGAGTCTACTAGTGATTACTTTGGAAAGTATCTTAGTGCTCACGTTGTTTAGGGAGATGGGGCGTAGATGAGAATGTTGTTCTGGTGATGGGATCTTGGGGATTAGTACCAAGGTGGAATTGGCTGCTTTTTGTTCCAGAGGACGACCCTCGAATGGATCTGTGATGAATTTTAGGATTTGGGGCTTGAACAGTGCCCAATGTTCTTGAAGGAATGTTGCTCCTATGTCGTCGGGTTCAGGTGCCTTCAAAGGTGCCATGGATCCTAGTGCTTACCAAATCTCCTGCTCGGAGGGGGATTTGCCAAATTCCTCGATCTCATCTCGTGTAAGCATGGGGAAGAGGCCAATAAAGTTAGCGCTTGCAGTGTGTCTACTAGCCGAGTTCGTTTCCTGGTATACAACTGAGAAAACGTTTAACACTAGCGCTTTGAGTTGTTTTGCGTCTTCAATCCAAACATTATCTTTGTTTTTAAGGTGGGCAATTTTGTTGTCCCGTCGTCGCGTCTTTACCAAGGATTGGAAAAACCTTGTGTTGTTATCTCCCAGCTTCTCCATGTCACAGTAGGCGCATTGTTGCCATTCTTCTTCCTCCCCTCGGAGGATTTGATCTAGGTCCGTTTGTAGTAAAACTGTCTCTCTGGCTATTCTTATGTCAAAACGAATGGCGAGCTAGGTTTGGTTCCACCTGATCTTGCTACTCAGGTGTTTTTTTTCACGAGCAACCGCTTTCTTGCTGGTTTGTTCCCACAAGACGGCCGCTTTAAGGAAGTCTGATGCAGCGACGGTGAAGGAGTTGTAGGTGTTCCAGGAGTTGGTGAGAAGTTCTTTAAAGCCTTTGAGATGGTGCTAGCTAGCCGAGGTCCTCGGGTGATGTCTTCCCTTCCCCCCAGGGAGGGGGAGAGAAACTAGGAGAGTAGTGTGGTCTGAGTGGTTCCGCTCTAGGACCTGCACAGGGTGAGAGTGAGGAAGGTTCAGCCAATGGGAATTACCTAGGGCTCTATCGAGCTTTTTGTAGAGGAGGTCACACCTGAAGGTTGTGCGTGGGCCATTGGCCCCGAGGTCATGAAGTTGGCATTCATCCATTACGTTTGTGAAGTCCTTGCTATTGGCGCCATCGAAGGTTGAGCTTCCGAATTTCTCCGATGGGAACATTACCATGTTGAAGTCTCCAAGCACTAGCCATGGAGCATGGATGGAAGTAGCAAGGAGTTGCAGTTGATGCCAGAGTAAGTGTCGGCTCGCTATGGTTGTGCCGGCATACATGAAGGTGTAGAAGCATCCTTGTACCTTGTAGTGAATGAACTGTTTATGAGAATAAATCACCTGTAGGGTGATGTGGGATCTCCACAGGAGCCAGATACCCCTTGCGTAGCCAACTACCACAACCCTATGTGATTGAGGTAAGCCTATACATTTGATGACCCTGAGTGCTTTGTCACCGCTACATCTAGGCTCCAAAATGGCCATTATAGACATCTTGTATAATGACACTAAGTTTTCCACCGCGCATTGGGTATCGTCGTCGCCCATACCCTGGGAATTCCATGCAATGATGTTCATTGGACAGGGGGTTCCAAGGTAGAGGATCCCATCTTCTTCGCTTCATATTCATGGTCTTGGAGGAGGGTTTGTTTACCTCACTTTCTCGTGGATGCTTGTCCTGAGTCTCCTGCGTTCACCACTTTCCTGTTCTGGAGGTGGATTCCCACTGTGGACTTTGCCGGACTTCTGTAAGAGGTATAGCTCGGGCCGCTGCCACCTTGGTTTCCCAGTGAGAACTTGGTGGATAGAAAGGGGTGTCCTTGGGTCGCTTGCGTTTCCCTCCCATGCAGGACATCATCTCTTCTTGGGATTGCTGTTGTGTGCTCCACCATGGCCGCTTATTTGTGAGGTATCTCCTTTGCTTATTGTTCCCCAACGTCCCACGTTTCTTGCCTCTTGTCCTTCTTTGAGTTTTTCTTCTGTAGTCTCCACTCAATGCCTGATGTCAGCCTTTCTGCAATGTCTTTGATGTCCACCACCTCTAGGACCTCGTCATCCTCTTCATCCTGATCTTCTAGTACCTAAAATATGTTTCGAGTGTTAGTTTTCTTCCTGGGTTGGCCATTGGATGGGGGATTCCTAGGTTTGCGCTTGAAGGGTTGCATGTGGATTGCTTCTGAAAATCCTTCTTTCCTGGTTGGGACTTCATGGATGATGGATCTAGCCATGAGGGAATCTTGCCTCTCCTTATTCTCCAATTCAAGTCTTGAGCGACAATCCTTCTCTAGATGTCTAGCGCATCCGCATTGGAGGCATATGAACAATATATTTTCATACTCCACCTTGTAGTGTGCATGTGCTATGGTGACCTCTGGTATGAGTGGTTGGGACATGTCTAATTCCACCACTATGTGTGCGAAGCGTCCTCTTCTCTGTTGCTTCATCTGCAGATCCACCTTGATCATTTTCCCTAGGTGATCTCCTACTTTCTTCAGAAGGGCTTCATGATACAAGTAGACCAGGAGATTAGGAGTCCTCACCCATGTGACCAGTTTTGGGGGGGGTTGCGATGGTTGGGAGAAGCATGGTGACCATCGCTGGACCGTCAGGTACGAGCCAAAGATGGGCCAGGGGCCTCCAGTGAGTGCGTTGATGTAGTCATCCTCAGTTTGGAGTTGGATGATGAAAAACTCATTCTCCACATCTATTAGGTTGAAACCACCAATTGGTTTCTAAAGCATCTTGATTCTATCCCGGAGGGTCATGTAGCCAATTTTCCGAGAAAGGAGCTTAACAATGACCATATATTTCCATGGCTTTAGAATTTCCGTGAGGGCCTCTTCCCTAATGTCGAAGGAGGTCTTGCCATTCTCGGACGTAATCACTATGTCCTGGCTTCTTAACTTGATACCACATGTGTCAACGTCGATCTTTATCCATCCCGGCTCTCTATCCTTCCCCATGTCCTTGGATACAAAATCACGATAGGATTTTCAGTTTTGATGTGGCGGCATGCTCTCTTAGGCTGCTGCCTCGTTTGTGTGGAGGGGCAGGAATTGTGGTGCTTGGTTTCCTTCAACTACCTCCGTGGACGATTGAAAGCTTCTAGTGTGTTGTTGGTTTCCTCTGCCAGAGGCATAGGAGAGATGCAGGCTAGTAGTACCAATCGGGAGTTGCATGGTTTCCCATGTCTCCATCCCCATTTCCTCAGTTTTGCTTGGGCCGCCATGGCAGCCGCCGGCTAGGGTGTCCGTTGCTTCCCTAGGGCTTCCCATCTTTCCTTGCTTCATGTAGTTACTATTCATTATGATAATATGACTACAATATCCAATATAAGAAGTACCAAGTACAATAAGAAACAACACAAACACATCCAAGTTATATTAAAGTATGTAAGGGGTTAGTGTGTAGTGGGTCTGTTGTTGTTGGGTACGTTGGACTCAAATATAATACATGCCATACCTTGAAAAAAAGCCTTAGTGTTTACCAAAAAAGAAAAAAAATCATTAGTTGAGTAATCCAGGTTGGGGATTTTACTAAAACCAACAATTATTCTTGGGAAGTACAAACCAACCCTATGTCTATGAAGACCCTTGAACTAGGTTCAGTGTGGTAGTAATACGATCTTTGATGAACTAGATGACTATAAGGAGTGGGTGTAAGACCCCTGACCTTGCTTTTGGTTGAACATGCATGATTACCTTTATTTTATGCTTAAGACCTTAATCTAACCATAAGATTTTCTTTGATATCATGTGACAAATCTAAGTTTCAAGTTTGGTCCAATTTGATCATCTCTTGAGCAAGTTATGCAGTTATATGCTTGTTTTGGACTTTTATGCAATTTACCCATATCTAGGGTTTTTCTTGTAATTTTCACATTCTTGTTTCTCCTCACATGTTTTCATATCGTGCTTGATATATGTGTACCTTATAGTGCCTTGTTTCACCTGGTTTAGTTATGACATCTAACCTAGGGTTTAGGGCTAGGTTCCTTCACCTAGATGCCCTAACTCGATGGTCCTTTCTTTGGATGATGGATGGTCCACCTCTAGGTGGTGGGATCCAATGGTGGTCTCTTGATGCTTTAAGTTTGATGGTTTTCCCTCTTTTGAGGCACCTGTTTGATGGTTCTTCTTGTGTAGTGCACCACCCGATGGTGACACTAGGGTTTTGCTTGGTGACCAATGGAAGGCATCAACCGATGGGCCACCTACTTTTGAAGGTATACGACACACTTAGTGTTAAGATTCGATGTTTCCCCTATTTACCACACTCAATGGTCAACCTAGTTTTGCATGGAAGAGATGGTTTTACCTTGGACATGTGGCATGTTTGACTTGACACCTCTACCTTCCTTTCTGCTTCACCCTAAGCTTTATATACTTCCCTCCTTGCATGCAAATGAGTTATTTACACACCTACCTCACTCTCTTCATCTTCCTTTCTGATCGGAGCTCATCCATCTTTCTTGGTGGAGAAGAAGGAGCTCATGGTAGAAGAAGCTTGGTTGATCTTGCTCACATGTGCACCTATGGTTTGGATCTACCCTCTTTTCAACTTGTGGATCTTCCTTAGATTGTTCTTGACCTAAGCAAGTAAGATCTCCCTCTTTAACTCCATTTTTCTTTCTTCCCCACCTTCTATCTCTTCCTTATTGGTCGGATCTGTGGTGTTTCTTGGTGGAGAATGAGCTTGAGACACCTTTCTTCTTGCTTCCTTGACCTAGGGTTTGCTTGTTCTTGGAGAAGGAGCTAGCTTTGATGTTTGGCATGCTCAAGCTAGGAGTTCTTCTCTCTCTCTCTTTAAGCTACCTTGTTTTTGGATCTTCTTAATCATCTTTTAGGAGAGTTATATAACTTTCTTCACAATGATCATTTACTCTTAACTTTCATGTACATGATCTTGTTCTAAAACGTAGTTCAAAGTGGAAAGATGATACCTTTGCCTATGGTATGAGTTATGTTTTAGAGTAAATAATCTTCCTAGATGCACCCCTAATACCTTGTGCACGTTTTTCTACCATGGAAGTGAAAACTTAGACCTTGCATTCTTATAGAAATCATGGTTTTTTCCCCTCAAACGATGATTTTTCTCTAGTGCTTTGAGCTAATTTCTCTTGTTTCCATAACTCAATGTTTTGGCTCCTTTCACCAAACGATGGGTTTTGACTCAGTACTATTTTGGTGATTCATCTTTTTCTTGAGAACGATGGTCATGTCACCCTCAACCAAGCAATGGTTTTGATGCTTCTTAGGTAGTTTTCAATGATGGTTTCTTATGCTTCATGAAATAATGAATTTCGTTGGAGTTTTGGATTTATTTTTCCACCTAATGATGATAAATGACGGTCTCATGGGGTCAACATTAGATGGATTTTCTATTTATCAAAAACGGTGGTTTCCCCTGGTCCACATTCAGTGGTGTGTCTGGCCCTAAGTTCGATAGCTTTACTGGTTCTGAGGTCGATGGTTTTATTGGTTTTATGGCCAATGGTTCTTAACCAATGGTCTCTCTGGTTGCAAGACTCGATGGTGGACCTGAAGTCCACAACCAATGGTGCTTCTGAAGTCAGCAAATGATGGCCTTTCTGGGTGTATAATCCTATGGCTTCTCATGATCCAATGGTGGTGATTAATTCATATGATTCAATGGCTTGTTTGCCTTGGACTCGATAGTTTTGTGTGTGATTTATGATTCGATGGTTTGTGCTTGCTGCACCTGATTGGATGGTTATGATTTGATGATTTAGAATATATGGTTTTAAGTCCATGAGTTTGTAATCTTACTTTTTCCCTCAAATTAATACAATATGATGATTTTTCCTATCTAAGATCAGATGGTTTTGCTTGAATGTAAATCGATGGTTTGTTGAGCCTAAGTATTGATGGTTTGGTTTGGGGCTAAAATATGATTGTTACACCTTGAGTTATGTATGAAGCCATACTTGAGGATACTATGGGATTTGATGGTAATGCTTTATCTTGTGCATCCATGATTGGATGGGGATTCTATGTCTGAAGGATGTCCTTTGACCTAAGTAAGTATATGAATTTATGGTTTAATTTGAGATGATGATTTGTAACATCAGTTCCACCTATCTTTTTGAACTGAACTTAATGCAATTAAGGAATGATGGTTAATCATATTTCACTTTGTTGTTGGATATGATGAGGAATGTTCTCTCTAATGATTATTGTAACCCTAATATGTTGATCGGTGGTTATCATAGACTTATGATTGATGCTTTCTTAAGCTACACATGTGTATCACAAGCATGATGGTGTAAGTTGAACCTTCTTCAAGGTGTTGAAAGATAATCATGATCGTGCATGAAATGATGTGATGGTCTTAATGAACTTTGAGCATATCTTGAGTCCTTATGGAGTTGTAATCCTCTTTATGTTGGCAAGGGTTGGTACCCCGAGAAAAGGATTTTGTGATGGAGTGGACTTTTGGAATCTTTAAATGTCCAATGACATAAGTGAGGTCATGCATGTTGAGTTGTTTGATAGTCCTAAGTGTTTCATAAAGCTTGAGTGTTGATTGTGGTTGATATCATTACCAAGATCCATAAATTTATGCCTATTTGAGGAATTTAATTGATTGGTCGTATAATTGAGTCTTGGAACCAAAGTCTGATGGGAGGTAGCTTGGATGATAATAAATCTATGATCAAAGTTTCATGAGGTTTGGAAGTTCCTAGATGATGTAATTTAGGTGTGAATATATTTAAATCATGTGTAGTTTTGAGGATAATGGACCAAGGTACATGTTTGCTTTTAGTTCAGATCTGGAATGTAGTGTCACACACCCCTGACTTGGGGAGCTTGGATTTAGTACGTGGCCCTCTCTTAATCCTTGGATGGCTAGAGGAGAACGAACCCCAATTGTCTCATTTTGCGGTTATGTAGTTGAGTTGAAGCAAGCGACTGATGGTCCATGAAAGCACATTCGCTGATCATGGGGGGTGAAGAGGACCGAGACCAGTCAGTTTTCCTTAATTGATGAGAGCTATAGTTCAAGAATCAGTTCAGGTGCAAGGCAGTTGAATGCCAGAGACCCTACCCTCTAGACTCTCCGTTGTGTTTTGCAAGTGGGAGGCGGAGGAACCTTTTGCTCCTTGTGGTCCACCACAGTAGCATAGCTAGCGACAGCTACTTCTTGAGCTCTTCATGGGTAGTTTGAGTGCAAAGTTGAGAGGTCAGTGGATTGGAAAGGAGCAGTCATTGCCTGCCTAACCGTGGTGGAAAAGTAGGCCGGATGCGGCGTCCTCGCATGACGGTGAGCCTGCGGTGGTGGTGTCCTAGGCACACCCGGACTCTCAAGCAGATGGAGGCCCCGAAGCCTACTCGCCTTCTTGCTCACCATCAAGTTCAAGCATGACGGCGACAAGAGCACTCTCGCATGAAGGGCTACATACGACACCGATCCAAGGAGAAGAAGGAAGGGAAATCTAGGAGGTGCCGGACCTGCAACAGAACTCCCAGGCGGCAGAGGCTGTGCTGTAGAAAGAGAAAGTCCCACTAGGGACTCTGGTGCAAGAGAAGCACCGAAGGACAGATCGGCGGTAGACATCACCTACAGCTCATGGGCACATAGCTTAAGATCATTGGAGTTCAATGGTGCCGTCACCTACAGTGTTTTTCTTCCCAGATTCCTCATTGGAGCCATGGATGTGGCGGCGCCCTCACCGCTTTGTGCAGAACCAGATCTGGCTCCCAATCGCCCAAGAGCAGGAGGACAGCAACCCTAGTCCACACCAGAGGAGAGCCAGGCGGTGGCAGACTTGCGGAGGGATGAAGTCGGGAGATAGGGGTGTCGAGCGGAGAAGCTTTACGGCGGCGGATGGGCGTAGTCCTTGAAGCTGAAGTTTCAGAGAAGGATCTGACTAAGAAGATGATGGCCTTACATGAACCTTGTTGCAGTTTCTTTCTCGTCAGACTCACCCCACACGGTGGTGCCTGGGAGGTCCGTGAACGCACACAACGTCGTGCGTTGACTGAAACACCATGAGGGAAAAGAAGAGAGCAAACCAATTGAACAGGGTCCAACCCAAGCCAAGCAGTCCGGTTCAACCGTGAACCTAAGAAACCAAGACAATGGATTTGCACCTCTCACAGGCCACGTGGTGCCCTGTGATTGGTCCACGAAGGTAATTATTTTAGTAAATCCCATATCTTATTTAATTCATAGAAATTAGCTCGATGATCAGAAAAATACAAATAATATACCAAAATTCCCAGAAAAAGGAGTAGAACACATTAGAATGATAATATTAGGCTTTTGATGCAAAAATATCAGTGATATCAGGTAAGATGTGTAATTCTTATTTAATGGATAATAAATAGCAAATGATGACATAAAATCATAGAAAAATATCAGTAAGTCCATAATTATGTATAGAATGCATATGATGTCAGATATGGTCATGTTGAAGCACAAAATCATGTAATTTATTCAATATGGATAATGAGGGCTTTATAACCCTAAATAAAATGCAATAAATATAGAGATGCTCAATGAATGATGAAATTTATAGAAAACCCTCATATCTGTAACTGGAATATATATATATATATATATATATATATATATATATATATATATATATATATATATATATATATATATATATGAGATCAATTATATACACAAAATTCATGTTATATGAAGAGCACCCATAATACATGTGATGTAACCCTAATATGGTTAATGAAAGTGACATAATGTTAAATATGTTCACAATATAATGTGACACATGAGTATATTCAATTCATGAACCATAATCTGGAATATGATATCAATAAGATAATCCCAAGAAGATAATGCAAGTAATGATGCACGTATCCTAATGAGATAAACTAAACCCTAAGGAATACAATTAGGGTTAAAATGAGATGTAAGATGATGAGAACCTGATGTTAATATATGATCTTGTCTTGATCACGTTTAACAAAGTTATAGATGACATGAGTAATATGTGATTAGAATGATCTGTCTCTTTGGAAGGTATGCCATTACCTCTGACTTGGCTTATTATACAATATGCTTGTGTTATATGGTAGTAAATACTTGGCATATGGTATTGGTTGAAATGATTGTTCTTGTATGCTATGTTTCTTGAACTTTCCATACTTATTGTTATGAACACATCAAACATAATATATCAGTTCCATTATATGAAAGCACTAATTCTCTTTGGTAGCATAGTGCTGGAAAGTGATCATTCTCTTTGGTAGTAGATCACATTGTACAATGATGTAACTCTTTGGTAGTAGATCACATTGTACAATGATGTAACTCTTTGGTAGTAGATCATAAGGCCTTACATATCATACTCTTTGGTATCTGAGATGATGCATTATTCCCCCACGTGACTAATGCATGGATATATAATGGAAAATGTGCTTAAAATATATGTTCTCCTTTGCTAATGAATACCTTTGTACAAGTATACGCTTTTCTTATATTCTTCTATTACTGCCAAGTATATTAGTTTTATTTTATTGCCAAGATATGATGAGAGGTATATAAAAGACACGTAGGCATACTCAGTACAATATTCTTGAATATTGTGCGGACGTGTACCGCATGTAATCTTTTGTTTAGGTTGTGGTTATGATCTTGAAAATCTAGGATAGTGAGAGTTGTGTGGCGAGCTGATGTACATGTGAACCTATTATCTTAAGATCATATTGTTTAGATGTAGTACATGTATATGTTAAAGTTTGTTGTTCAATATGTAATACCAAATGTTGTAACAATTCTTGTTGTAACTATATGTTGAATAGTGTACATGTGTTGTATGGTTTTAGTATTGTTCATGTACATGTGCTACTGATTGTTTCCTTCTGACTCCTTTGATTTTCTCTTTCTTAACCTAGTGTGTTATTTTTAAATTGGGATTCTCTCTGAGGTGAGGGTTTCAATTTGGACGTCACACATCAGATTACGTTTTAGAAAATCCGGGGATGTCATAGGTGGTATCAGAGCATGAACAATAGCAAAGCCTGACATTTGCTCATTATGCAACTCAAAACCAAAGAACCTTGAACTTAATAATCTTTAGGGTTAGATTAGTCGTCCTTTAGAGACTAGATCTGACCTAGCCTCTAGGTTAGCACCTAGATGTCTGAGAACTAGGTCTAGACTCGTGCTTGTTGAGTAGAAAGTCTTTAGATGTCGTTCTTTCCTTGTAGTGCAGCAGTATGGGACGTTGCACTATTTGGAAATGACGTGCATCAAGGGAAGAGAAACCCAAACATATTGTGCACGTTGTCTAGAGTAACTACATTAGTCTACCCCTTGTTGTCACCCTTTTCACTAGTTTTCATGGCACTGTACTCTCTACTATGCGTGGGACACTCATTTTTAGGATTTGGATTTGGATTCAAATCGGATCGAATCTTGGTAGTTTTCTCTGAGGCATGTTTTATCGGAGAAAAACTATATAATATTTTATTATGTATATGCATTACAAAAAAAAAGTGTCCCCACACATGTACAAGTAGGAGGTGGTCATGTAACCTAAGTGAAAGTGAATGACATCAGTCTAGAAGAGAGAGTAGTTCTAGATTAGATGTCTGGAGCCTTGTTGGGATGTATGATATATGGTATAGATTAAATAAGTTTTGATGATGTGATGTAAGTCTTATATAGATGATATAATATGGTTATGATGATCTGTGCTTGTCTTCGAGGAATTAAGTTCAGTTTTGAGGTTTTGAGATAAGTTTTGATGATGCAAGTAAATAGACTTTTATGAGATAAGATATGCTAAGTTAAGACAAGGTTGTGAGTCAACATGAGCCTCAAGCTCTTTTACAAAGGAGGACCTCTAGTGTTAGGACCAGTTTTGGGGTTAGTTCAAGAGAGAGCGAGACCCACAGGGAGAAGGTCAGAGAACCTAGACTCCACGATATGAGAAATATGAGATATGTGATAAATGCTATGTTGTAGGAAAGTTCTACCATAGGGAGGTATTGTTCCCATGAATCACTACGATCAAGAATACACAATTTCAACTAGCGTTCTAAAAACAAAACCATCCTTTCAAACAATTCATAAGTCTATGGATGGTATGTTGTACTAAAGTTGAATTAAGTTCCCAATTCTTCCTAAACCTATCTTATGTCCTAAACTAGACTACTCCTGAGTGAATGAGTTGGGTTGCTTAATGCATGATTCCTATAGTTTTTTTGAACCCTAGATGTCCTTGGGAGGATCAAACCCTAGATATAGAGAGAGGCTTGTTATATGTGTGCATATGTGAGCATGAATATGAGTGCCTTCCATCTGGGTGAGGGAGAGAGCCCAAGACCCTGGAGGAGGTAGCTATGTTAGTTTTCATGAAGCCTCATGCTCAGGTTGGTGGTTTCCCACATAGGAATCTAGTGGTGTATATAAGAGTGGTTTGGGTAAGCATATTTCATGGGTAGAGACCTATGAAGAGGTGGTTGTAGCATGTTTTGTTTTGTTCTTATGTGGCTAGAGATAATGAAGCTATTAGCTAGTGCCAATGAGGTAATCTAAGAACCCTAGACCAGGAGAGGGAAGATAAAGTATGTGCATATGAGATACTCATAGAGTTGAGATAGCTCAGAGTGACTGAGCATGACACTGCCCTCATGATATGGGTTAGGAAAACCTCAATTGCACTATATAAAGTTTCGATACATGTTTGATAAGCCACTCACATAAGTTTGTTTAGTACAACCATGATATAATATATGTCAGAACGTGATATGATCTTGAGACATGATATATAGACATGATATGATGGAAACATAGATATGGTTTAATAGATATCAATGCATAAATGGTTAACTGTGTATATAAATAATGATGATGATGTGAAAGTATTGGCTAATCTTGTGATGAAATCACTAGAAAATATTGCAATTTATTATGAAAAATGAAATAAGATCATATGAATGATATATGTTACGAAGTGTTAATCTTTAACGCTTAATAAAGATGAACTATATAGTTCGACAGTTAGCACAACATAACATTTATGACACCTTGATATGATTTAGATGGATAAGGTGGGTTAACTTTAGTTAACTCTCACCTAAAAGACATATGTTAATCTTGAACATGTTCTAACAATGAGCTCAATAAAAAAAATGTTGATGACACCTTGATATTATCGGTTAACTTTAGTTAACTTCTTTGGAACATGATAGTATGATGTTGAACAATAATGCATGGGTTAAGATAAGGAAGCAACCCTAATATATGAGATATGTAATGACATAACCTAAGCTTCTAAACCCTTATTTGAGCCTTCAATGAAGTGAGGTTTCACCCTAGATGCTTTTGAAACATCCTAATAGTGGTTTGGATATGTTTATGGGTCTTTTGTTTGTTGATATGATATAGCTGGAGTGGTTCCCTACATATGGATGAAGACCTTTTGGTTTTTCCTTGAAGTAAGAGGATGTCTTAATTTCGAGGATGAAATTTTCTTTTAATATGTATATGATGTGAAAGACTGGATTATGGCTTAATTTCGAGGATGAAATTTCTTTTAAGGTGTGTAGGATGTGATGGAGTGGACTTTTGGAATCTTTAAATGTCCAATGACATAAGTGAGGTCATGCATGTTGAGTTGTTTGATAGTCCTAAGTGTTTCATAAAGCTTGAGTGTTGATTTTGGTTGATATCATTACCAAGATCCATAAGTTTATGCCTATTTGAGGAATTTAATTGATTGGTCATATAATTGAGTCTTGGAACCAAAGTCTGATGGGAGGTAGCTTAGATGATAATAAATCTATGATCAAAGTTTCATGAGGTTTGGAAGTTCCTAGATGATGTAATTTAGGTGTGAATATATTTAAATCATGTGTAGTTTTGAGTATAATGGACCAAGCTACATGTTTGTTGCTGAGGGACGAGGTCAGGAGATAGGGGCGTCGAGCGGAGAAGCTATACGACGACGGTTGTGCTACGCCTAGCCGCAGTCCTTGAAGCTAGAGTTTCAGAGAAGAATCTGACTAAGAAGATGATGGCCTTACAGGAACCTTGGTGCGGTTTCTTTCTCGTCAGACTCACCCCACACGACGGCGCCCGGGAGGTCCGTGAACGCACGCATCGTCGTGCATTGAGTGAAACACTATGAGGGAAAAGAAGAGGGCAAACCAATTGAACCGGGTTCAACCCAAGCCAAGCAGCCTGGTTCAACTGTGAACCCAAGAAACCAAGGCAAAGGAGTTACGCCTCTCACAGGCCACGTGGCACCCTACGATTGGTCCACGAAGGTAATTATTTTAGTAAATCCTAGATCTTCTTTAATTCATAGAAATTAGCTCGATGATAAGAAAAATACAAATAATATACCAAAATTCCCAGAAAAAGGAGTAGAACACATTAGAATGATAATATCAGGCTTTTGATGCAAAAATCTTACTGATATCATGTAAGATGTGTACTACTTATTTAATGGATAATAAATAGAAAATGATGACATAAAATCATCGAAAAATATCAGTAAGTCCATAATTATATATAGAATGCATATGATGTCTGATATGGTCATGTTGAAGCACAAAATAATGTAATTTGTTCAATATGGCTAATTAGGGATTTAAAACCCTAAATAAAATGCAATAAATATAGACATGCTCAATGAATGATGAAATTTAAAGAAAACCCTCATATTTGTAACTGGAATATATATATATATATATATATATATATATATATATATATATATATATATATATATATATATATATATATATATATATATATATCTGAGATCAGTTATATACACAAAATTCATGTTATATGAAGAGCACCCATAATACATGTAATGTAACCCTAATATGGTTAATGAAAGTGACATAATGTTAAATATGTTCACATAATAATGTGACACATGAGTATATCCAGTTGATGAACCATAATCTGGAATATGACATTAGTAAGATAATCCCAAGAAGATAATGCAAGTAATGATGCACATATCCTAATGAGATAAGATAAACCCTAAGGAATACGATTAGGGTTAAAATGAGATGTAAGATGATGAGAACCTGATGTTAATATATGATCTTTTCTTGATCATGTTTAACAAAGTTATAGATGACATGAGGAATATGTGATTAGAATGATCTGTCTCTTTGGAAGGTACGCCATTACCTCTTACTTGGCTTATTATACAATATGCTTGTGTTATATGGTAGTAAATACTTGACATATGGTATTGGTTGAAATGATTGTTCTTGTATGCTATGTTGCTTGAGCTTTCCATACTTATTGTTATGAACACATCAAACATAATAAATCTGTTCCATTATATGAAAGCACTAATTCTCTTTGGTAGCATAGTGCTGGAAAGTGATCATTCTCTTTGGTAGCAGATGACATTGTACAATGATCTAACTCTTTGGTAGTAGATCATAAGGCCTTACATCTCATACTCTTTGGTAGTTGAGATGATGCATTATTCCCTCAGGTGGCAAATGCATGGATATATAATGGAAAATGTACTTAAAATATGTGTTCTCTTTTGCTAATGAATACCTTTGTGCAAGTATACGCTTTTCTTATGTTCTTCTGTTACTACCAAGTATATTAGTTTTATCTTATTGCCATGATTTGATGAGAGGTATATAAAAGACACGTAGGCGTACTCTGTACAATATTCTTGAATATTGTGCTGACGTGTACCACATGTAATCTTTTTTTTAGGTTGTGGTTATGATCTTGAAGATCGAGGATAGTGAGAGTTGTGTGGTGAGCTGATGTACAGGTGGACCTGTTGTCTTAAGATCCTGTTGTTTAGATGTAGTACATGTATATGTTAAAGTTTGCTGTTCAATATGTAATACCAAATGTTGTAACAATTCATGTTGTAATTATATGTTGAATAGTGAACATGTGTTGTATGGTTTTATTATTGTTCATGTACATGTGCTACTGATTGTTTCCTTCTGACTCCTTGGATTTTCTCTTTCTTAGCCTAGTGTGTGAATTTTAAATTGGGATTCTAGTTGAGGTGAGGGTTTCAATTTGGACGTCACATATCAGATTAAGTTTTAGAAAATCTGGGGATGTCACAGATTTACATCCTATGATGATTTGATGACAAGTATAGTCATGGATGGTAATCAAATAGTACCATTTGATGTTGAAATGAGGAATATGTCTCATATGTTTTGTATCCTTTGGAGTTCTTATATTTCAATACTTTTTAGAAATGAATTCATGTTTGTATGTCCACTTGTTTGATGTATCCTTAACTCACCCAATTGGCATTAACTAATAATGTGAAACTCTAATCATGTTGTACCTTTTATCATAGATCCATTCTAGTGTTAGGACTTGCTTGATGGTGAAATGAGTATCCCTTTAAAAAACTCAGACTCATATAGTATTGAGTATATGCATGTTTTGAGGAAGGTTGTGGTCATACCTTGATAGGAGAACGACTGCGGTCACATGTTAGATATATGTATGTAACCTGGGATTGAGGACAACTGTGGTTGTACCTCGGGTGATAGTGTTTGTATACCCTAGTTACTAGTACCATGACCTATATACCAAGGGCAGACTAGGCTATTTTGCAACTTGATCTTATGTGTCACCGTCGCAGACTCGTACTGACCAAGGGAAGATTAGATCTTAGGATTCTAGCTCTCCTAGTTCTTGTACGGAACTGAATAGAACTTCACAGTGGTCTGTTGGAGTCTGAGTGGTATACCTCAAACTCCCTAGGGCTTAACAAAAGACATAATACAATTGTGTAGATATATGTTAGGATTATACGCAACACTTCACATTGGATGATAAATTTTGTTTGCTCTTTACACATATAGATGATGTATAGTGAAATAAGAGAAAGTAGCTATGCTTTTGCTGTTAGATATACTGATATTGTTGGTTATGATCATGATGATAGTTATGCTCACGCTTCTAGATATCCTTTGTCGTTAGCCATATTTATACTGTTAGCCTTGTTGATGATGTTAGATATGTTTATGATGTTAGTCAGACTTATGATGATAGTTATTCCCATGATGTTAACTACACCTAATCTTCTGAGGTTAATGTTATCTTTTAAACTCTATGAATAAGAATATGATTACAATTTCTCTTAAAAGAAGTTTTATACTCAGAATTTCTATCATGTTATGTAATATGCTCTGTCTATCTAATTACTTAACCTAACTAATCAATAAGCATTGTTGAGTGTTATATCTCTCACTGGGACATGGGTCTCACATCGTGTGTCACCACATCTTTTTAGGTGATTAGTAGAAGTGGCAGCAGACCCTTGGAAGTGAGGAGGAGCTGTGGTGATGGACCTTAGAGAAGGTTGTTAGATTTGTAGTGTGTCCTAGAGTCATACATGTAAACTCAAGTCTGGGCAGGAAAGTTTGTAAATGATGTTTCAATCGACTCGAGCCAAATGGTTATCATATAGACCAAATTTTAGCTTCAGAAAAATGTCATGAATATATTCAAATTTACAAGATTTCATAATAATCTCCCATTAAGGGTCTTACATGAAAGAAACAACTCTAAGATCTAACTATAGGGATATCCAAACTATCTAAAGACGGTATCCTAAGAATCCGATCCAATAAATTAGGTCCATGTCATCATGTCATGTCTACCGTCACCTAAGGGGTTGGAACATACCTCACAACAAAAGACAAAATGGAAGTTGTCATCATACAAATGTTGGTACCCGCATATAAATACGAATTGAGAAACATTGTGGAAAAAGGGCAATAATTATAACTTTATCAATGATTCCTAGATCAAGAGGGAAAAGTACATCCAAATGGATATCAAAATAACATGAATAGAAGTTAAAATATAATAAGGCCTTTTAAATTAAATAATATCCCAATAAAATATCGTAATCATAATCACTTATAAACAACAATCAGACAAATATTATTTTTATTGGGAGTGTGACCAATAAAATCACAATCCAAAGTCGGGTCAAAAGGTGCAACCAAGGCGGAAAGGATTCCCATTATATATAATATGAATGGAAAGGCACACTTGGGGTGAAAATGTGCACCCAAATATTATAGTAGTCCATATGTACTGCTACTCTAAATAAGCTTAGTCTACTACAGATGAACAAAATATAGAGGCAATAAATAAGTTTAGTCAAGCTTCAAATAAAGGGATGAAAAATAAGTGAAAGAAATCCATGTATTTTACAAGTGACAATATTAAACCAATATAAACATGTTGGTATCAAGTAACACATTCACCAATAATATAAAGTGAGAAGGAACATATACACATCTGCTCTGAGAAGGACAAGATACACATCTGCACTAATAATCTCACTTGCAGGAAATATCACATCAACATCAACAAGTGTGGGAATTTACACATCCATACAATATCACACATGTCATATAATACTAGTAGTAACCAAATGATGCATTAAAAGTAATCAAGTTAAAATTAGTACATGAGGGATGAGAACATCAACAGTCTATCAAGTAGGGTCAGAGGACCCATAAAAGAAGTTCCAATAATTTCAATAAGAATACAAATCAAGTAAGAAAAGACACTTCCTAATAAGAAAAATTTCAAGAAATAACTTCATTAAGAAGATTAGGGTTTCAAGTTCCAAACAACTAAGAGAGAGAAACATGGATCAATTCCTCAATATGGATGGTAGAATGCAACATACAACAGAAGAGTAAAATTACATCAATGGCTAAATATACAATTTAAGTGATGCAGCATACCTCAAATCCAAACTACACATGTCCAAAACCAACCATAGTTCCAAGCCCATATCTTCAAAACACCTATTAAACACACACACACACACACACACACACACACACACACACACACACACACACACACATATATATATATATATATATATATATATATATATATATATATATATATATATATATATATATATATATAAAGTTAGGGTTATTTTTAAATTAACTAAATAAACCCTAAATTTTGACTTTTATTTTATTAAATTAGGTTTTTATAATTATGTCAACTTCTAGATTATATTTTACTTTACTTTTCTATCTTTTTGAATACTGAATATGGATTTAAGAAATTCGAACTAAATCGAATTCACAAAGAAATCATATCTTTATTAGATTGGAACTAGGTGATAAAATTGGTACCATTGGATGGAAAAAAATATCGGGATTCCAGAACATATTTTCTTTCATTTTTTGAATTACGCTCGATTTACTGAATTTTACAACACTCGACCAATCAGAAATAGCAAAAACCTCACCTATACATTCATTATTCTTTTACATAGAATGGGCCAAACTGAGTCAACCCCATAAGTTATAGAAACGTGAATTGGGTCCTCTCAAATTAAACATTACACAACAACCCATTACTAGGTGAATGCCCAAAATACCCCTAGGCCAGATTAAGAACATAACACCTGAAAGGGCTTATCAGTGACATTAGTATATAGAATATTCTCATCCTCTAATGAGAACTAGCAAAAATCAAGATCAAATCCAAGAATAAAGGTTTGGTCTCTGGCTATCGGCTCACAAAACCTATCTTAAAACTAAATTTCAGATGCCATAGTGATTGCAATGGCCTGCTAAGCCTCTAAAGTTAGTAGAGACTTTGTGGGTCATTTACGCTTTAGCTGGTCCCACGAAGGAACTAGGAGTCACTAAAAGATGGGAAATAGAAAAAATCCAAGACTACAATTCAATATGGAAGCACCACACAAGGTTGACTGTCGAAAGCTAGTGCAAAACATTGACCAAAGTGTGTAATTTGACTTTGTATCACAAAACATGTACCCTACACATGAAAGAGGTATATTGCACTCTTACATGCTAGAGGGATATTTCATTTATACCTACTTTGCAAATATTGGGTGCTCTTAAAGCTTCACAGAGGAGTAAGGAATCATGCAGTGATCTTTTTAAAGTTAAGGTAGGGTTTCTGACGACCAACCAAAGTTGCAGCAATATCCTGGAGCATTGAAGATGGTCAAGTGTGCTTGGGAATGAACAAGAAGACTGAGTTGGAAAATGTTGTAAGGTGGCATTTTGAAGGATTAGGGATATATTAATAAGAGTTCATAATCTAGGGGAGAAGAGAGGATGAGTAGGAGAACAAAACAACGAGGAAAAGAAGGAAATGCATGTTAGGGTTATTTAGTTCAAGAAAAATATGGAAAGTTAGGGTCGCTAGTTCTGAGAGGAAGCTCAAGGAGAAAGAATCAGGAGGTTTGGTGGATTAGAGATAGATAGAGATATGGATGAGAGGGAAAAGGGGGAATATGTGTGGTAAAAGGAAATAACAAGGTGAGAGAGAGAAGGTCAAAATTGTATGATAAAATTGAGAACAATGGAGTAGAAGCGAAACACGCCTCATAAGTCCAATCAGTGAACCCAAAAAGGAAAAAGGGAAACAAAGTAGCGTGAAAGTTAGAAAATATCTAGAACTTTGAGAAAGGCGATCACATTGATTAAATACTTAGAATTTTAAGAATCTTAATTATTTTTTCTAATATATTGGAGACGTCAAACATTGTTTAAAAAAAACCAAATTTGAAACATGGGTTTTAACACCTAGGTCCACTGCCCAATGATCTAGTAGAGTATCAGGAATGATGACTGGTCCCACAGACCACCGTTGTCATGCAAGAAAGGATAAACTTCCCGACTAGTCACCCATTCTGGTACTACTCTAAGCTAAGCATGCTTAACCATATGGTTCTTTAGTGATGGATTCCCTGAAAAAGAGGTTGACCTTGGTGATATGGGTAGTATAATTATTCCTTATAAGATCACTTTATATGAGTCATCAAATTGTAGGATATTACAATCTCCCAAATTAGACTCTTAATGTCCTTATCAAGGCTCAACTATATGGCGTCATAATATATTACCCATTTTGGTGCAGACCTACAATGGCCAATGGACACTTAGTTCCCAATCATGGAATATCAGTGCAAGGGTAGCTGCATCACCATGGACAACCCTTCCCAACATGTGTGACTGCACTGCTCAAGACTAGCATGCCACATGCCCATGTGGTCCCCACCTACTGGAGGGGTTATGTCTCTAATGCCATTTGTAAAACCTGGATCCATTGCCCAAGTTTTTAGTAGAGTTTAAGGAATGACGACTGGCACCACATACCAACACTAGCTTAATTGTGGGTTTTGTCCTCACTCATGTGCAAGCTAGGACAAACTCATGACCGGTCACCCATTTTAGATTTCTAGTTAAGCACTCTTAACTAAAGAGTTCCTTAGTGATGGTCTCCCTGAAAAGGAGGTTCACCTAGGTGATATGGGTAGTCTAATCATTCCTTATAAGATCTTTTTATTTGAGGCCTCAAATCCTGGAAATTACATGGGCTAATTAAGATATATATAATCCAAATTACCACTAGTTTCACCTTTTGAAGTCATTGAGTATTTTTTTTAATATTTTAAACCTTATCTTATACTTTCATTCCTCAATGGAATTAGGGTATCTACAATTATTATCTTTTCTATGTGAAACTTGGTATTTTAACAAATTTGGACCCAATGGATCCGCTTTTAGTATTGGATTCAACTTTTGAGACTTCAGTTTATGAATTCCAATGCAATGAATGTTCAACCCCATTATCTAAATATTCATTATTACATTTCTCAATTATCATTGATATTTAAGATCTAGAGTCTTCTTAACCTTATAGTGTTACCAAAAGAGTTATAGTGTATTGTATTGCATGAATTTCCATATTTTATTTATTTAAACAATTAGTCCATTAATATAAACATCAACCTATACGATGCAACATTAGTTATCTTAACTCATGTTAAACATTCAACTATCATCACATTATATCTATGAGTCATATTATATTCAATATTAATCTTTTCTTCACATAAAATTACTAATTTAGAACAATTAAGTTTATGTGTGTGTATTAGTGAACAAGGTGACATACATTACATATTTATGAGATCATCTTGCAAATTGGGCCTTATGCATGTTATTTGGTACATACAATGTTTGTTGATATGTTATACTATTAAACACCAAAAATGATTAATGTATCATGTGTGGAATCACACATAAATAGGTTAGGGTTAGATGATTACAACTTTGGATTTATACATGAGTTACATCAATACA